>OY982571.1:9468502-10068502 GCA_963859945.1 Euplagia quadripunctaria | reverse complement strand
ACAGTGTGTGCAGCGCCGTGTCGTCGGGGCAGTATCGTTTAAGAATCTTGATGTACAGCATGCCAACCCGTTTTTTTAATTCTTAACATAATATAGTAAAGTTTATTACTTTCATTTAAGGAATATTTAATTGTCTAATATACACAATGTATTTAAGTAAGCTAGCATTATTTGTTTTTATTATTCGTTATTAAGATTTTCAGGTATGTTTATATGACCTGAATTCATTGCTCTCAACTGTACTTCGAGGTTTGCGATGTCAAACATATGAATTTGTGAAATGAGTCAAGTACAAATGCTGACACGATTAATTCTCCATTCCAACAGATTAAAAAATGTCTTTATATTAAGAAACTCTCTGCTTATTTTTTTTAAACTATTCTATTCTATTCTTAAGTTAGTGTTCCATTCTGAAATATGAGTTCAACACTAACAGCCAAACGAGTCAAATAGTTGGTGGGAAAGACAGACGAAGTATTAGATATTACAATATTTCAAGGCAATGAGTGTTTGACATGCATATTTTCTTTGTAAATAAAATGCATATAAAACTGTTCGTTAAAAAAGAAAGCAATAGTTCTTGACAATAAAGTCAAATATGTATTTCTTAGATAAATTGCTAATTTATACACCCAACTTTTGGAGATATTGTATTCTTTCATAGTCTTCAACATATTTATTTACTATATTAATATGATTTCAATACTTACTCATCAGGAAGACTATTCAGAATGCAATTTAAATGTGTCAGCTGTACGCCTTTTGGCATTCCAGTGGTGCCCGACGAATACAAAATGAATGCCGTGTCACACTGTCCCTGAACTAGCACCGGTTCAAAATTATTTATGTCGACGTCCTTCGTGACTAATGTTTTTATTGGTGTTATAGACTGATCATCATCATCGTCTAATGTTATGATTGTTTTAATACAGTCAAAACTTTTCAAAATGTCACTGTATGTCTTCCAAAAGTGGTGAGAACATATAAAATATTTAGGCTTTGTTAGTGTTATCTTATGTTTCAATACAGCTGGAATAATAAAATTATTTATATTAATTTATAGGTATGCTCCATTGAGCATACCCATAAATGCAACAGGAAAGTCATTTTACCTTTAAAATTACTTTCCTGTTGTATGTTTATAATAATTCACGGTAATTCCTGCAATCATTATTTTTTCCTTTAATGACTAGGTATCAGAAGCATGGGTCGCTTACTTATAGGTATATACTAGTTTACCCATTTAGTGAAGTTAAATTGCTTATATTAAGATTGGTACATGTCGATACTGTTATGGAAAGGGTTTAACCCAACAACTACTTGATCCAAAGACGCCTTAGACATTACACTCCCTTTATTTACTATAATATTGGTAAGGTTGCCCTAATAATAGGGTATTGGTGACTATGACTATCTTACACAATGTGGTGTGGTTACAGGTGGTTTTAAAACCTCGTCCCGTGCATACCCGCGACGTCGTGAAAAAAAAAAATGTAGATAGATAGATAGATAGATGGATAGGTACTCTTTATTGTACACCAAAAAAAGTATTATATAATCTAGAAAATTAATATACAGTAACAGTACAATGGGCGGTTTTATCGCAGTATGTACAAAGTATTTGCTGTATACTGCAAAACATTCAGACAAATTAACTCATGAGCAGAACATGTATATAGTTGATAATGATTCAGGTAAGAAAATGTATTAACCTGAATATAATCGCTCTTCTAGCCACAAACATCGTTCTATTCCTCGTATATTTTAAAACGTCACATTAAATATATGAAACGTTTAAAGGATGTACTGTAAGAAAGATTGTCTCACCTCGACCGCTCTTTAAATCATAGGGGGTGTACGTCGCACCGGTGAACACTATCGCAAGAACCGTGGGGACGAATTCATTGCGTTTTTCAGATCCCACTGCAACAATGTCGCCTCGCCCCACACCCAACTTTGTCAAAGCGGTGGACATATTGACGGCATATTGGGTAAATTCCTTATATGTTAATTTCACATGTGTTTCACCATGCTCCTAAATAAATTTGTAAAATTAAATGGACAGTGAAATAGTACATATTATATTTACATCAACATAATAAGAAAACTTTTGGCATAAAACATCAAAATGAGGTAGGTAACAATGAAAAGACTTACCAATGCTATTTCATCTTTTCTACGTCGTAGCCGGTCTAAAATAAATTTACCAAAGTTCAAATGGGCTGGAACCTTTACATCTTGATCTCCGTAGACACATAAGTTATGATTATGAGTCATCATTTTATAAAATATAAATTGAATATAAACAGCTACTAACGTGCACTTGTTTTGCCGTCACTGTATTTTTAATTAAAAGTACTTGCTATATATACCACACAGCAGACGTTTTACTCTATTACTAATATGTAACTGATTGTGCCTGATAAAGCAGTGTGCCTACTGCGGCGCATCGGACGTCGTCTGACAGAAATTAATTTAACAATATTGAATGTATAACTGAACATCCTTGATACTTATTAAGGGCTCACCCTACCTCAAAACTGCTCCACCGCTAATATTTGAACATGCATATCAATGAAAGTATTGAATCCATCATCTTGAAAAAAAATTATAGTAAAGTTGAGGATATACACTGAGTTCTGTGTGATGTGAAAACACGATTACTAAAAAAATTCTCGATAGAAAAAAATCACAAACTTCCATCTGAATTTTACAAATAAACCGCAGTAGTCATTTAATACTTCGCCTATACTAATTAAACTTTGTTTATAAACTCAACTTAGTTACAATACGTGTACTATATGATCTGAATTTAAAATTATGTACTTTTTTTATTTGTTAGAAATTAAATTCTGAAATTGCATGCGGGCCGACGGGCGATCCGCTTCCGCCGCACGAATTTAGTTAGTAGTTTAGTCGGCATTCAAGCGGGGAGCCCGCGTCACTTGTTCTTACGCCTACCTACCAGATACGTAGGGTAAAACCGCCGAATATCGGCCTTGGTAACATTTTTCGAGACTTAATGCAGTTTTGAAATTTTTGGATTTTTATATGTAAATAGCCGTCCCCGCAGTTGCACCTACGTTTATGGTCACAGCTTCACTACTGTTTTTCGCAGCGAGATGTTATATAGCCTCAAAGCCTTTCTCGATAAATAGGCTATCCAACACTAAAATCATTATTCAGCTTTATAATATTAGTATAGATTATTTGTTGAGTAGCCAACCTATGCTTTTTTCATCCGATGTTTCCTTGCTGAAAAGAAACCTAAGGTGAATAATTGGCTTAGTGGTCGATTCACTCAAATGTGTTAGCAAACTTTGTGCGAAATTACCCTTTTTGCACAAGTTGAATTTATTAGTGTGCGAATCGACACCTCTATAAAAACGTGGTGGCGATTCGCACACATTTTCTTAAATGAAAATATTTAAGAAAATGGTACAGTAGCGCATAAAACTGATGCGAATTTTTTTTTAACCATATCCATTGTAAAATTCGAAAAAAAAAAAATATGATACGTTTTCATATTACTATTGTTTTAATTTATTTCTACTAGGTACTATTGAAAATAATGGTAAATGTTAAAATCATAAAACCATGTTTTTAGGTTTTCACTTAGTTAACGAATACTGTACCTACATACAAACCTTATAATTAAGTATATTAAAACTTATTAAATATATATACGGACTATTTACATGCATGCGTCATAAAATGCCTGGGCATCGTCGCCCAATGGCAGTGTTCCCAGAAGGCTGGCATCATTGCCACGTTGAATGGCAATGCTAATTCTCTGTGCAAGAAAAAGGCTCGCCGTCTGGTCACGAGAAGTGTCGATCAGTCGCTTAGGTAGTTCCTTATAAATGGAACGAGCGCACCCCATGACCCTTGCGTTGCGACCCCCAACGTCTCTAAAACATAGTTACCGATAAAATTATTGTATTTACGCCGATTGAGGTTTCTGCTGATGCAGCAGAAAGCCTCAACCTTGTAAGATACTTGTAACAGTACTTGGAAGATGTGATGGCGCGAGGGTGTCAACGCAAGTTGCGTCCCACATCAAATCTTCCATGGCAGTAATGACATACCATCTGGTCTCGTCGTCGTCATCGTCTCGTACCAGACCATTGGGTTCACGTACGGCTGGCACACCGATAGTGAAAAGAGCACAACAGATAATGTCATTAAGATTGGCATGTCGAGATATACGGCCTGCACTTCTGATACAAGAAAGGCCATGATGTTCGAGACTATAGACAGCTTCTCCACGGTGATAAAGATGCGGAGAAACACAAGGACCTTCTAAACGAAGGCAAGTGGCAAGGCGGAACAACGTCCTCTAACAAGGTATCATATCGCTGGTTTGCGAGAATATCGACATAATTCAAAATTCAGTCGAATTCAACTAAGTATGCCAAACGATCATAAATCTTTGATATTTTATGGTGAACAAAGATGCAATGTCGATTTCGTGCTAACGTTCGTTAGAAAGCAACAAGTTCATTATATATTTAGAACATAATACTCTAGCGGAAATCATAGAACATTGCCATTCTCTAAAATCAATAATTTTTAGTTATGTTGCTATTCTCGCAAACGAGCGATATTTTAGGCGATTAAAGTGCCTGAATTCATAGGCCTGATTCCCATTCTCCCACAGCCAACAAACGAGCGTGCTCTGCAACATTGGATGTGGTGTTAATTAAAAAAATCCGTCTTAAAGTGCATAACGGCACGTCCCATTGCCTTCGATAGAATGGATTAACAGGTAAAAGAGTAATGGGACAAGCATTTATCGCATCGGTCTTTCGGAACACTTCAGAATTGACCACTGTGTCTGTTAGAGTTTTCCTGGTTAACTCTTCTGTGCCGTGAACCGGAGACAAAAATGCTGGAAAGCTGATAACTGAAATTTTGCGAAGCGACGTAGCGCGTGAGTGAGTATCGAAAACGTGCTACCTGGCCAGCGCGTGGCAGCCCACCGAATTTCGTACGACTCATCGGCTCTGCTAGGTATCTGTAGATTCATACCTACTAAGCGAAGTGGGCCTGGCCTGACTAAACTAAGAAAAATAATTATTAAATAAAAAAAATGAAAATAAAAAAATTCTCCATTTCTAACATGCATATTGTTTGAACAATATAAATAGTTTCTATAAAAATAATTAATATAAAAAAAAAGTATGAAAAAAAAATAATTCGATTTTTTATATTAATTATTTTTATAGAAGAAGAAGATTGCCTGTTTTATGTATTCATTGACGTGACTGAATGATGTTGGTTTTCCTTCAAATAAATAAATACATTATGAAAGGGCGTTGTACCTACTTTCCGAAATGAAAACATACTCAACAATAATGTCTACTATGTTTGTTTCATTTTATTTCTATGCCTACGAGATGTACAATAACTGTATATTTACCCTATCGTAAGGCTCGTTGATACTTTTCTACAATCGTTTCATTTTATTTCCATGCCTATGTATTAGATGTACAATAACTGTGTCTAATACCCTATCGTACGGCGCTTGTCTCCTGCCCCGTCGTGCGAGTGAAATAGCTGCGAATGCGCGGTGCGGGGCTACACAGCCGGACGTTGAGGCGGGGGCAAAATTTGGATTCGAGCTGGGGTACTGTGGGCCCTTAACCATTTTTTGTTCGCATACAAACTGTTATATAAAACGTACATTTCGATTGTGGTGGGCAAGAACCTTTGACTTTTATTATCATCGGAAAAAAGAAATTGCAATTATAGTTTACCTATCATTTTAATTATCAATTTATTTTGATTTAATACTTTGAATATCACTTACTTTCCATTTACTTTATCCTCATTATGTTGTTATTGTTTAAGAATATTATTGATGACAAATATACTCATTATATATTTAAAAAAATAAAGTGAATGAAATACAATATGTCCTAGAATTTGGTTACGTAATAAGCATCTTCATTGCCCTAAAAATCACCTGTTTCTATGTATTATAATATATTTTAACATAACATGTTTTTTTTAGATGCTTTATATTAGCTTCACTTGTATGTTTGTTTGTATGTTTGTAACTGACTCCTTTGGGCGCGATTTTGACCCACTTTAAACGGCCAGATTTCATTCAAATTTTGCACACTTGTCAAAGACCGATAACAATGCAATAGTTCGATTAATTTTTATATTTTTTTACTTGAATAAATTATTATAATATAAATTTACTACAAATAAATGATTTGATTGATTGATTGATTGAATTTTCTATAAAAGCGTGTTTTTTAGTTTTTAAACTATAATTATTAAACTTTTGCAACTCTGATATATATTAGATGTGTAACTCGGAACTTAATCGCGATAATATAAGGTCTAATGCCTTTTTGTTTACCCGACGTTTCGATCGAATTGCATCGATCGTGGACACGCGTGGAGGCGCGTGGACTGGTGGGAGCTGGGAGCTCCGTCCGCGATGCCTCCGTGAAGTGCGAGTTTCAGCAACTACCCGCACTTGATCTTTATTATTTTTATTCGTACCGTCGCTCGGTACTTCGACACGCTGCATGTACGACGTCCGTTGAATTTTGTCGAGTGTGTACTCGCTGACGATAGCATTTGCTGATGACGGGATTCCAAGATCTTGAAAAGCAGTACTCATCTACTCGGTTGAATTTTTTATGTTTTTTGATTTCAACTGCTTCCCTGGAGAAGTAGTGACGTCGGTGGAAAGGACCCGTGGTTCCGCGATTGTACGTTTGATCTGTCTGATGTACGATTTACCACAGCTGCAATCTACCTTGTACATGCCTGGTGTCTGTACGGGAACAACATCCTTCGGAGTTCTTAAGGACTTTGCTATCTTTGAGTGCGGACTATATACATTCTTTAATGCTGTTCAAACTTTGTTCGTCACTCCTTTAACGTATGGCAGATATGCTGGTGTCTCTGTCCACGTGTACCTGTTTTAACCTGTCGCGGTATCCTTTTGCGTCTTAGTACCTCCTGAACGTGAGTGAGTGAGCTCTCTAAGTGTTCAGGGTCATACAAGTCGTGGGCTTGGTTTGTTAAAGAAGCCACAACGGATTGCAGATGACATCGGTGATGGTGTTAGTGGGCGTGATCTGTCTATCTCCATTTCAAATGTGAATTTAATATTCTGGTGGATGGAGTTTAAGTAGTTTATAAATTGTTAAACCCCCTTGCTGTTAACCTTCATGATACAGGACAAATCGTCAACGTACCTCTTCCACAGCTTTACGTGGAAAGCTTGCAGGTCGATTGCTTCCTCAAAATGATCCACCCAGATGTTGGCCATCACTGGTGGTACGGGGCTATCCAATCTGTCCATGCCTTCGGTAAAGGCAATCGTAATTGGAAGAATTAATTTGACTTACGATTACATTTTATTATAATTTAATTTAATTATATATATAATTTAACCTTTGGCAGACCGTATAAGTGCAGCCTCCCGCTGCACTTATACGGTCTGCCAAAGGTTCACAAAACAAATGTGCCATTACGCCCAATCGTAAGTCAAATTAATTCTCCCAATTACGATTGCCTTTACCGTCCCAATCGTAAGTCAAAATCATAACGATTGATTGGTGGTGGTTGAAAAATCAGGGCATCGGCATACGAATACCGTATTGAATTTCTTTGAACTCACTTTTGCTTGATCTTATTGAGCAGATCTGCTAGGTTTTGTTGATCTTTCAACCCATGGTAATTCGATGGTACCATTGTGATTTTACGGACAGACAGACAGCTTTAATACAGAATGGACGTAAAAAATAATCTTTATTATAAAACTGAAACTATTCCTCACAAAATATGATTATTTCATTTAAAAATCGAATCGTGTTAAAATACTACATGCGATAGTTAACAAAACAATAAGCAATAAACTGTTTATATTGTATGTAAAGTAACCCATTTTTTATCACACTATACTAACTACATATCAAGTTACAACACAGTTACATTACTTCATTCATCAGGCGATAAGGTCAACTTATTTATATTATACTAGCAACCCGCGCCGGCTTCGCACGGGTAGTAGAGACATCTTCATCAATCATCATAATATTTCAACCAATTTACACAAAACGTTAACAAATTATACACCTAAACATTCGTCATGAATCACTGTCTATTGGTGAAAAACACATCAAAATCCGTTCAGTAGTTTTTCACTTTATCGGTCCATTTAATTGGTCCAGTTTTTGACTTTTTAAGTTTAATAGTTATCAGAAATATAATTTAAGTGTAAAACACCTCTACTAAGATGTTATTCCCACCAGTTTTTGGGCAAAGTATATTCAAGACCTTTCCTACAAAATTAATTCTAGAAACTCTTACGAACACTTAGTGAAGAAATCAGTACATGTAGGTTCTCACGGATTCTAAGGAAACTATTAAAATTAAATAATTTGGCAGATGTAAATGTATTTTCATTTTAAACATTTAATATTTTATTTATAAACATCAAAATGGTAGGTTTAGTACAATTTTGTATGCATGACGTCACGCCTATCTGTCAAATCTTTCATTTTATATTAATTTGATGGTCATTAAATAGTTAGTCATAGATCTTAAAATGATAATACAGGTGATTTTCAGCACGTCGAAAAATAATCATTAAGACGATTATTTCACTTTAAAATTAATGAATTAAAATTATTTACCACTGCCAAAAAAAAAAATCTTTTATTTTCTTATAACTGCCCTATTCTTTTTCTTTGTTTTCTCTGAAAAGTTGCTCGGAACCACGTTATAGTTCGTTATATTATTAAAGGTGCATACGTTTGAACATCGTATGTTCTCCATTTTGCCGGACTTTGACCGATCAGTGCCACTGCAGTGTAGAAGCTTTCCGAGTCCGGCAGCCAATTCAAGCACAAATCCATTTTGCTATAAGGCAGTATATGGCTTATGAAGGTAACTTCATAAGCCATATAACTCCAGTTTTATGTAAAATGGAGGTACTTCCACATCTGGGTAGCCCAAAATATACAAACTCATTCAATTGTCAGGAGCATAGATGTAAAACAACCGATTTAAAACGTTTTAAATAAAATGTTGCCGTTTTAAACCGCAAATAAATCGTTTTAAACGGAAATAAAGAACTGATTTACACTTCATTGTGGGCAATTTTTGGTCACCTGGCGTCATGTTTCGTTTTAATTAGTTTGTAAAAAATCAATAGAAAATACCTACCTACATTACCTACTACACGAAAACTTAAGTGTGTAGGTATACCTACCTTTACTTATTTATTATATTATATTACACACACTAGATTAGAAGACATCATTAACACAATGCCGTTCGTTTTACTTGCGCATGAAAGAGACAACGTTATGTCTTCAAGGCCGTCGCGACGACGTCAACGAGAGGAAAACATAGTCATCAACACCAACCGTTTTAAATAGAAAAAAAAATATGGTTTATTTCGGTTTTAAACGTTTTTTTCGTTTTAAACGGATTGGTTTAGTTGATTTTAAACCGGCCTTACATCTACAGTTAGGAGTAGGAATCAGTAGAATTAGTCAGTCGTGAACAGAGATCAGCAGCGGGAAAATACCCGTTGGGTTAATACCCGGGTAAATTCTCGAAAAGGAATTAACTGAGGAAATACCCGGATAAATTACCTGAGCATGGATAAAATCATTCTATAAAATGTTGAACAGTTGTTTTAGAATGGCTGCACTGTAACTTCATATTGAACATATTCAACATTTCTCCGTAAAGTTTTTTAAACGTATTTAGATATTGACAAAAGAAACAACATAAATCAGTCACATTTTTTAAAAACTCAACTTGTAATAAAAATTCTTAACATAATATGTCGCCACCCGGCAAAAAAAGTGTCATATTACATGTAAGGTACGTTTTGAAATTTTTATAGCATTGAATAGCAAATGTTGCATTTGGTCAGCTGTAAAAAACATTGTTATTAATGGGAACTTTGTTCCCTTTTTCACTGAGCTGTTTTGTTCAATTCACCGGCATAAAAGTCGTGTTTTCTCGAAATAGCTGTTTTTGTATTATAACACTTTTTTTGCCAGATGCCGATATTATGTCTATACCTGTATTATTAAAAACGAATCAACAGATTCATCTTCGTTAATCATTAAATGACATCAAAAAATTGAGTTCTGCGATGTGTCATACGATATTGATGGTTCGTTTCACATTGTCTAACAGATTTCGGTGAAAAATAATAGTGGGTGTTTTCGCCCCTTGTAAGTAATTTTTGGAATCACATTAGAATGGGTTTTGTAGTAATAAGTTTTGCTCTAATTTGTACCTGTATTTTAGTTAATTAATGTGTGGGTACTTTTAATTTGAATTAATTTAATTTGTTAATTGTGTGTACATTCGTACTGTGCTCACTCGCACACTCACAGGTAATATACAAACAATGGTATTATTTATTTATGCATTTCCATCAAATACAGTTTATGACCGCATGTATATCTAAGTAACTGTTTTTTTTTCATTAATTTGGAGACAATTAATTGGTACAGCATTTTTACAGAACCACGATGGATATAATAGGGAGAGGTGGATGTAAAGAAATCTGTGATGAAGGTTTAAGATAATAAAGACTTTTAAAAAGAAGTAAACCGACTTCAAAAAGCACTAAGAAAGGACACTGAAAAGTGAAAAATAATCGACTTCAAACTTTATTGAAAATACGACGTATATGTGACACTTTTAAAATAATAGGGAATATTATGTAAGGACGATACTAATATGAGAATTAATACGCAGCACCGAGACTAATAACTGAAAATAATTAAATATATTATAGGAAACTTATTAACATTTATTTATTATGTTATAGTGACACGATCTCGCAATTACAGCGCCTTTTATAATCTTAGACATTGATATTTCAATCAATGCAACCACACAACATTCACGTTTTATCACGTGTTTTTTGATTTATATTTCTTTTTTTTAAGTTAACTTAAAATTATTTTTTTATAACTAGTAATTAGCTAAATAATAGTATTGCTATTTATTACTTGAGGTTCAGACTTTTTTGCCTAAATAGACACAAACGGTGATAAAAATATATTATTTTTTTACCTTTTATGTTTGGTACATAAACTTCCCACTCTGTACAAATATACCCCGCTTGTGGGCGTTTTCCGTACATTTTCCATTTTTTTTTTAAAAGTTTGCATAGTTTTGTCATCTTGCTTTGTATAAATCCTGAAATATACCTTTATTCAAGCCAGATTCATGTAGTAGTCTTCTATAACTTTGAGGTATGGTACAGTCAGGCGGCTCGTGGGGCTCCCCAGTGACTGTAAGACGAAGGAGTTTAAAGCCCTACTTTTACATCTATAGGAAAGTAATACCTCGTCTTTCAACCAAAAACAAGGATACCTTTTTAAAACTCAATAGATAGCAACTTGCTAGATACATATGTTATATTTAATTTTAAAAATGTTATTAAATACACACACTTTTAAATCCAATTATGAAAGTGTTATTTAACGTCATACAGTAGATACAATAGAAAATCAATAGATTTTCTACAGTGATTTGCTACAGATGTTTCCATCTGTAGCAATTTATACGCTTGTCGAGATGTCTGTTACTGTCCGTTGTGATTAGCAATTTATGAGTGGAAAACACGAATGCACTAAATAACTAAGTGAGGTATCGATTGGTACGGCCGTAAAGAGCAGTGGACCTAGATTGTTCCGCGTTACATATTCATTGTAATGTCTAGACAGTACAAGAACTTCACATGGTTCCACACACAGTTCCATGGAAAACACTTTAAAAATGTAAAGGAATAATAAAGTTACGCAAGGTAAAGGGTAAAGAATAGGTAGAATATTTTTTTGCGGAAACTTACACGTATATGTTTTAGTGTCCCTGCATAAGTATGCAGGGACACTAAAACATATACGTGTAAGTAAGGTAAGTACCTAGGTTTGACTATAGACAATAAATTTCACTGGGGACCTCATGTCGATTACGTATGCAATACATTAAGATCTATTTTATGTAAACTACACATACTTAAGAATAAATTACCTTATAAAACTGTTAGAACTATGTACCTAGCACTAACTGATTCCGTGATTGGTTATGGCCTCAGTAGTTATGGGTGCACGGACAAAAGCTATCTTGACAGTATTTATATATTACAACTAAGAGTGCGTTCAGATGCTGGGCGGCGGCGGCGCGCCTGACGCGCGTCACGCGCGTTACTTATATTAGAAAATAACGTTATATCTCTGTTTATAATTTCACTAATATTTCATTTTGTTCGCGACTGTACGTCAATACATTTGTTCCTAGAACTTAACATAGATTTTTTGATAATTCCACTGCGAATTCGCATAAAGCATTTACACTAATAGAGGCAGAATTTCACGCACTATTTATACATATAGCATTTATTAAAAAAAAAGTTCCCTTTCTATAAGAACTATTATGTGTATGCTGCCATAACGCCAGCTCCGAATGTCATTGAAAAGTCTTGTTCAATATCTCTGTTCCTACAAGAGCAATCGTTATGAAATTTTGCATAGTGGGAGAAGTATTAGAGCACTATTTTTGTGTGTAAACTCTGTTGCTTTACAATTAGCAGTTTTCGAGTACGGCCATGTGTACGCTAGCTTGGTCGTTACGCCAGCGTACATATTGAAATTGGTGTTTATTTCCTAGACTAAAGAGGAAAAGTTTTTTTTATTTCTACACTAATTAGGCAGTATTTACACAGAGTTTAATGGCATAGTAACCAACTCGATACAGCTCTGGTGTACGCTAACATAACGGACACAATTCATTAAATACGCATGCGCTTGACGAGATTTGCGACCATAAACATGCGGAAGCTAAATAAAAGCTTTTTATATGTACATACAGATTGATTTTTCATCTATAAAAGTTTTGAATTAATATTTAATTTTTGAAATTTTGATGTGAAATAAAAAAAAAGTAAGTAGTAGTGCTTTGGCATTTCTCGTATGATATATTTTTATTTTAATAAACTGCATAAAATTAAGTGTCACCGAAATCATGCTTTGTGAAAAATGGTATACCTACGGACTTTTATTTAAATGGCTGAATCCTTTTATTCCAATCACTTGTCGCCGCTTTGAAAACGCGCGCTCGTGTGAACGAATGTACAGAAAACCAATGATCTCAAAGCGAGCGTCGCGTCGCCGCCATGGGCGGTGCCGCCGCGTCAAGCAAGCGTCGGATCGAAACGCGCGGCGGCATGTGAACGACTTGAACAAAATGCGTGTTCTTGTTGACGCGCGTCAACGCGCGGTAGCAAAGCGCGCGCCCGACGCCCGTCATGGGAACGTGGCCTAAGTATATTAAAAACTTTTGGCCCATTAAAAATCAAAACAACTTACGAAAATAATGAAAGTGCACTATTCAAACACTGTAAAATACTTAACGTATTCGATAAGGTCTGCGTTTGTGTGATCAGTGAGGAATGTCACAACATTGTAAATTTAGAAAAAATGTGAGCTATGAATCACTACGTTGCTTGTCATATTTGCTTACTTACAGGTTGCCTAAATTTGCTGTCCAAATTATTGAATGGCTTACCCTCCGAACTCTGCAGTGCGATTAATACAAAAAATTTGAAATCTGTACTCGGGGAACGTATATTAGAGAATTACTATTACAATGTCTAACCATGTATGTACTGATATGTGTCCGATATAGCACTGATTAACTCTTGATGGTTTTTGTGGTATATTTATTAATCACTCATTTTTGTTACTTACCTTGTTAATAAATAAATAAAAAAATAAAAAAATTATCGTCACTCGTTTGATAGTAAGCCGTTAACGTTGTATTATTTAGGCCCCGTCCCCCCCCAATTTCAGTTTAGCTCTGCAAGTTGTTGTTCACATTTGGAAAATACATGAATACCTACCAAGCTAATTTCAAGGATATTTTTAGTAGTAGCTTAGAATAAATATATTATAATATGTATTTACATAGTTCAGGTTTTTTTTTACATGAATGATCGAATATCTCAACTTTATAGTAAAATGGGTATTCTCTATAATACCAGGCTTATGTCACTCGATGTACTTGCGCGTGATAGATTCTATAATAAAAATCTTTTTTACAAAAAATTAAACCGACGAAAATAACTAAAAAGCAAAAAATAAATAAACTTGCTTGAGCTTGGCGGCGACTCAAAATTAGTTAATATAAAATTTGATAATTTATGTAAATAACATAAACTATCAAATTTTATATTAACTAATTTTGAGTCGCCGCCAAACAACAAACTGTAATCATCATTATCTAAATGTTATATGTACCCACTTGGAAATAGACATGGTTCTATATAGGTAATTAATCATTTTATTATTTGGCGCCTACTCAAAATAAGTTTACAAAAAACAACAAACAAGGAGAAAATTACAAAAAACTCAATGTTTGGCGATTTTTTCACATTAAAACGTTAATTTGACAATGTTCCGAACGTCAAAAATGGGATGTGATTCAGGACCATGTTCCTGATATACTAACGAACAAATTTTACTATGTTAAAACCTGTGCGTAATAAAGTTAAAAATTAGCCCCTTTTCGTCTAATTCCACTGGCCTATTATACGCAGCCTCGCGCAGTGAGTTGCCGACAGCTGCAATGCGCGCACATGCTTTTATTTTTAAAGTACAAAAAACGTAATTCGATATCGTACTGATATATACTTTAAATACTGTAAAATTCATAGGGAATGAAAATTTTCACATGGTTGTTTAATATACATTTAATTAAGGAAAAAAAAACCCGGCAGCACTATTTATGTAATTTAAAAAAAAACCTTCTAACCGAGTATATATATGCCTTGTTTCCCTCAAATTATACATTAAAAGTTTTTGTAAGATTTAGAATATTTTCCACCATACAGTTTAATTATCAAGATTTAAAAAAAGGGAAAAGTTTATTAATCTTTCCATAAAAATAAAACACATCTAGGATTTTTGTATACTAAAACATTGGAAATGAAAAATGAGCGTTAAGTACTTAATTTACAAAACAATTGTATTGTCACTACTTCACTACATATTATAAAACAAGTCCCCCGCCGCGTCTGTCTGCTCGATATAAACTGAAGAACTACTGAACGGATTTTCATGCGGTTTTCACTAATAGACAGTGATTCATGAGGACGGTTTAGGTGTAGAACTTGTACCCGTGCGAAGCCGGGCGGGTTCTTACTTTTTTTTAAAAAAAATATTGAAGTGGTAACTCTATACACATTTTAAAGTCCGGAAAGAGTCGGCAATTAAAACAGTAGGTATCGTTATTTTGTAGGCGAGATAGTTTATCCGTTAAAAAAATCTCCCGCCCACTTTTTTACGGGATAATTAGTAAGTAACAAACTTTATTCAGTCTTTTGCCCTGTACGGAGGTAACCATGTTCCAACCTAGGTAAGTCCCGTTAACCAAGTTTTGCCCACGAGCTGACGTGGTTTCCCATTGTGTGGCCGCTGTTTGCATAACAGCTACTTGGAGCCACAGGTGAAAGATTGGTGGGTCTATTGTGTGATGGAGTACCACCCTTATCTATAGAATCCGCTGGTAAACTCCTAAATCTACAATAATTGCCCCAGTACAACCCAAAAACTACTACACCTAGCTACACTAACAATCAAGATCATTAAGATACAGTTTTGTCGATTGACTATCAGGGTAACAGGTCTGCTGTGCTTCCTGAAAAAAAAAAACTAAAAACCATTTTTTTTTGCATTTTGTTTGTTTTTGTTTTTAGTAAAAAAAAACACAGGATTTCAGATCCTGTACCCAACCCGACATGGACTCCTTTTGCATGCGTTTCTCCACTTGGAGAGATCAGTCATTCTACAATATTTTATTATAATTATGTATTTTCCCTCGAAATCGGGATGGCCACCATACTATGGTGGTTAGGATGGTTACTATAATTGCCCATCTAAATCGTTATATGTTTTTATATGTATGTCTATGTATATTTGTACCCATATATTATGTTTGCGTACAAATTTGTTTGAATGTTTATGATGTGTATTTCATTCTACATAATTTATTTAAGTACTTTTGTCTGATATCCAGTTTGCATATTTAATAAACTAAATATTTTAATGCTAGATGCATTCTCTTTTTTCTTCTTTTTTCTCTGCATTACCCGAACGTTGTCTGGCAGATAATGCCTAAGGCATTAAGTCCGCCTCTGTACTTTATGTCCATAAAGTTTTAAATAAATAAATAAATATATTATAAACTTTTTTAACAATAATAATAAATTAATTTTAGACTATGTATATCCATTTTGTCAGTAACAGTTTACGTCATTTATGATTAGTAAAAGAGACATAATCATAAAAGAAATAACATACATTTCTTTTCTTTTTTTCTTTTGTACTACAACATGAACAATAACTGTTGCGCAATCCCATTGGCATCTGCGGAACAGTGATCCATAAAGAAACAGTCCAGCCGACTCGATGCTTAGGGAGCCGCATCTTTTACGCATCGTAGCGTAGAAACAATTTAGGTGCACGGTATTGCGCGAACATCCCTGATGCATTACAGAATCGCGCAACCACATTAGCCCTCTAAATGCATAATTATATTGGACCTGCAGAGTACTGTAAGATATTTGAGTATATCTAGCCCACACGTGTAAAATGATGTGCAGTATAGATCATACTAAAACGTATGAACGAAAGTGTCATTTTCACTTTTGCAGAACAACGGGCATACCTGTGAGATAATGACTTGTGTCACTGACCCCAACGACCTTGATCTCACTTTTTATAGCATTGTATTTTAACCCACGCCGCTCAGCACAAACTTCTCAAATTGCGACAAGCATCTTTGCGACGCACTCATCAACAACATAACGTCGTGTAACTTATGTTATGGGTGCCACTGAGAGCGACCACAGGTCATTCACGTAAAGTAAAGTTACACTTCAGTGAAATTAAACAAAATGTAAATTTCAAGCTTTGTTTTATTTCAATATTTTATACATTAATTTGGCAGTTTCCATTTTGTTGCAATTACAGAAAATCATAGTTACAAAAGTTTTCTACTATTTCCTATAGTCACTAATGGTAATAATTTTACAGCAAATCAATCAATCAATTAGTCAAAGAAATTATTTAAAAATAAGCATTTAGTAGCAAATAATTAAAATACAATTGGACTGAAATTCACTATAACCTTATAAACAGTTGGGCTTTTTTTGCATATATTTACAACTTTTCTTACTTATCCAACAAAAAGTGTTAGCAATTTCGAGTTAAATTAATCTTTCGTTCGGCCCCACGTGCATCTTAAACCAGCAACAGATAAGAGCCGAGGTAGCAAGGCTAAATAAAGTCCTTTATAGAAAATACTAGCAGCACACAGCATAAGTCCCGATCCCGTGGGAATATCGGGATAAAAAGTACCGCATAGGCTACTTTTTATCTTGGTATGTAGATACATACCAAGTTTCATCGCAATCGGTTCAGTGGTTTTTGCGTGAAAGAGTAATAAACATCCATCCATTCATACATCCATCCATCCGTCGATCGAAACTTTCACATTTATAATATTAGTGGGATTCAAAGGCCTCATTATAACTTGTCTCCATCAATGATCTTCATTGAAATTAATTAACTTATTCTTACGAAATAATTTCTATCGCTGAACTAATCAATAAACAGTTTAGATTAAAATGTCCCAGGATCTTACCGTGTTGTGGTGGAAGTTGCGATGTAAGTTCCTAAGCTACAACCATATATGTGCAGCTTAAATAGCACAGAGCTATATGGAAATGAGAGCCAGTTCGGTCATAGAGAATAACAGCCCAATATTGTCTACTAAAGCAAAAAAAAAGTTCACGTTTAACAGTTTTTAGTACATGTTAGCTAAATAATTTTCCAGAAATTACATTTGACCTACGTATAAGATTCCAATGGACATTTATTAGGTATAACTCTAATTTTTAGCTAGGCGCTTTTTATAAAATTGATGTAGTAGAAAAAGTTGTGTACAAAAATTTCACTTAAAATAAGCAAAATTAGAACTCGGTCATGTTAATGACAAAACAATGTAAAGCTGTCGCCATGTCAGTAACAATTTTTTTTTTACATGTTCTCTATTAGTCTTACTTACTTATGAACATTACTAAACTTTTTAATTATAAAGTAGGGTTTTAGAATCTTCCTTTAAAGTTGGTAAAATGCGCTCGGATATACAAACACACGGCTAGATTGACATTTACCGTCCGAACCGACTGTACCCGTCGTGCTAGGTTCAATTGACCGTTTTCATCTACACTGCCCTCCTTATTGCAAACGCAGTACTTGCAAAATGGTGGTTTGGAGTTTTTTTGAAATCTTAGCAACAAGTCTATGTTATATAACTTTTGAAGTGTACTTAACAAATAAGAAAAAAATCAAGCTTTCTATTGACATATTTATTTCTTTGCTTTAATGTCTCATTTGGATAAAATGCACAGTACTGCATTTTCATTTCCCGTCTGGGCTTGTGAGCTTTACAGTATCACTAAGGCCAAATGCAGTGTTTGTGTTTATTACTGCAAAATCCATCTTTTACCCGAAGTACAGTTCAATTGTCCGGTCACCCGGATTATGGATAAAAGAAATTATCCATGGTACAGTTAACCGGACTATGGAACATTTTTTTTTCCATAGCACAGCTGGCCGGACCACGAAACATCTAGTGCTTAAGCTAGATAACCTTTTTGATAACATTTTATGGTCTGGTGAAATTAAAACAATCTGAAACAATAACTAAAAACTATTTATTATTTATTTTAACTTTAATTTAAAATAAGGTACTTCGGAGTATAGTAAATGCTCCCTGGTACGTTAGAAATGATGACATCCATCGAGACCTAGGAATAGATCTTGTCAGTGAAGTAATAAAACAAAACGCTGAAGCACATGAACAAAGGCTTCTTCAACATGTGAACGTTGAGACCATCAAGCACCTTGACACCAGTCAGCAGTCCGGATGACCAGCCCCGACCAACGGCATCCGTTCACGAGCATGACGCACACGCCAGCCATCGTACAAATCAACCATATTGAAGGGAACCGAACGACCCGACAAATACGCCACTATCGGCAGGCAGCAGCATTTTAAGTTCTATACAGCCTCATTCATAAAATTAGTTCATACAATCAGTTGAGACTGGGCGGGTGCCGAATTCATAGCGTGATACAGGCAGAAACACCATGTCAGGGGCTTAGTAGGTACCGCGCGTCAGGCCTTACGACACGTCAGCTCTTGCCTCCACCGCCCGCCATCAGTCATGTTCCCCCTCCACCTAACAACCACATTGGGTAAGATCCTATCAATGCCCCTTTGGATATTCGTCATGGTTTCAGATATAGTTAAAACATGTTTCTCAGCATCAATCTGATACTATCTCTCTTACCCCGACATAGACAGTATTATCGTAATATTAGAAGGACATTTTAAAATATTACATTACATTATTTTATTAATTAGATTCCCATAAACAAGGCAACCGGACCACCTAAAATATTTTATTTTTTTAGGGTTCACACTGAATTTGTATTTTTAAATCGTATATCCACGGAAAATAAATATTTTCCGTAGTTCGGTTGACCGGACAACTGAACTGTACTATGGGTAAAAGATCGCAAAATCACCTAGCACGTGTTCAATACTGCGTTTCTAGTTAGTGGTTCCGTCCGTGAATGACATCGACGCACTGATTTGCTACCACGAAATGCGGCACTGTATACTAATACTGCATTTAGTTTTAGCAGCGCAAGAGTTGCTCTTTGTTATGATCGCTACATTCAAACGCATTATTGTAGAATACTGCGTTTGGCTTTAGTAAGTATTCGTTTCAGAAGAAGTTATATGCTAAACTAAGCTACAGTAAACGTATCAAGTACTGCACAACCTTCTAGCACATGCTGAATGCTGCAGATCTTGTTAACAAAAGCAATGTTTTTGTGCAAGTGCTGCGTTTCTCGTTAAATAAAAAACATGTTTAAAATAAAAAAAAAACATGAGAATAATTTTTTTATGCATAGATTAACCCCTTAAGATGTAATTTTTACAAAAAAGTGAAAATCACAAAAATGACGATTACTGCAAGCACAATTAGCAGGGCAGTACAACAGAACATATCCATATCATATTTTTTTTAATGTTGACATAACAGTTAAAAGTTAGGTATCAAAAATTTCATCGCAAAAAGGTAATTCAGTGATAACAGCACAGTGCCGTTTTAACTCGTAGTCTAGACATATTTGAGCTAGGTCTTATTCAACGAAAAGATTTCCTTATCTATTGTTAAGTAATGTTCACACGTAAGAGGCTATTTTAACGATTTCACTAAGTAAAAGAAAGGAAAGCATTTAGTCACAGAAGCGGAAAGAAGTAACGCGAGATCTATGTCATCTATATCCATTTTTTTCTTAATAGTCAAAACATTCAATAGTGAATTATTGTCTGTTTGGCCTAAAAAAATACGAAAATTAATATAGCAATGGATACCTGAAATCCATCACATTAATTATTCAAATATCAAGAAAGTAAAATTTGTCTTGCTATATTTATCACGTGAAAGAGTAACACAAAGTTTGTCACTAGAATCACTTTGCCGAAAGATGCTCCATCCGGTAGTTCATCTTCTGCAACAAGAAAAAAAAACATTATCATTTTTAATTAACAGGCTTTAATTAGCTTCACTTGTAACGATATAAATACATCTTGGAAGTCCACTTTAACCAATTTCTCGTTATATTTGTATGTATATGTGTATGAACACAATGATAGTTTGGATGATAATACTATAATTTGACATCTTGGAGCTGATCTGATGATTGAAGCAGGGATAGTGGACATCTTCAGTAGCTACTTGTAAGCCCTTCGAGTTTGGGTTCATATGATTCGTGTTGACGAGTCCAACAGATTGGGCTTGGCAACAATGGACTATTTATGAAGTCAGGAGGTTGATAGTGGAACTCATTTGTACTTTTTAATTCAGTTCGCCATTAATGTGTGTGTTCTTAGTTTTACAAAACTAAAATATTTATTAATATTATAGTCTAGTAGAAGTCAGGCAAAGCGGTACATAGGTTTCTATGTTTCGTTTTGCCTTTGTTTAACTTAGTGTTAAATTCTTTCTTCTTTACGTTTGTATAGAAGAAATAAATTTGTGGGATGCGCCCTACGCTGTATGAATTAAGATGAACTTTATAACAATGATAATTCGTATCCAGAATTAACATATTTGACAATCTTTATTTCGCTATTACATTCCCAGGAAATAGTTAGTGCATTTTTTATATATAAAACACTTTTGTTCTTAGGTTATCAATAATTGAGGCAGCTGAAGAATGTCTCATTATAAAAGTTACATACAGAAGTACTGTGTATCTTGGGTAAACCTTTATTTTTATATATTAAGTAACGTTATTATAAATGTGTATGTTTGTGAATATGTTTGGACATTTGTTTGTTTTCAAACATATCTTAACCGCTGAACTGGTTTGCAAAACACCATTCCACACATCATCCATGATTAACACATATAATACACCATAATAACTTAGCCATAGAATCACAATTTATTATTCTGACAATATCCTGAAGATTATGGTTTTGTATAGATAAGCATACCTAATCAATTTATGGGAAACTTGAGAGAGAAACTTGGAGATCATATCGGATATATGCCTTCATCAGTTTACTTAGAACTTCATGAACACATATAGGTTTCTAATAAAATACTCTATTAGGAATTGTCTGTGTAAGAAAGGCACCAGACTTAGCCCTGCTTAGAAACTCGTGTTTCTAGTAATTTCTTGGAGCACTGTTTTTTTAGACAAAATGATCTATAAAGGTTAAGCGAGGGTAGCCAAACTTTTGCTAAAAGGGTTCCGGATGTCTTAAGGCGCAGTACGGCACATCGTGTGGTTTTAGTCGGTTCGTTCCGACACATCGCCCCACCGAAAACCCCGGTGGGGTGACGACAGAAGAGGGTTTCCACAGGCACAAAAAAAAGGGTAGCCAAACTTTAGACACCTTTAAGAATTCCCTGAAAAAAAAATATCTAAAGAAATATAATTTCACATCACTTTGACTTAAAAGGGTGATCTGTCATAGATTTTTTTAACATGTTATAATTGATGTATAGGCATGTTTAGTAAATAGGTAATTAAAATAAGCTTCATACTTTTTGTGTGAAAATAAACAACCTTTTACTTGCAAGAATCTACTATTTCCGCTATCCTAAAATATGGGAATGTAAGTTATCCATATATTTACCGAAATCGTTTTCACCGTACATTTCACCTTGGAAGTTTGAGCTGATTGCGTTGCTACTCTGGATGATTTGCGGCAAACCTGTCAAAATGTAATTTATTTTGGTATCTGGATAATAAAAAAAAGTTGTAATGTTCGTAAACTTAAATTTGCTTACCCTTCTTCCTAATTGTCTGGTTATCTAAAATAGATTTTTGGGTTGTAGTAAAAGCAGAAGGTGGTGCCGGTATTTCTGGAAGAAAAATACAAATCACATTATACAAGAATATTATAAAAGAGCTTTAAGATTCAATTCTTTGACATACCTAACGTTTTATGACTTAATAACGAGTGAAAAGTATACAAATATGGAGTATAGAGTTGGTTTAAGAATCGCGCAGTGAAGATAATTGAGGTAATATTAATGACTTTTGTGTGTTTGTTTGTTTGCTTTGCAATGTAATTGTAAGTGTTTATGGGTTCATGGTGACAAGTTGTATTAAAGTTATCATGAACTAGCGGTTACTACCATATTAACTTGTTTAGAAAGATCGTTATTAAGAAATGATATATAAAATAAACCTGTGACTTATAGTGAGATGACGGGTAGGGGAGAGATGTAAGAATAAACTACTACACTCAGGTAAAATGTGGGATGGACTGGTAGTATGTATGGTAAATAACATTCCTACTACGGTAAAGTAGGTGTAGTAAATGCAATGTTGTTTGTACGTTTACGTTGGTTTTAATAAATATCCTTTTATCTCACAAGTTTACGATTGATAAAGACACTCTGTAAATGATGTTGATGTTAAAAGCAGTTTAGTACTTTGCACTAAGTAAAAAAGCTTTATCGAGAATTGACAGGCAGTTTTGTGTGATTTTCCCACACTCTCAAATTCCCAAAGATCGTAAAAAAGGCTGTTTGTTTTTACGAGTCTTTCAACGGTTTCAATCGTTCCCTCCACGGGAACCGTTTTAAATCAATCTACTAATGTTGAAAAATTACCATCGAGCTTGATGATTCCATCTGTTTCGCCCAGAGAGTTTTTTGCGATGCATTTGTAGAATCCAAAGTCTTCTTTGGTGATGTTCTTTATTTTGAGCATCATGAACTTGTTGTAGCCACTGTCCATCGGAAATGCCTCGTACTTGCCTCCTATAATTTCCATTTCTACTTAAATAAAAAACCTGTGTTTGTTAGCTTACAATATCGTACCCAATATAATACATACAGTTAAATTAAAATATTACATAACAGTATTTAGATAAAATATATTTATTTTTTCGATAATTGATATTAGGGTATCCACCCTTCTTACTTTACTACAGTAATGTTTGTAGTAATACTGATATAAACTATGATTGTTATGACACTTGGAGTATATAAGAAAGGTAAACTATCTTAGTTGATGATAATGATTAGTTATTTAATTATAAAAAGGAATTGTAAATACAGTAGATAAGCATTGAGACGAGCGTTTTGCAAAAAAACAAATGGAGTCGGAGCACAGAAACAGCGAGGCGGTGACGCATGTTTGACAATCGAAAGTGCTGCCTCTACTATTTGCTACTAGTTAGGTAAACTCCTTTTTAAAAAAAAATACTCTGTGCTGAAGCAGTAATTTTTCTCAGAACCGATGAAAAATCAGGCTTTGATTTTTTATAGTCATAATGAAACATAAAAATAAATTGTCTGCGTCTTCCGGCATGGCCTTGTTGTATATATCTAATAAATTATTCATTGTCAAGTCTCCAAAGGTGAACTCAAGATACCATATAGACGAAATTGATTAAATCTCACTATTTATAATTTAAAAAAATAAACAGAGATCCAGATATTTCTAAAGTTTTCGTCGCAAGATAATCCAGAGACGACTAAAGTGGAAAAACAATTTAATATATTCTTATAACTTCTTCTCTTACAAACTGTAACAGGTTCAATTCTGTACATTGAAGATACTTTGAAATATGCCATTCGTGCGTAATATAAACATATACATTATACCTTTAAGTAAATATTTGTAGTTCAATATTCATTATTATTTAATAGAAACTAATACAATGTACATATACATAATTATGTATAATAATAATAAATCTGTGGAGATTAGCGAGTGTTAGAGGACAAACAATTGAAACCATTTCTACCATTTTTGAAATTTGTTTCTGTTTTTCAAGACTGTTGTACAAAACAAACCTTGAAACCTGTTCTGCAAAACAAAAATATTGTATGTAGTTCACTCTATCCATAGAAATAAGCATTTAAAATGTTCCAGAAAAAAATATCTTAACGAGGCAGTTAGTATTACTTTAAATTAGACCAATAGATGTCAAATTAATAATTAATTAAATCAATATGAAAAAAAAGTATTAAATTTAATACCTTCTAAAAGTGCTCATAACCTATAACGTGTTGTGTATGTGGGCTTTAAAGAAGTTGTTTGAACTGCGGTGTTGAGACTCTCCACAAAATAATAACCTTCGGGCCTTTATTTCCTATTGACGTACCTACCTGTGTTTTCTATAAGTGACTTTAAAATTATTTGCGGTTGCAAAATAATAAATTCGTTCCGTTATGAAAGATGCCGGTTTTACATTTCTGTACCATCAATTTTCCGTTCGGTTACATTGGTGTGAAATCTTATGTTACCTTGTGACTATAAATAAAGCTCAGAGCGAAAAATTAATTTGTCACGGGGTGGACCTTAGTATTGGCTGGAAACAATCTGTTAGGTATACCGATGACATGTTAGTGACGGCCTTAGGGGTCCATAGGCATGCGGCACTGAATTACTAACTACGAAGCAGTTATGTGCCACAGCTGTTTTATCACGACCGCGGTGTACTGCGAGGAGAACTTCTGTCGCAAGGAGGTGCCAAAGTGGGTTCGGTAGGAAGACGTCCAGGTGGAACGGTCTCATTTACGCTCACGTGCGTACCCTAACAGTAGTCGCGGGTGGATGAGACGGGTTTTATGTCCTTTATCCGTAGCAGAAACTCCAAAAGTAGTAAAAAGTGAAGGGCGAGTCTGAATATCGCCCAGTTAGTAGGCGGAGCCCGCTTGCCACCCGCAGGCTGGCGCTGAGGGGACCATTGGAGGTATAAAGTCGCAGTACTGACAGTCCACTCACGACAGACATTGTAAGACACCGTGTGGTTTTCGTTGGTTTAGTAAAGTTAAAAGTAGCAAAAACTTAAAAAGAATATTGTAATACGACCAAGTTCGAATAAAATTGGTATATTTTTAAAACAATACTGGAATTAAAATTTAAATAATGCCGTTGACAGTTTAAAAATCTTTTCACATAGGTGTTTAAATAATAATCTGAAACGTTATAATTTTAATAACTAAGTGGTACAGATTAAATAGGAATTGTCGAATTTCATGGAGAACTGGTTTGAACTCCGAAAACAGTCACTATTTAACTGCTGATTGTTTAGGCTGGAATTCCATTGTTAACTCCACGAAGCTGGCGCTTAAGCTTTTGCTATTAAAATTATAGTTGCATTTACTATTTTTTTATTATAAGATGTACTATAATTGTTTAAAATATTGAAATTACGACAAATATCCTCACTTGAAAAATGAATATAATTCACGCTACGTTTCTTTAGGTAAATGTTAACAAATATAGTAAGTTATATGAGTTTTCTGATGATTTCTTGGACAGACCATAAACATTCAACTGTTGCCATTAAAACATATTATCTTTGATTCTGATAACATAGTCGCAGATTGAATGAAGTAATCCACTTCAAATACACATAACAACACATGTATTAGTGCTACCTTAGTGTATAAAATACCCGGAATAAAAATAGTCTATGAGAAAGTTTCCGATTCCATGTTGCTATTCGACTTATTTATCAATTGTTCTATTCAGTGGAAGTGGATATTGTGAAGTATTTCATTATACAAGTATTCTCTATTCGCGCATGAATAAGTACATTCGGCACGTATTCGACTATCCTCGTTCGTTTGCTCCGATACAAGAGAAACTATTTTCATTATGAACTCATAAATCAATGATACAATCGAACGATACCTTACTTGACAGGAACGCATGTTATTTATGCGAATATGATAAATATACGTATTTGTGTCGGGTTTGGAGTTCAATAATAATATGATAGCCTGCTGGCATATTTAGCTTTGTTCGAGATGCACTGATTGTGCCTTAAAATAGCGCATTCAAAATTTAATGATCAGATTCGATATTCATATTGTAACCAATATTAAATTGTTCTAGACTTGTAAATTGGAAATAAAATTGTATTCTGGGGTCTACTTCTCCCTTTATTTTCCAGGAATAGTTAGTTACGATGTAAATGTGAAAAACTGCAACCGAAGCTATAATGCAAAGACTGGTCGATACGATTTTCAACAATTTGTTGTGAAAAATTTAGATCCAGTGCATGCACTGAAAAAGTTGCTTTGATAACAATTGCAATTTAATTTCAATAATGGGGTCAAGTTTCTCCTTTTATTTTGCAGGAATAGTTAGTTAAGTTGTAAAGTGTGAAAAAACTCCAATCGAAGCTAGATCTCGAGCATGTTTTAGACCAGGTTAGCAGTCGATTATAATGAATACGAGCAAGTAGCCCACCGTCTACTATGCAAGACCAGTGTTTAGAATAATGAACGTAGCATTATACCAAGTGGTTTACAGGTGATATCTGGTGTTGTATACTATGCGGATCTTGTACTTGAATAGGGTGAACTAACGCGTTTTGGCTTTGCATAATATTTACTTAATAAACGCTGACTTAGGCTTCTTATATTTAAGTCTTTGCTTTTCGTATAGGTTGTTTGTTTTTATTCCTTAGGCTCACGTTTTATCAGGAAGGAAGCTTTTTTCTGTTGTACAAACTCCTCTAATTTACGTCTGAATAAGTTCATTACACGTTCGCCATAGTTTACTTTTCCTAAAATTCACCAAGTGTCATTTTCAGCAACTACACGCCATAAGTTTATTAGTACTTAATTTAATAATATTCTAAATTTTTTATTAACTGTTTTACAGTAGTCAGGATTGAATTAGCTGTACGGACTATGTATATAATTTACACCTATGAAATTAGTTTTAAACACAGTTGCACAGTTAGCGCATACAATACAAATCTCACCGGAAATAATCATGTCTCCGCGGTCCGTTGTCCAGTAGTTGATGGAGGAAGGGTATGCCTCCGTATGGCACTCTAGGGTTACGTCCTGTCCGATGTACGCCCCTTCTAATTGATTTGGAATAGACAGCATTGGGGGAACTGTTGAAATAACACCTCAGTTTAGTACTTAATTTATTACGATGATAGGTAATCACTGTCATAAAAAATAAAAGCAAAATGAGTATCATAAACACTAGATGGTTAGTAGTTTTGAGGAGGTTGGACTGGTTGTGTTTACAATACTGTACAACAACGAGCAAGGCGCGACTATTATCACACTTTTTTTATTTCTCTAACCTAAACGACCGATAGGTACGCGTCTCTAAACCACGCATCAAAATATAAGTCGTTTTTTAACAATAGGTATATTTTTTTCTGAGCTACATAAAACTCATAAAAAAAAATATATCTTTTTCTTGCCATGAAGGAAACCTGCTAAATAAACCTTGACCTTGTGTTAATGGATGAATCAAAATCCTATTTAAAATAAAATTGGAAAACTTTTTTGACTACCTTTAAATTAGGTACCCAAACGTTAGGTCATTAAAGTAAGCCTATAATTGTTACCCATTAATTTATTTGCAATTAGATACAATCTATTTTCAAAGAACTCCCACTATTCAATTAATACAAGAAACATTGCTTGAACAGAAAAATACAACACGAATCTCCTTTGTTTAAAAGAAATTGAAGTACTAAATTCATCAAAAACTATTTAAATTGTTAGCATTAAATATTATATCTACTATTATTATAAAATGATGCTATAAATAGTAAAGTAAGCAAGTAACCCATTATCTGAAAAGTAAATAAATCTATTTGGAATACAAACAGTATGCTATTTAAGGAAAGTTATTTTCATATTAAATGAGTGGATTAAAGTATTTCTATCCACTCGTTCCTATCCATACTCATACAGTAGTACCCGTAACTACAGTAATTGTCTAATAAGTTTCTCTTTAGTAAACATCAAAACAGTAGACACACAGTACATTAAAGTATCATAACTACTTTAACATAGCCTTGTATGAAACTACAATTTGTTAATGTTATTTTGACTTGTGTTTTAGATTAGGTTATAGTGTGTAGTGCCCAGGGTGCTTCGTTAGAGAACTTCCTTGTGGTTCACCGTGGTTAACAAAAGGGCAATCCTGTTTTTTATTTTCTTCAGGGAGATGTAGCTGCTTCCGAAAACATATTTTGTTGTAGGAGACACCCGCATTATGGACCGTTCTGTTTCTCCGCCATTATGGGCTGGTTCTGTTTCTCCGCACTTCCTCCGGTTAGCATAAATTTGCTATCTCTGAATTTGTCCGAAGCAATGGTTTGACATAAATCTGCCCTCGAGCCAAGTCGTAACTGGACCGGCAATGGACGGGGAAAGTTAGCTAATGGGTTATATTTTACATAGATACGATCACACTATACACACCTATCAAGGAAGCAGGAGTGTTCGCTCTTTTCCTAATGGACATTTTTTAAAGTCAAATTGAAAGTATATCGTATAAGTCATGGGTATAGATTTCTTTTTTACGGTACGAAAGCTTGTGAAGTTTAAAAATCCATATCACACCCTTGGACGTTTTACAGAATAGTGATGAAAGAGGACTTACCCTTTCTTTTTTTTCAAATTAAATATCTTCTCTATAACTTAGTCTCAATCACAATACATAGCACAATACACGATTTAGTACTACCAATAATAATATTTGTGTTAAAATATAATATATATTCTATAACTATGTTATTCTGCAATTACTGTAATTTAACATTTTTTAAATATAAATAATGCAGGACTTAACGTTGCGTGCCCAAACAGGCAGAACGTGGCTTGGACTTTGTATCATATATTACAACACCTTAGATATTAGTTATTATGTACCTGTATTCAGCAAAAAATAAATAAATACAATTAAAATAAACCAACTATCAAAACCACCTTATGGCATTTGTTTATAAATGTCGATCTAAATCAGGGAGAAACTATAATATCGTATTCCCTGATAGAATATTACTGTATTTCCCGTCCAACGCACATTGTTATGTCAGTAGTAATTAGACGTGTTGTCAAATCTACGCATCAGAGTAGAAATACTTACACTGAACCATGAGCATGATCCGTTTGCTAATCGAAGGTGGCACGCCATTAGATGCTATACATAGGTAAGCTCCCATATGTAATCGAGACACCTTTGTTATTGTCATTGTCTCTCCATCCACTACACTCACTGTCAACAAAACAAATACATCTGTATCTATTGTTTCTATTACACTACAAAAGCATACAAAAGTTAGTAATTTAATACTTTTGGTCTTAGAATAAAAAATAGAATTATTTAAGATATAATGGTACTAGTTAATGCTAAGTGTGATGGTAGTCGTTGGAAATGTGGGAGAGACATGCTTCGGCACGTATGGGCCGGCTCGACTCCGGTCGTTACCACGGCCTCACAGAAAACCGGCCGTGAAGCAATTCGCAGCGTGAGTGAGGTTACCGGAGGCCCTAACCCTTTCCTCTCCCTTATTCCCGTCCTTCACCTCTCCCTCCTCTTCTCCTACTCCCACCTTAAAGGGCGGCAACGCACTTGTGACCCTCGAGTTGCAAGTGCCCATGGGCGGCGGTAGTCATTTACCATCAGGTGACCCGTCTGCTCGTTTACCCCCTATACCATAAAAAAAAAAGAAAGAAATTTATTGCCTATTTGATGGCATGGATTTTTTTTTTAACTAATTTTACTTCACGACTATGAAGAAAGTAGATAAAAGGGCTTGGGGATGGTCTTACTCGCAAGGCATTCAAGAAAATCAGTTGTAATGGCTTCATATCGAGCAAACAGGTCATTGTTTGTATTAAAACCAAGAAAACAACAAGAAAACTTGAAGTTTTATATTATCCAGACTAAGAAAATATAAGCGAAGATAGACATTAGCTAATATAGCAGGCATGTGGTTTATAATGCATGTCGCTCTTTCGTCTTTGTGTCACTACACTCTATCGGTTGCGTCTGGCATTATAAGTTACTTGTGAAGAAACTACAGCCTTAGGACCAAAGTTTGCTTCATGTTTTTTTAAGCCTCTCTTAGGATTTTAAATGAGGCTTGGGAAACTGCTCATAGCGTACTTAATAACCTACATTAACAATAAAGCTAAAAATACTTTTTTTCTAGTTGTTTGAACGCGCTAATTTATTTAACTATTAGTTAAATTTGAATATTTTTGTATCGGATAGAGTATTTATTGACGTAGGTATTGTAACGTCATACTACGATACTTAGGAGCCAAGCAGTGATAAAAAAACGCGAGTAATACTGCAAGGAACGGCTACATTTTACAATTCATATAACAACTAATATGAATTGTATAATCAATACATACAAATAAATAAAATTGAAGTGTTTTTGTAATGTGAAAATAATGTTTTTTAAGCTCATAGAGTTATTTGCACAATACCTATGCCTAAAAATCAGTTTTTGAAATTTTTGTCTGTCTGTCTGTCTGTTTGTACCGGCTAATCTCCGGAACGGCTGGACCGATTTCCACAGGTGGGTAGCTGGTGTTATAAGGAGTAACTTAGGTTACTTTTATTTTGGAAAAAGAATTAGTTCCGCACAAAATATATAAATATGTACACGCGAGTGAAGCCGCGCGGAAACTGCTAGTTATTAATGAGTAGTTTGGTTTTATAGACACCTCACACACGGCAATCTCAAACTAGACAGAACCTGTGGTAACCGGAATGCTGATAAATATACTTATATATTAGTAAATACATATTATATATAAATTACAACTAGACACAGAACAAATGATCGAGCCACGACATAATTATTTGTCTCGATTATAATTATCACACTACACTTATTGAATGGTTAGAATTTGTCCAGTAAAAGAACTGCTTCTGAATTCTTTCAATATTTAGAATCAGATTGCGTATGATTCAGGTGAACTATAATGAAATGATATTTAATAATAAAGATAAAACACTTTTAGTTGGATAGATTTAATGTAATCGGTCAGTATCGGAGGTGGATAAATCCCTACGTCCGACCTCACGATCCAGTATTCGCGAACCACCGCAAAATCGACTTAAAATGTGTGATTTTTGGTCGCTTCAATTTGTCAAACTGACTTTGTTGTGCTTTCGACGAGCAAGACCATTATTATATCTGAAAATGATTATGGTACAACACAGCAAACTAACTTATGTTAAATATGTATGTTAAATAAACGTAGAAAACACAAGGTGTGTGAACCCCCGATATATTGCAAAACTAAATTTAGTAAAAACTTTTCTGACTTTAATGGGCCCCACTTATATAATAAAGTTACTAAAATTCTTAACATCTACCCACTGACGGGGATGCAGTGTAAAAGAAAATTGATTAATTATTTACAAAAACTCACCTATGAAGAGACTGAACAACTCCTTTACATTATTCAATAAAATAGTTACACACTGCAACAGACTCTCTCACGCACATACACACAACGCGTAAAAACACTCTACACGCACTGCCACACTTTCACGGTGCACTTACACACAAGAACACACACCAAATTCTTGTTTAATACTGTATATCTAATTCTGTTAAATTAGCTAATATGTTTAATTTAGCATAAGTACCGTACCTACTTCTAGAAGGCTAACTATATTGTATACAGAGGAGTTTGGCGCTGATAGTCGAAATACAGGCTCTGCCTAGTTCGACTACAGAAGCTTGATTCATTGCTACAAAAGTCATAAAATAGCCTTTCAAATATGTATAACTAACACGTAAGTTTGTATGTATGTATGAAATAAATAAATAAATAAATATTTCTAACCCTCGTTTAAATAAAAGATGAAAACTACAAAGTGACCAATTTATTTACATGTATGTTTACGAGCTTAAGGCTTCAGTCGTATCATTATCAATTTATTCAAGAACGAAGCCACGGTAAAAAATATTGGAGACAGGAACTAAATAAAAATGACTGAGTTCACTAGCAATGACATTGAGTTTGATAGTATTACAAAAACTTAATTTAGACTAGATTTGACTTTTTTGACTAGTAGTACTTGTAAAACAAAGTCTATGACTAATTGGATCTAGCGTCAATTTGTGACAAATGCAGACATTTGAACCTTTTTAGTAAAATATAACACGTAACTGCTGATTTTTAGCCAGTTGTTTTATTTCAATAAAATATAAATAGATGAAACAAAAACAACACCGTTATTAACGTGGCAATTATGGTTAACGACTTTCAGATCCAATTAAATGAGTTTTAATGTGTTTCAAATGATAGTTGAAAAGTTTTGGTTCGAAATTTAATAAAAGGGACATTTATTGTTAGTTTGAGTTCTCTTTAATTTGAACTCTTTTAATAAAAGTTCTAACAAGTCTTTTAGTTTTAACTTACCTTCTCTACGACTAATAGCAGTTGTTTTATTTTAAGCAGAAATACAAATAAATTGGTTACATTTTCTTTTGAATATTTTTTCCTACTTATAAGTTTCATTAGTTTTTATATATTTTTAACTTATATTTATGTAGCTAGTTATATAAGAAAATCTTGCATTTCAAGCTTAGTACTCATTCGATATTACAGACAGACATGAAGAACGCCAAGAAAAAATAATGAACAAAATATAAATAAAGTTAGTACAACTATAACTCAAATTCGATTCAAATTGATATTTTTAAGATCTAAATAAGTATAAGAAAAGCTTACTGCTTAAGGTTGTAGGTACTTCAATAAGCTATTGAATTATCTTACCTGATTCACCGTTATAATTAAAATCCTGTCCATCTTCTCGCCTCCACATTACGTAAGGCTCTGGATATCCCGAGCCGCGACACACCAAGGTCACGTCAGCGCCTTCCCGAACCACCATATCCGTTGACGTCATGTTATCAATGATTGATGGAGGTACTGTGTCAACCAACATATTGTACACTTTGCTGGCAACTATTTTCATTATCTTAATTATATGTGCACAGAAAATACATTACAATCTGTACAAATAGACCAATTCTAGATATATTTTATAAAGCCACATTTCTTGTGTAGCGAGGTGTAATATCTAGTGACAAGATTATTAGTCTCAATACTTTTTTTCCGGTTTATAAAATATATAAAAGAAAAATTAAGTAAATGTATAAAAATGTAGGAGACTTTTATTCGAATATGACGCGATACTACCTAATTGATTGATTAAAAGGAATTCAGATATTTTCTGTTTTTGGATTGTGCACAAATGTATTATGAAAACTGTGTGGTTTATATACTTATTGATGTTTGTATATATGATTTGGATATTTTGTATAAATTGATTTGACACATAAATTAGAATGTGCTTAAACAGAATTACAATAGAAAGCAATAGCATTTATAGGCAATACTCAAGGGTCATCGTAAAACACTATATCAACAATCGAATTTAAACTATCTTCTAGTATTATGTGATCTAAAATACTGAACTTTACTTTAAATGGTATCTCACACATCCATATCATCGTAACACGGCTCCAACTCTATACCTTTTAAATTTTATCTATTGTTTTGATAATAACGAAGCTAAAAAGGCTAAATAAACGATCATTTTCTGTTCACTATGAACTATGTTAATTGTTAGAATCGACAAGATATCTACGTTTGAATCTGTAAATCTTCTGATGTTAAATAAGCTAGGAATTCTCGGTATCGAATAGACTCGCTTCCATTTGTAGACAAACGAACGGTAAAGACGTAACAATAATAGCCTATTATATAGAAGATATACCACTTTCTGTATAATAGGCAGAGAACATAACATACAGAAAATTGCGTACATAATAACATTGCTTTATATTTCTGGCTTGATGTAAGGTCTCCAGCATGCTTGAGAAGAGTATATATTTAGGTATATATATAGTACTGGTAGCATTGGCTTTAAGGTTCTCATCAGGTGCAGCATAATGCTTATTTCCCACCACATTATTATTAAAAAACATATGAATTTATAATACTAACCGACAACTTGAAGATATCCCTTTCTGGAGCGCATTGGATCCGTGTTGACCTGGCACATGTACCATCCACGGTCTACTTCTGACACGTTTTTGATGTGTAGGTACCACGATCGATGATCATTATACGATAAACTGATGCGAGAGTTCTGAGTAATTATGTTGTGATGTATACTCAGTATTGTCTGCTTATCCATACTAACCCATGCTACCTACAAAAATACATTTGTTGTTATTGGCTCTCATGTCTATAGTGTATATTACAGATGTATCTAAACGAAACCATTCTTTATATCAATCTGAGCCGATATTTATGTGAACGTCTATTTATGTGGACGTTGTTTTGTATTTTATGGTTTTCCATTCAGATTTTATTCATAAAGTTTTTTGTTTATACTTCAATTACAGGATTTGTGATAACAATAAGAAATTAATATATCTTACATATGATTAGGTAGGTGTTTTCAATAAGTAAGATCTCGTACAATAATATCATTACATATTATAAAACAAAGTCCCCCGCCGCGTCTGTCTGTCTGTTCGCGATAAACTGAAAAACTACTGAGCGGATTTTCATGCGGTTTTCACTAATACATAGAGTGATTTATGAAGAAGGTTTAGTTATATAATTTGTACCCGTGCGAAGCCAGAGCGGGTTGCTAGTTTTATATAAATTTACAAATGAAAATCAATATAAAGTGACACAACAAAAATAGACGACGAAAACTAAAATATATAACGTTTTATTGGTTCTTGAATCCACTTGAAGTATCAATAATGTGCTGATATTGATCATATGTGACGTCAAAAGACTCTCAATCAAACGTTGTATTTTATTTACCTTGAAACCCCTCAGATTATCAACGACGCACGCGAGCAGTGCGTCCCGTCCAACCGTCACCGTTACATTCGGTATTGGCTCGGCGAATCTCGGATACATCGATTCTGAAAAAAAATCGTTAAATAAAGATTCTCGTATAAAGGCTTGTAAACATGTTTACTTGTTATAAAAGTTTTAGCGCGGAGGAGTAAAAAGAGTCACAAATAATATGACGACCGGTGCCGTCGTGTCTACGTCTGCCGTCGTGCCAGCTTTCGGGTCGCGTCGGAATAGTTCCCAAGTTTCACAAAATTAACGGACAATTTTATGTGATTTTATCGTACTTGGTATGTACGTACAAATTTCTTAGAAATGTAATTTCAAAAGCTTCTATTATATGTAGAATAAACAAGCAAGCAATAGGTTTTATCTGACTAACCACCTCTGGTTTTGTTTTCGTAGACTGTAAACTTTGTATAAATTTTCAATTTAGACGAAGTATTTCACTATTGCTATGTTATTGTTTCACGTCTAAATTAATATTGTAATAATAAGGTAACAACCTTTAAAAACCTAGTTAAATAATATTTTTACAGGTATTTATCTTACTAAGAAGGGAAGACCAGGGGTGGTTGACCAAATTTCAATTTAAACGCTTGTTTTATTTTTGTTCGGATGTATATTGTTATAAAAACCAATACATCTGATAGATACACTATTAAGCTTTTGAAAAAAATTACAAACAGCTCGCAATTAACACGCTCAGCGCCAAGCCGTATTATATATGATATGGTGTACAAGCTTGATCTCGTGGAAATAGAAATACGAGTCAACCTACCCCATGCCTGGGGTTGGTTGACTTTTCACGTAGGTACCCCTAGTTGACCAATAGAGTAATTAGTACAAATTAATGGATATATAGTATAAAAGAAACAAGAAGTAATTACATTTATCTTTTCTTTATTGAAACAAAATTATAGTTTCTACTAACATTGAAATATGAAAATTTAAAGAAAGAGATGCTGATGATGTTGACATGCTCTATCGATGACATCTTTGGGTGTACTTCCTCAATCAGCCTTTCTTTTGTATGTCAACATGGTTCTGAAACAACAACATTGGACTTTTTTTTTAAATTTGGTCAATAGACTAACTTAATTTTATGTTAAGTATTTCTAAGACTACTATGGGCTTGGTTAACGAGAGGGTCAACCAGCCCCGTTATAAATTAATCTACCAGCCCCAGAAGATTGCTTTGTAACTTTTAACCATGTGCCTTAACTTTAAAACTGTGGTGTCATCCAAAAAAAAAGTGATAAACAGATTAATCATCAAAGATTTATTTTTAATTGTTAGAAAATATATAACAGCGAATATATAGGCCTTACGACAAATAATATTACTAGTAAAATAATTCCTTACGTATAATAATTACCTTTTTGATATTATGCTCTTGCTTCCAAATGACCTGCGTGTGCGATGCTGCGTTTCTGGCAACTTCGTGGGAGGAGGTAATGATTGATTGATTTGCAACACTTTTTCTTTTTGCGTCGGGGTTTAAAAATAGAACATGAAATACGTTACAAAACATTGCCTATATAAACTTTGCTACCCGTTCCTGTCCCTTATAAGAGTATTAATAAATAGATCAGGTTTTAATATCATCGTACTAATATTATAAACGTGAAAGTTTGTGAGGATGTATGGATGTTTGTTCCTCTTTCACGCAAAAACTACTGAACCAATTGCGATGTAACTTGGTATGTAGAATAATGTAGATATCTGGAGACCTGGATTAACACATAGGCTACTTTTTACCCCGATATTCCCACGGCACCGGGACTTACGTGGGTGAAACCGCGGGGCGCAGCTAGCATTATAATAATATCAGGTTTTATTAAGAGCGCTCTTAGAGTCCTCAAAGAATATTTATTTCTTCAAAAGTCTCAAGGTCAAGAAAGAAGATACTTCTTACGCTGTCTTCCTCCCCTTTAATCTTTAAATGCGTCTCTACATTTATTTTCCAAAGGTAGCCATTATGTTAATTACATTTATTACATTAATGACATAAATTAACCTTTAGATCTACGAGTAGACATTCATTTTTGTTACTAGTATTTTTAGTAGCACCGGGAATATATCACCGAGTTACTTTCTTCGCCAAGATTAGTAGCATAAACACCGGACAGCGGCGGATACATGGCGACCCTAGCTGTAGGGTAACGTGATTTATACACGACCCACCAACGACAAATAGCGGTTTGTCGCTGTATCGCTCTTTTACCGACAAAATAATGTATAAGAACCACAATGCTAAAAAACATCAATCTAAAGCGTCGCCTCTAAAAAGTTAGCGGGAGCGAAAGGGTTTGCGAGATTTAGATAAAGTGCGTATTTATGTCATTTGTTAGAATGTTAGTTGCGTGTATTAAGTATTAAAATAAACATTGACTCTTATATTATTATGATAGCGTATTGTGTTACTTCTATGTTTTTTTATGGACTCAATACGATTTTATGTTATGCGTGATATTCCGTTTCGCCAGAGGAATAACATAATCTTATTACTTTAAACGAGTAATTCTTGTATGTATGTATTTATTTATTTATTTAACGGTTTTAACGATTTAATTTTGTAAACAGATACAGTTTTGCATTTTAAGTTCAACTCCATAGTTGTATTTCCTGTAAAAAACGCAAATTTACAAAAAAAAAATACGATTTTACAAAAAGTTACCGGGTGAAACTCGGTCTCCCAGGTACTTATTGCATACGTGAACACAAAGAACACCCAGTATCGGTACAACAAGTGTTAGAAAAAAATTATATAGGCAATGTTTTGTTAGAGCCAGATTTATTAGAAACTTTGTATTTATGTTCTTTTTGTAGGTATACTATTTGCAAGTTAAAAGGCAATATACCATTGTTTGTGTAGATAATGGTTAGTATTGACTAGCTTTTGCCCACGGTGTCACTTGTGGTAAAGTTATTTTTCGTATGATTATTATTTCTTTTATGAAAGGTACCCTATGTCCTATTATTTACTTCTGAAAACGTGTATGCAAAATTTCATAATGATCTGTTAGTAGTTAAGGCGTAAAGGTGACACAAACAAACAAACTCACATTCTAAATAATTAATTAATTTGTAAATGAATAAAGCTATAATAATTCCAATACATAAAACAATCTAAGGTAATTTCACAGTTTACGCATGCGACACTAGGCACGTTCAAAGCTAGTCAGATAAAAACGTAACTTCCATGCGTGTTTATCCTACATTAACACGAGTTTTCAAATTGAAAGCAATCTACCTATGACAAAGTCACGCAAAACAAAGTTTAATTTAAACGACGGACTCATTACATAATACGGTTATGGCATATGGGTTTCTTCGTGCTACGTTAGACACAGATCACTCGAACATGAGAAAATAAGCTTACGTCACTAACGCGCACCTTATTTGCGCAAAAATATACAGTTCTTAACAATCATGATTTTAATACTTCAGAAAATGAACCTACATTTTCGTAAGTTATTTAAGTTATATATAAGCATGATTTGTAGGAGACTAAAGTATATTTTCAGGGGATTTATTTTGTTTGTTTATCAGTTACTAGAGAATTCATTTTGCAAAAATTACTACTATTCGGTCTGGAACTCTACACAAGAAATCATTGACGGCTGACTCATGAACATTGATATCTTTGATTTTTCCTCTTAGAGGGGAGTGCTGTAAAGTCAATCGAATGCACCTTAATCATCCTTAATGTTCTAATTTTATTTATTTAGTTATTTTTAAAATTATGGACACGTACAGAAAAAAATGAGAATAAAATGAAATAGATCTGCCAATTTGTGATGAAAATGTTTTGACTCCACGTATCTCATTAGAAATTAGGTAAGTTGCCATTAGAATGCCTAAACAGATAATCAAAAAAGATAAGATGATGGTTATTGACACAGTCACAGCAGGTGATGTTTTGCGCCATTTAATGTTGTAAGTGTAATTTACTACAAAATGACATGTTTGCAGGGGCGGGCTGGGCCGGAAGGGCCCGGGTGGCTCTCCACAAGCCTGGGAGAAGGGTACTTAGATGGGATACTATCGGTTAGTAATTGACGAGCCTGATGGTCTAGTGGTTAGTGATCCAGACTGCTGACTCTGCAGAGCCAGAGGTCGTGGGTTCGATTCCCATCTAGGACACATAATTGTGTGATGAGCGCGATCATTTGTTTTGTGTTTGAGTGTAATTTTTCCATTATATTTATGTATTTAGTAATAAGGCTCTGCCTAGTTTGGGCTCAGACGGCCGTGTGTGAAGCGTCTCAAGTTATTAGGTATCTATATATTAATACGTGAAGCGAAAACTTTGGATCCCTTTTTACAAAAATTGGGCGGACGGAGGAGTATGAAATTTCGCACACTTATAGTTTATCCAGAGAAGAAGTGACGAATGCTAAAATGTTTGAACAATATTTGCTACAAGGTTAAAAAAAATGCTAAAACGGGTACATACAGCTATGAGTGTCCAGAATATATTTTGACCTGTCATGGTACAAAAGTCTATAAAATGACAGGTCAAGTAATATTGGCCAATGAAATAAACCATGGTCGAAATTCGACCACCACGCGATCTCTAGTAGTTATTAATTATACATACCCACTATTAATTTTCAATTATATATGTACATATTATTATATTACTACACAGTACTTAAGCATTCTAGTAGATTTAAACTCAAAAAATATCGACGACATACGACATAGTCTGGAATAGCACACACGCTACTGTTTATCCCGGAGAAATGTACGGTTCACGATCAAAATTTCCAAGCGAATTAAGGCACAGGCAACAAACAGTTATTTTTAGAATGACAAGATTAACAGAAATATATCCAGATTGATTAATAGAATATTAGTTTTGGCTCAGGGATTCACAAACTGATAACAAAAGTAGTAAAAAATAGCAACTCAGAAATAATTTTGGTTGTAAAAATTGACACCTGCCTATCTACGTTACGGTACTTGGATGGTGCTTACATAAAATTTACAAGAGGCATACAGCTGAAAGATCGTCACTATTAAAATAAGTAAAAATCTTCAATACTCTATATAATGGTTCAATGAATTAATCTTTAAATTATAAATTACCTATTTAATTACACGACTTACACATTTTTTTAATACTATACAATAGTTTATAATAATATAGCTAGAAGATAAGTGAATTATGATAAAGTTCCACGAATAGTTTACACTCAATGGACTTATTATAAATACTCAAAAGACAAACTCATTACTATTTTAGAATACCCTTAGAAATCCCGAGAATCTGTATAATACTTACTATTAAAATGAGAATGAAAAGTAGAAAATGAGTAGTCACTGTAAAAGGGCTAAGTATTGTTTCTGAGAATTAAATTCCCATACAGTGACAAATTAACTATTTCATTACATATTATAAAACAAAGTCCCCCGCCGCGTCTGTCTGTCTGTTCGCGATAAACTGAAAAACTACTGAACGGATTTTCATGCGGTTTTCACTAATAGACAGAGTGATTCATGAGGAAGGTTTAGGTGTATAGTTTGTTAAGATTTTATATAAATTGATTGAAATATGTTGATGATTGTTGAGGATGTCTCTGCTACCCGTGCGAAGCCGGGACGGGTTGCTAGTAATATGATAAACGTGAAAGTTTGTGAGGATATATAGATGTTTGTTATTCTTTCACGCAAAAACTACCAAAACCGATTGCTATGAAACGATGGTATGTAGATAGCTGGAGATCTGGATTAACACATAGGTTACTTTTTATTTCGATATTCTTATGGCACCGAGACTTATGCGGGTGACACCGCGTGGCGTAGCTAGTATAAAAAAATTCAAAATCGCAAATTTCCTAAAATTGAAATTTCCTTGAAATTTTAACACAACTTTGTATTCATATTTTTTCATCCATGTTTTTTAATATTATTTCTGTTTTTTTTATACGTTTCGTTTGTACGTATTTTATGCGCTGCCATACACGCTGCCAGAGATACCAAGAAGGACATATTTGACCTTTCACCAAGAAATAAAATACTCTGAGGGATGGAAATATTACTTTTACGCAAGCGAAATACGCGGGTAAAAGGTAACATATGTATAAAAAGCGTTCTTTGTCTGTTGATTGTTCACCTTATCACATAGTGGGTGTTTGAGGGATTGAGGGGCTCTAAAGCGGCTCTACTCGTTTTGTACAAAAGTTACCGATGACAGATCTCTCGGATATTTGTTGAATATGACGGACACTGCTCATGTTGCCAAATGAAAATGAACACATCTAACAGACGCTTAAATTGGTTTACCTAAACACACATTTCCTGCTCTTTGTTCTGATCAACACAACTTCTGACGTATACTTTACAATAACTATATACTGATATATTTTAAGTACGTTCTTATTAAATGAAGAGCAGGGTCTTGATGTTGAATTTATTTGGTATTGCTCTTGCAATTAATAAATCGTATTACAAGACCATAGCCAATTAAATCGTTAAAGCACCACAAAAGAGGTATCCCGTATTGAAAACCGGAGCAAAATTAGTGTATTTTAAGCAGCAGTAATAATGGTCATCATTACTGCTGCCAGTGTCGTAAAGAAAATATTTCACTCGTTTCTTTTAAATTGGAACTCATTTGAGGTAAAGATGTAGATATTACTTCTATTTTTAAACTATCGCGTTTATGTCACACTAGCAACGCCCCACGGTTTCACCCGCGTAAATCCCGATCCCGTGGGAATATCGGTATAAAAAGTAGCCTATGCGTTAATCCAGATCTCCAGTTGTCTACATACCAAGTTTCATCGCAATCGGTTCAGTGGTTTTTGCGTGAAAGAGTAACAAACATCCATCCATCCATTCATCCATACAACAAACCACTTAAATTGGAGTGTTGCAGATTGGTCAAGAGTTATGTTCTCTGACAAATCAAAATGTATTCTCTATAAGCACGATAAAACGAAAAGAGTGTATAGAAGACCAGAAGAACATTTCAAGCAAGCATGCATTGAAACGAAAGAAAGAATCGTTTCCGCCACTTTATATATCTTTATGTAATCCAGATTCAATGCTCTCGAGTGTACTTTAAAAACTCCTAAAGGTTTTATATATTTAAATGACAAAACATATTTACTTACCTATATGCAATGCAAGGCCATCACGCTTATTAAAGCCGTATAAATTATTATTGCAATGTTACTTCCATCCTTGTGATAATATGTTATCAAGATAAGTTTAAAAGTCAATTAGAGGTTTATGGTGGTGATTTCGCGAAAGTCACGTCCTAGTAGCGCAGTTAACTAACAATGCGCTGGCCTAATCTGATTAAAATAAACCATGTGCTTTAACATCGATTTTAGAAATCGCTAGCAAGTTGGAGTAGAGTAAATTAGCCATACGTTATCTTTGCCCCTTATAATAATAGCGAGGGTATTTCACAAGGTACAATGGATTTTGTTTTCTGACTATACGTTACCGTGTATATAATATTAATGTGTAATATATTATGTAAAATTTCCTAACATAAAATAAACTTGAATGATATGTTATTGTTTCGTTTGTATAGAGTTGAAAATCCTACGTTTCAATGACTTATTTGCATAAATCTCATACAGTTGTGAATATTAAAAACAATGTTTCATCTTACTACTATTATAAATGCGGAAGTTTGGATGAATGGATGTTTGTGACTTAATCACGCCAGAATGGCTGAACGGATCTGGATGAAATTTGGTACAGAGATATTTTTTTTTTCGGTTGTGTATGGTTCTCGTGATTATAATTATTTCAATTTATTATGTTACTATTTAAAGTACTACGTTATTCAGATATATACTCGTTTTACTAGAGTTACGCTGAGTACTCGTCTTAGTCGAAATATTTGAATCAAATAGTAAATATATAAAGAAAAATAAGTAATAAAAACATTGAAATGGCCTTCTTCAACAAAGGTTTAACAATAAAAGTAGTTTTTTCTTTATGCAAACATATCGTGCATGCATATACCACAGCCATAGATTCCTTCTTCTAATGATAACATAATTGTTTGATACTTTATAATTTATGTAATAAACTTTAGTAGTGATTCGTTTGATATTAAAAATGAAATTTGGAATTTTATTTTGATACATTTTTGATAATCATCATCATCAATACTCAATACATACATACACAAATAAATAAAATTGAAGTGTCTGTTTGTAATGTCAAAATAATAGTTTTTTTATCAGCTCATATAATTATTTGCACGATACCTATGCCTAAAAATCAGTTTTAACTTTTTTTGTCTCTTTGTGTTTCTGCCTGTCTGTCTGTTTGTTTCGGCTAATCTCCGGAAAGGGTGGACCGATTTCCACGGAATTTTTACTGGCAGATAGTTGGTTTTATAAGGAGGAACTTAGAATTACGGTTCCGCGCAAAATATGTATACGCGAGCGAAGCCGCGCGGGAACTGCTAGTTTAAATATAATAATAACATTCAGTCAGTGCGGTTGTTTATACTTTGTGTATTTTTTATATTGAATTACGTATGTGTAGTTCATCACCTACCTTTTTATAAAGCAATCTCAGTGTTTAACAAGTAGTCATTTAAGAGTGATGTAAGTATGTATATCGCATCGAACAAACGTCAACATCTAAATAAAGTACAAATAGTAGTAGTAATACAATTAGAAGTAAAAATTTTAGTTATTTATCTGTTAAAAGTTAGTAGACTTTGATTGGTAAGAACATACAGTTGAAGATGGCAGTAGATAAACTTTGGACTACAGATAACGAATTTAAAACCCGCCGAGTAAACTACCTAATACGATTATAAACACATTACTCGCTATCTTCTTCTATTTAATAACATTGTTAATATTGTGTTTATTTGCTATATAGGTTAATAACTTTGTATTAGGTTGTTTGTATTACTCAAAGCTACTTTATCATTATTGTTATTGTTAACTAATTAATTCCTAGAAAACATATCAGACTCATTTGGAACTACAAGTACAAATACATAGGTTTACTGTTTCCATTAGCTATTTTTACCTGAATTCCAGGGAAACAAGATAACATTAGTAGGTATATTTACACTTAAAAGCAATCACAAAATCGCAAGGCATTAAGACGTCATTACAACAATCGTCAAGGCAGTATACCTGTGTTATTTATAGTAGAAGAATATTTACATTTTACCTGCCATTAAATGAACTTAAATGTTCACGTTAAATACAGCCTGCAATAAATGGGAACTTTTAAACGGAAAGCTTTCAGAAGATGATAATAATATTTAATTTCACTATTATCGAAATGAATTGCGTGAAGGATTTATGTACGCATAAACGGATTATTTGTGAAATCATTTTATAGTAGTGTTAGATGATATTTTATAGACAATACATGATTGATTTCGGTAGTGTTTTAGTTTGTATATGCACCTAATGTGCGTCTTATAGTATTATCCGTTTAGCTATTTACTATTAACGTTCTATAAAAAATACACAGTTCAGTCAGGTTGGCGTCTGAGAGTTTATAATACAAGGCATTAAATGTGTCATTTGTAACTCTGAATTTCTGAAATTACACAAATAAAAGAGGTCACTTAAGATAAGTGAAAAGATTACTTAAATAAATTGGATGAGTTAATAGAACGTAACAAGTGCCGAGGCGTTTGCTGAGTGACGTCGAAACTTGCTTTTTGTATTTTAAGTTAAAAATGATATCGAAAATATTTGAACCCCATGGAGCCAGATCAGAGAGATGCCCGGGTACAAAATCAGTAGTGTCGGTTTAGTGGTTATTAACTTTCACACAGTAGAAGAGACTTCAAAACTTAGTCGTGTTCATTAATATCTTTTACTTTTAAGTAAAAAACAACACTGTGAGAAAACACGCGTTTCTGAGAGTCCTTAATTATATTTCTGAGAGTGTATAAAGCCTACGTCTTTGCAAGTTCAACAGTTTATATTTGATATTAAATGTATATATTAACTAATAACATAAACCGAATCACTTACCATCGGGCAGCTCTATAGGTGCTACAGACACAATGTTTTGCCCCGTAGGTAATTCCCGACCTGAAATTAGAACATTATTGTAATAGTCGGCTTGATCGTACACAACGTAGGCTAAATATTACTTATGTAAAATGAAAATGGTAGAAGGTTATAACTATAAAAACGTAACGTAATAATAGTTTTCATCGAGTGATTTATAAGGTATGTACCTATAGCACTTGAGGGACATACATTACGAACACACAAAGTTGGTGCACCCTTTGTCTCGGTCATTTGAAAATTCTAACGAGTAAAGAAGAAAGAAAGAAAATGTTTTTTTTTCATAAAACACAGCATACAACCAAAAACATTACAAATAAAATAAATATATGAAAAAAAAAACAATTAATATTTTGAATAGATAAAAAAACTACTTCTCTGCCTTCACGATGTGTCATTGTGATATGACACTGACGTGACACGTCAATGTCACGTATCTGACTACGTTTCTTTTATGTTATCACCTTATTTTACTCTGTGAATATTATATTGTAACAAAACATACCCTGTTTTACTTTATAAATCAGTTCAAGCCTTCTAAGCCTACAGCATGAAACAGTTATTTATGTCACTGTACATATTTCGGAGTCTAACCGACTAAAGTAACACGTCCGTCTAAGGTGAGTCTATTTTAGGAGGCCCGGGTTACCTCTGTGTTAACCTCAGCAGATATTGGCTAATATGCTGTGATAACATTGTAGTGCTGCGAGTAAGTTTCAGCTGACAGCCGCCGCAATATCGAGCTGTTGGTCCGACAGAGAGCCCCTCCAGTGTTTAGGCTAATATCATCGTGAAGGTCACTGCGCGCTGGCGTTGGCTCACGCTCTGTACCACACAGGTACTTCCCGAAGCAACCAAAGCGTAATTAAGTCATTATTTTTAATTTTATACTTTATAATATGTTATGTTTGAGATTCGGACCGACCGTGTAAAACAACCTACACAAAACGTAACGTTACGTTTTTATTTACGAACCTTAAATATTCCTACTGCTTGTTATCTTGCTCAGTAATAATAATGATGATACAATTTTTGGTAAACGATATGCAAATATTAGGAAAAAAGCAACCTTTTCATATTGTATAAACCTTTAAAAGGGCGTTTGTATAAGCGAACGTTTTTATAAAATAAAAAGATAAAATATATAGGTATATGAGTTGTTGGTATGAATTAGATCGTATTATAACTTAGAATTCGTACTTTTTACAGTTCAATATAAGGTAGTGATCGTTTTAGGATCCATAATTGACAACTTCACGTGAATAATTTTCAATAGAATTTGTATGAAATTTTGCATGTTACTTTTGAAGTATATTCTACATGGTTGTCGACTATTACTTATTAACTTGTAAAGCTTTCTTAGCTGTGGTAGTTTTCCTTTTAATTTTGTCATAATTTTTTAACAAAAATTAGCATTATAATTATAATATTTTTGCCAACGGGTCCCTGATTCCAAAAATCGTTTTCACACACCCGCAATATCTTTAAAATACCTATTCAACGTAATTCTAAACCACCTTACACATTACACCACAAAAAAATAAACAAAAGGGGTTACTTTACTTGTAGAAAATATTAATATACGGGAGGTATATTAATATTTTCCAACCAAAAATCTCCAACCTTAATATTTTCTTTAGGATTTTATTTTACCACTTTGTCAGCGTGATAAATATGTAAATATAAATTAATCAGTTCATGGATATTTGTGTATTTCCTGATCTAATCCAATAAAATCTCCAGAAATCCAGTAAAAACATTTATGTTCAAAAGCAAAGTTTCTTTCGTAACAATTATTTTCTGCCTAATAAGCAATTTGGTTTTGATGCCCTACGTATCTTTTTATCCAGCATCGGAAAATTACATCACAATTATCAAAAACACTGCGTTGAATCTTCTTACTTCTTATCTTCTTAACAGGATTCAGAAAATTGATATTAATGGCAAGCTTTCTGCGGTCTGTGGTAAAAGTGGGAGTCCCACAGGGTTCTATTCTTGGTCCATTTTTGTTCTTAATTTATCTTAATTACTTACCTCATATTGTTAAGGACAATCACGGGATAGTGTTTTAGATTTTGAGGTATTATTTTTGATTTAGAACAAAACGTATGATTACGAAGTTTAACGGTATACATTGTTATTTCAAAAGTGGTTCACTGGCTTAACGTTAACATCTTACTTCTAATTGAAAAAAAGATTGAAGGTATTCGGTTCACTACTTTAAATGTAAAACAGATGAAAACCACAATGTTTTTATAAAATACCGTTCAAATACTGATAATACGGTATTATGTAGTAACTAAAATACCCCATTCGATACTTACTACACTTATTTACCTCTATCTTCTACGCGTTCTATCTCATTTTATACTCTGAGGAAAAGAATTGTCTTTAAATTTCTACCATTTCAATCGAAGGTATATTTGGTACAACTTATGTCGTTTATATATGAGATAGTATTGAGTAATAGTCCTATATAGAATATCCATGGAATAATGGAAACAACTATGGGATACGTCCACATCCCTGCCGCAATCGAGTTAGTATAAATGTTGAGGATCCGCATAATTATGACACACAACTTTACATTTTATTCTTCCCTTTGAATGTTGGCTAAAACGCATTTTGTTTAGTTGTTAAGTCTTAAATACTTCAGAAGTTGTTTTCCTTACAATATTGCGAAAAATAGCCCAAATTTCCCTTTACGTTGGCTACATAGATTCTTTTTTAAGTAAATAAAAATATGTACATTAAAGCCTTTTGATAAGTGTAGATACTACTACTAAAATATAATGTAGCTCTTGCACTTTCAAAGAAACGGTTCCTTCGACGCGCTCCATTAACCGGAGACTGCGCTCAGGAGCCATGTTGAATTAGTAAACTAGACGAAAAGAAATTTTATTTTGTGCTATTGTCAAAGTAGGTGAACATTAAACTGAAGTTAGCTTACAAAAACTTACTTACTTAAAAAAACCGGACAAGTGCGAGTCAGACTCGTGCACCGAGAGTGCCGCAAATAAACTTGTATGTAGATGGTACATCCATCTCGGGAATCGATGTTAGTGCACCGCTATTAAAATTATACTGAGTGTATGATTCTCAATTAATAGAGGGATCATTCAGAAGAAGTTAATCACTCTCTAGTGGCAGCCTATATACTAGCTACCCGGCCACGCGTTGCTGTGGCTAAGTAATTTGCAAAAAAAAAATTGTCACAATAAATTGAGATAAAAACTATCTCCTATTTCTGAAGTTGGACCAAACTGCACACATTGTGTAAAATTTTATTAAAATCGTGTACCTAGTTTAGGAGTTCATCGCTAACAAACAACGTGATACGAAATCTTTATTTATATGGGTATATATTAGGGTGTCCCAAAAAAATCAAAGTCTTTTTTTTAACGCATACCCTCTTAATTTTTTACTTTTAAGTCAAAACAATTATAAATAAAATTTTAAGAAGGTAGGACCTCGGTAACCCGTGCCGACTTAAATCAATACATGTCAGTACTTGCTCTCTAAGGCTGACGCGACCTAACGTGTCGATGTGCTTGTGATTACTCGTTATTTAGTTATAGAACTCGCATTGTTTTCAATCAGTCAACATGTCAGTGCAATTGCGCAGTTCTAAAAGGGGTATATTTTTAATAGGTGACGTAAAACATCAAATAACATGTTCAAAACTTTCGTCTAATGGACAAGTTCTAACAGTTTTATTTTGCAATATCCGTGAAGTGAATTTAACTGTCAATGAAAGCGCGAATCTCACTATTCGCGAGCGTGTTACCTATTGGGAAAAGGCGCGTATTCCTAATAAATCTTTGCCTAATTGTGTGAAAAACTTGTAAACTTATATCAAGTTTGGAGGGACTTGCAAAAAGCTTCAGCTTCAGCAGGAGTGGATAAAAAATTGACCGATAGAGAGGAAAGAGCGCACCTTAGAACTATCGAAGAAGAAAAACGACGTGTTCAATATTTGTCTGAGCCGACTCCTTCGACATCATCTTATGTACCGTTACAAGACGACCCATCATCTGAATCTAATGAAAACTTAGATTTACAAGAGGCTGTACCGAAGCTTGTCGAGAACACGCAACCCAGTAAAACACCTCTGCGGAGATATTTTATTACTCCAAAATTAGTAGCAGCGCTAGATAGGTGTCAATTGAGTATGAGAGATTCTGTGTTCATTATTGAAGTAACTATTAAAGCACTTGGACATGATCTTGATGAATTTCCTAATAAGTAAGTCTTCCATCCAAAGAATTCACACAGAAAAACGGAAAGAATCCATAAAAATTGATATCCAAAATAAGGTAACGGCAGTTGTGACTGTCCATTGGGACGGCAAGCTTTTACTATTATTATTATTTTGTTTTAGAAAAAAACATCTCTGACTGCATTTCAGTAAAAAGCAAGTCCTTGTTCAACCGCCTTAAAATTGAAGACAGTTTGCTACATGAATGTCCTACTTTGTGGTCAAATAATGCTTCGTTTTAAGAAGCCAGAAAAAAAGTTTCGGCACTGAGGGTAGTAAACGATGTAGCCGAAAGAGCGATTAAGTTAATGCAAGATTTTCATGGATTAATCACTGTTGAGGAGGAATAAAAACAATTTTTATTACGTTGCGTACAGAAACACTGGAAAATTTATCCTGAATCTAAAAAACAAACATGAAAAAGAAAATTTGAACAATAATAATATTTTTTAATGTAAACGAATGAATAATATACTATTTGGGTGTATTGAAGTTTTAATAAAGTAATAAAAATTAAGTTCTTAATTCCTCCTACAGTCAGTACAAATTTTCATGTCAAAAGTTTGGCATCAAGTCGGCACGGGTTAACGTTGTCCAATCGTAATAAGATTTATTATTTGAGTCAATTTCCCGAAAAAAAAATTCCCTTATGTCTTGGGACTCCCTAGTATATATGCATTATATGCTCTTAAGTCTTTCTCTCGGTTCTTTTATATTCATTAATGCCGCGTTCCTATAATTAAGAAACCTTTTGTTTTGCTTACGGACGGTAAAATTTTCGTTGAAAAAATTTTACCGTCCGTAAGCAAAACGAATCGTTTCTTGAATATAAGAACGCGGCATAAATCAATGATTATAGTAGCCTTTACGATGTGTTTTATTATATTGTGGCGTGGCTAAAGGGTAAAGCTAAGAGGCTGGACACAGCCTCTTAGCACATATTGAGTATGACAATACTCATCACTGAAATGCTGTATTTATTTTAATATGTTAGTAATTTTTATGGTGCAACCAAATATTGTTGTTAAATGGAATTAAAACAGTTTTACCATAACTATAAAGTTAGGCGTAAAAATGAAGCAGTTACTTTATTTTTACAATAACTTTATCGTTTAATAATGTCAAGACGCTTTACGGTAATACAATATAATAATGTACTTTCGTTTCAATTGTTAGAAATGTTTATCTACTTGTTAAAATAGTTCGAAATGTTTATCTACCTGTTAAAATAGTTCGAAATGTTCCAAAATTTTGTACATTACAAAAGTAACTGTTGCAAATTATTGTCAAACGAAGCGTATACAACTTTAAATTGTATGTACAGTCAGCAACGAAATACGTCGCTTTATATGTTTTAGTGTACGTACCGTAACACTGTAACCTTTTATCAAATGCCTTCTATTAAAAAATAAAGTTAATTTAAATTCAAAAATCCCTTTTAAATCTGAATCAGTTCAGCCATGGTTGTTGTAGATTGTATGTACGTGAGGCGTCAGAGTTACATCGACGTCAGATAATATGTCGGTTTATTACTATTTATAACAGTAGCACTACTAGAACACTACAACTTTTGCCCGCAGCTGCGCTTCCTACTGGAACTGTTTTTGTGTGGATGAGAGGTCTCATTTACCCTTTGGTTGACTAGATGAGGTGTGAAAGTGTAACAAACAAACAAATAAAATTATCCGTTTTAGTATTTATTAATCAGGATTTTTGCTGCTCTATCGTTGGACGTATAATTTTTTTTTTATTGTTTTATATTATCTACAATATTCATGTTTTACAGTAACTAATAATAGCTATTAAGGATACCGCAATGAAAATATCTAGTCTGGATTCGTTCGTTAGTAAATGAGCTAAAGAACCCTTTGAAGGTTAGGTCAATTAATTACTTCAAATTATATGCAACTTATTCAATTTTTTATTTGCTATATTTGCTCAAGCTAAAAATACATATACCTGTTACTTAAGTTAGCTCTTTATATTTGAACGATACCACTTATTAATAGTTTTTTGTTTCGGTTAAAATAATGAGTAAACAGATCACTTTACTGATAAATATCAATAAATAGGTACCACATACTGACAAAATACTGCAATAAATCAAATTATATTCAAACACTTAATGGAATGAGTTGTCTTGCTAGGGCGAAGCGTAAAAGGTCATTTCCATAGCGCGCTAGTTCGGTTATAATTTTTAATCGTGATACATATGCTCAGAAAGACGTTTATATATATTTTTTGGATACGTCGTCCCTTACGCTTTAGTATAAAAAACTTACGTACTTAGTTAGATAAAATATATCTGATGTGCCGATAACGTCTAATTTTTGAGCGATAAAATAATTCGTGTTCCTTCAGAAAAGCTTATTTACTTGTCTCTGATTCCTCTGAAGCACTTCATATATCTGCTTTCTACTTACATAGAGACACGCGAAGAAGGTTATCAAGCATTTTATTGTAGGTTGGGCTGTTGCCAAGACTCTCGAATTCTAGGGTCGCTGGCTCTAGAATCAGATTAATCTCAGTTAAACTAATAACAGTCATATCTATTATAAGATGGTCGTTTTTTGCATTAAGCTATTTTTTTAATAATTAACCTAATGAAGTCTGTTTTCTGACAATACTAAGATATTAAAAAAAAATGTGTCATACCTAACAATGTTCCGAATGGTATGCCTGCCTGAAGCAAAAGGTACAAAGTTATCAAGTAATAGGTACAAAGCTTAGCAATCAAATAATGTCGACTGATTTTGTGACGTTTTTAAACGCACATTATTTGGACCCAATCCACTTCCCTACCTTACTAGTGTATGGTGCAATGTCTGAAATCTGATATTCCACATTATTTTCTTTGTTTTAATGGCACAATTTCTAATTGTGAAAACTTGTAAATCTTTTTCTTTACATCATTATATTTAACCTTTGTTAGCATTCTTAGTAAGTTTTCAGGAAATGTACAGATGGGTCACCTGATGGTAAGTGACTACCGCCGCCCATGGGCAGCTGCAACTCAATTCACAAGAGTCACAAGTGCGTTGCCGGCCTTTTAAGGTAGAAGTAGGGGAAGGGGGGGTTAGAAGGAGAGTGCGGGGAGGGAAGAAGAGGGAAAGAGGTGGAGAGATAAGGGTTAGGGCCTTCGGTAACCTCACTTACTCGGCGAAACACAATGCAAACATTGCTTAACTTTCGGTTTTTTTGTGAGGCCGTATAACTCCGGTCGAGCCCCCCTCATACGACCCATACGTGCTGAAGTATGGCTCTCCCACAGTATTCCTCCCAACATCCATGTTATTTAAATAAAAACACATAGTAATATATTAATTGAATATTAATTTATTTTATTTTATACAGGTTGTTAAAGGTGTGGGCCATATTTTAGGGTCGTACAGTAGATCCTGTACATAACCTAAATTGTTAAGTATTTATTAGTATATACTTAACAATTTAGGTTAGTAGTCAAAGTCAAATATCTTTATTTCATGAAATTCTTTAAAAAATTTTTAAAAAGGTATTTTTTAAATATAATTTAAAAACTATAGATCAACACAATGTCACCGCAGGGATAGGTTGCTTTCGGAAAAGTAAAACCAATAATATATTAAATAATAAATATCACGGGCTTCAACCCATAGGGGCGTATATGCAAAAATAGGTTTTTTTTTTTAATGCTATTCAACTCCATTTTTTTTTTTCATACTAAACATCCTCTATTTTTTTCACAATTTTATATAAATTACTTTTTGTGTATGATTTTACATCAGATATTATTTTTAAACCAGAAAGTCTTACAACGGCAGTAAGAGCAACTAATTGGGCATTTATGTAATTTTCATTGCACCATATAAGCGCATGCGATTTTGATAATTATGTCATTTTCATTATACGGAGTTAATAGGTAAAAAAACAGATTAAAAATAACACAGGCACACGCTGATGTTAAAGGTAATAACGATGATGCGGAACATTAGCATGTCGGTAAAGCGAATCCATAAGTTATGCACCTTCCTAAAAACCGCTCAACGCGGGTAAAGAAAATGTCACTTCAAAAATGCTTTAAAAACTTTTTACACGATCAGCATCAGCATCAGCGCTGATGATAAGCCTTATATTGAAAACGACCACAGACTAATACTTAGTATCTATGTTTATTTGCCCTATTGGTGGTATAAAAATCATTGACACTGTAAGTTGTACTTAGTGGCACGTGTATGATTAATGATATAGCTTACAGAAATAAGCTTTTTAACAAATCGACTTACCATCATTAACTATCGAAGCTTAATTTACGAACCTATGATAAATAGAGCACTCTACTTTGCTTTATAAACGAATATAATCACTCACACCGTTTTGCTTTGGTGGTAAAAATAGTACTCCTGTCAATTTTCCTAGCTCTTTACAGGAGTATAAATTGATTTTGTATTTTAGGCTTTGAAACAAGCGTTGAGGCAACAAAGAGATAAACATGATTTTTTATTATCTTCTTCTATTTTATGTAAGTGTAATATAGATTTCTATGATCTTTCATATTTTTCTAGCTATTTCTTTCTTTGATCGAATCTAAAAAATATATATAAATGTATTCCTTTTATAAATACTAAATAAATAAATTCTTGCTAAAGGAAGTAATGAAAATAAAATAAAGATGATTTGAATTTCCGGCAATAATTGTCTAAATAAAAAACAAATCAAGTAAAAATAATTCCGCATATCAGTTTCATCAGTATTAAGCCCCTCGAATACATACATATTGACTGCTTCCATTAGGGACAGTACTGTGTGAATCGGACAGTACACGCCTCCACAAAGGCTTTAATTATCGTGTCAGGCAAATATAAAAGTAAAAGGTATATAGCTTTATATATGCACGTATATGCAGGTGTGTTATAAACTTATAACCTCACAGTTTTTTTTTTTCGCAAATGAGTAGGGTCTCTAGAACCCCATGAGAAATAGGATTGGCAACGCACAAATCGCACTAGTAACGTTACGTATATGTATAGAGTGGCAGTGACCGCTTTCTAACTTCTGGGCCACGTACTTGTTTACCAACGTAGTTTTATAAAAATATATTAATACCATAATGTAAAAATAAGATAATGATAAATTAGAACGTGCAGAGATTTCTTTGTACCCTTTTTAAAGAAAAATGTCGCCCACTTAGGAATGTGAAATTTGGAATACTTAAAATTTATATGAAAAAGTGCACAAAGCTAAAAGTTTTAATCAATGTGTGTTAAAAGTTTTAAAAAAATGGGATAAGGGATATAACAAGCCACAAGGGTCCAATATGTATGTTGACCTGTGTCCTGTCATAGTACGGAAAGTCTATACCACGGTAGTTCAAGATTTACTGGACGTGATATAAAACTATACATTGAAAACTTAATAAATTATGGTTGAAATTCAACTACCAGGCAATGCCTGGCACGTGCTGCATATTAATACTTGTACCAGTTCTATAAAAAAACATTATTGGTGCTTTTTTCATATCGTAACAATAAAATATTTCAACTGCATTAAAAAGTAAAACAATCGTAAGATGGGATGCTACATAAATCAAAGTTTTAATGCGATGCTTTAATTATTTCAGTCAACCCTAAGCACATTAAGACCGACATAGGATTTTGTAGAATAGCATCGTATATGCCATTAGGTCTAGCGTTGACAGGCTCACTCGCGGCCGCGACAGGATTGTTCCATTATCGACATGGAGATGAATAATTGACGCTCACAAGTGAGCTCAGTGGATGCGGTGAAATCGATATACTACTTGCCTGACACGTGTTACATATTTTTCATGCTTGTGTGTCGTTAAGCTTCGTTTGTAGAAAGGGGATTTATTTTTGTATAGATTTTTTAAGTAGTAGGGTTGACATTTGTTCGTGTAACGATCACCAATTGGATAGGGTATTAAATTTGGAGGTGAAGGTACCTAATAAATTTGCGTTTATATCCATTACAATATTTAGCCTGTCAAGCATGTGCCTACGCATTGATTACAGAAATTGTAGAAATGTCGCAGTTTCGAAGCGATGAAGATTGTCCCTTGAACCGCTATCTACGCGTTAACCACGAAACATTTATGTGTGCCGAAATGACCTAAGGTGTAATTTAGATCAGCTTTTCTTTTAATAATCACAAATCAAAACATTTATGATTTGGGAAAATTTGTATTAAATATAGTTAGAATAAATTGAATAGCAATTGACCTGCGATTGACAGAATTTTCAAAAGACTTTTTTTTCGTCGAATTTGGATTTGACAGATCAATGAGATCTGTCAAATCAACACGTTATAATGCGTGCCAACACGTTATAAACCAAGACACGTTTGATTTTATAGTTCCGTTTCAGTTAAAATGTGCGTCTGAGAATATTTTATTCTTACCCAATACATTTCACCAGATACGAGTAGGTTTGTAGGTTTTGTAGTCTAAACTTTATCAAAATATTTTATCTTCTCCATTGAAATCGAAGACAATAATTATAAAATAGGTATCCAACAAAATACTACTTACAACACAAAACAGATGCAGATGTTCCGTTGTAAATTTCGTTAGATTGTTAGTAAAGTTTCTTTAACTTCCACGTGACCAATTCCGTGGCATTAATATAAATTATACAGAAGCAATTTGCGAATATAGTTTCGTGGCTCCAAGTATGGGGATGGTCGCAACTTCTCAAGTCCCATTGACACGGGGTCATTGCGAGGGTAAACATGCCGCTTCCAGCTCAATTGCCAACTTATCCATAAGTGGATTGGATTTTAGCAAAATTTAGAAGTCTCTCTCCCTTTTCATACTGAAGTTACACATAACAAATACAACGAGTATAAACGCAAATTTATTTAAGGGTTGAAGCTGGCTACCCCGTCTGTATTATTAATAATTTGTTCTGGTATTTATAATAGTTATTTTTAAACGTATGTGTGGTTACTGTGTGGAAGTCTTATTATTTCATTTTACATAATATTAGTATAAGTCGTAAAGAAGTTTAGTTTTGTAAATAATAATCATAAAGGATTTAGTTAAGAATGTATCACAATGGCATAAGTAGTTATCTCAACACTACCTGTACTCGTAGTATAATTTTATGGCTTACAATATGGTGTTTGTAAGTTCAGCTTTAAAAATGTCAGCTATGCTTGTTCAATTGACAATTTATTTATTTATTATTAAAATGTATCATGACAACTTTTTAAGCCTTATCCTTTCTAATACAAATATATGTAACATATATTTATATGTAAGTATATGTGTAATGAATAGTCTCATACCTATATATATTTATATTATTACATACTTTCCAATAGATATTTCTTTAGTATTCTTTTAAGTTTATATTTGTTGGGTTCTCGTCTAATATCCACAGGCAAACTATTTAATACATATGGTATCCGTTTTTTTAGCGTTCTATCACCATAGTAGTTGTTAACATTCGGTATGTGGAACGGTATGGTTCGGTAATAATAATAAGAGGCTCGCGTTAGACGGTTGGATCAAGGGACTGATACAGAAGGCAGTTCTCGACACGGCCCGTATAGTGAGGAGGTTCCTGTCTTTGGAGTCCTAACCACCGGTATCTTGGTCCCTGTACCCGAAGTCGGTGGTCTATCTACTATTTTTCTTTTCTTTAAATATACATATTTTATGTATATATTTAAAAATGTAATTTATATGGTAAAAGATTAATAAAGAGAATAATAATAATAATAAATCTTTATTTCGAACACAAGATTCATAGGGTATTACATAAAAGACAATCGAAACAAAAAAATACACAAACTAAAAATACAAAATAAACAACTAGACTGTCGTTTTGATCCAAAGTTTGTACATGCATTACGTAAGTATTCTTAATGACAGACTCGTTATAATAACATTCTTACATCGGTCAACTCTGGACATGAATTGTACGATTCGATTTCTCTGGATGGCTTCAAAGGAATTAACTCGCGCCTTGAAGAACATACTGGCAGCGCTACAGTAGCGTGGTAGTCCCATGAGTTGCCTAAAGATGTTATTGTAGGCAACTCGAATGCTATTAATTGCTAATAGAAACGAAGCTCCTGTGATTCAAGATACATACAATATTTCATATGTTTCACTAAAGGGTACTTTCTTACTTTAGTGTCACCTAACTAATATTATAAATAGGAATGTGAAATAGTTTATAGTTATTGAAATTTTACTTCTTTTCGTAATTTGTTAACATGGACTGAGTGTGCTGTCCAACGAATACTGGGCTCGATCGTGATATGGGAGCATAGCTATAGGCATTAATTTTTTGATTATATACCTGTCTAGATAGAACTTGTATTGTATAACTCAAACAAATGGTGCACATAAAACGGGATACAATTACGTACTATGTGTGAGTACGCACGTGTAATTATTGTCAACAAATTGTCACTGTTTGCGTGTTTAGGGATGCCTGCTCTAAATGATTTATTTATCTTCTTTTATTATGGTAAGGAGACGAATAGTACATAAAAAAATGATTTAAAAGAAAACTAATTTATTACAAAACATACTAATCAACAAAAATATAATAAAAAGTAAAAAAGTGTTTTAAATAAAGAAAAGTTAATGTTCTTCTATCTGTTAGAAACGAAAAATGACCGGTCTAATTCAAATTACAGAGGTACCAATTTAAAGTGAAAATAAGTGATTAAAAAATTAAAGAATTCAATTAAAATCTGTCTCTTTGTGTTTATTTCCGGAATAATTTTCTGTTTGATTTCATTTCATTCATATTATTTGATTTACAAATATGGTGACATCTTATCTGCAGATACTTTTATATTATTTTTTTTCTATTATTATTATTTTTTTAACACCCTAAGAACCGGAAATCTAATGCCAGACGTTACGTGTAGGGGGTTAACTAGAATAAGGTATCATTTTCTTCAGCGATAAACATTTTTTAAAATATGAAACAGGAATAGTGTCATGGTTTATGATTACCCATAGTTTTTGTAAGTTTAATCCGTAATAAACTGACAACACCGGCTTATCTGTCATGGCTACAAAATATTTAAAAAAAGTATAGATAGGTAGATATATACTTTATTGCACACCAAATGTCACAGAAGCAGTCAGGGATACAATAGTTTTTAACAGTGTTACAATGGGCGGTCTTATCGCAGGCTGCGATCTCTTCCAAACAACCTTCAATGGATTATATTAAAAAGGTAATGGGTAGATTGTGGTGCAGAACTACAAGAAGACTTATTATATTTCACTGTTAAACAATCACAAGATTTACTAACTTATATTTATTTAGATTTATTTACATATACATATATTTATACATTACGTACCTCCATATCCAGTTAAGTAAAAATAAACTTGAATAGAATAATAATATAATATCTATATGTTTATAAAATAAACTATAGATTCATACGTACGTTCACATACGTACACTCATATAAATACATAATAAGAAATATAGATATATACCTAAAATAAATATTTATCATAGAGATAGTAGGCCTTGATGAGTTTTTGGAAACTCGGTAGCGACTGCGCTCGTCTAATAGCCTCGGGCAGTGCGTTCCACAGGCGTGCGGCTTGTACCGTGAAGGACCTGTTGTAAAAGACTGTGGAGTGAGTTGGAATTTCCAAAGTCAAACTCTCCGATGACCTCAAGTATCTCGCATGTGTGTCATGTATGAATGCGAAAATTTTTTTGAGATAAAGCGAAGTGACAGGATTAACCAAGGTATTATATAGAAGTGAAAGGATATGAGTATTCTGGCCGAAAGTAAATGGGTAGCCACTTGAGCTTGATACGAAATTCGGAAACATGATCATATTTGCGTAAGCGTAACAGAAATTTTGGAAACGCTCAAATTTATCAAGTTGGTCTTTATTACGATCAAGATAGCTGACATTAGCGTAGTCAAGGATAGGTAGACGAAAGGATTGCGCGAGTTCAATTTTAGTAACCATTGGAAGAAAATTTCATATTCTTTTTAAAGATGCTGCAGATGCGAACATTTTCCGACTAATATGCTGTATTTGAGCCGTCCATGATACGGTATTGACGAAATAAATCCTCAAGTTCTTAACTTTATTACTTATAGGGATCGTAATACCTTCAAAAGAAACAAAGGTTGTCTGGAAGACATCGCTATTAGTGATAAGACCGCTCATTGTACTTGCCGCTTAGTATAAACTGCTACTATGTTTAATTTCTGTTCAACTGTGGTGTACAATAAAGAATGTTCTATCTATCTATCTGTCTATCTTGAGGAAGAATTGACCATTCTATTCTAGACATAAGTCTGGAGCTACCAACAACTATGACTTGAGTCTTAGCAGGATTTACGTTAAGTCCATACATTATAGTCCGTAAATTTATGCTGGTCAGATCTTTATTAATACTATTAATGCTGTGAGACAGCTCATTAAGACTGCGCACAAAGGCGGTAGGAAGAAAAAAGTTGATTAGAGATTGAGTTAATAAATACTGAGAAAAGTAAAGGAGATAAAACACCAGCAGTAGTATTGGACCAGGAGGAATACGTGTCATTCAATCGGATACGCTGCCGGCGGCCAAACAGGTAGTATTTTCTCAGAAAATAGTGTAAATTAAAACAAAACTTAAACTACGGTTTTAGGTCTTATTCGTATCATATTTTAATAATAGTAGCATGTATTACAAAACAACAACCTTATCGCTCTGGGCCCTTCGAAATCAACAGAAACCCCTTAAGTACCTACTTATTATATTAAATACATACGGAAAGGCGTAAGTTGGTGGTAGTAGTTGTTTGTAATCAGAAACCAAATAGGTAGTTACTAGCCGCTCATTTAGCGTCTTTTAGAAGAAACCAATAGGGAATTACGGGTGGTCTATAGCGAGGATCCCTTAATAATAGAAAATATGTCCGACCATTGGACTAGTTGGAAAAAGTTTTGTTGTTGTAGAGTGTCTACTACGCCGGGCAAACCAAAATAAGCTCAAATAAGGATAAAGTTTTGTAAGTTGCTATTTACCTACCTTATATTTTCCGATGGAGGATGTTACTTAAAGATAATGAAATTGATTTATCTATGATTTCTTGTCACTTGTGTATTAAAAGTATGATTAACAACTTTCAAATACTATATAAGCCGGGAATCAACTTGAATATGTATAGTGTGGTTAAAATAAATGTTGACAAATGTAATTACATATCCTTTACTAGAAATAAAACAAAGGTACAAGCATTATACGTTATAAATAATCAGCCACTTAAACAAGTAGAATGCATACGCGATTTGGGAGTCTAAATGGACAGTAGGTTAACATTTAATGCACACTTAGATAAAATTATATTAAATGCATCTAAAATGTGTGGCTTCATATTCAGAAAAAAAAATTATGCAACCAAAAACAAAGATTCTGTTATTCAATTCATTAGTTCACAGTATTTTGGAATATTACTCCCAAGTTTGGTCTCCACATTATGAAGTTCACAGAAATCGCCTAGAACGGACTCAAAGAAGGTTTCTTAGCCATCTTACTTATGACACAAATTTAAACAGAACACTAAATTCATTTTACATTAATCTCGCTTAGCGATAGACGAAAGCTACATGATCTTTGCTTTCTATATAATATACTTAATAATAATATAGATTGTCCGGAACTAATCGCAAGTATCTATTTTTCAGCCCCGAGTAGGTTACCGCGCTCGAGTGTCTACAAGTTGTTCAGTTTACGTAGATATAAGACTAACTTAGGTCTTAACTCGCCAATAATCAGAATGACCAAATCGTATAACGAAGTTTCTCGATTGTTAGAGTTAGATATATTTGGTGATAACTTGCTCAAGTATAAGAAAAAAATAACAGATTATCTTGGGTTAAAACTTGGGTAGGTATGTACTTTGTACATTTAAGCTTTAATAGTCTGTATTATTATCTCAATTAAAAAAAAGAAGATTGATTTTTGTTAATGTTTTAAATTTTTTAATTTTTTAAATGTTTAATTTTTTAGTACATACAAAAAAATTAAATATTTAAAAAAATAAAAAAATATGTTGTAATTTTACTATAATTTAATTTAACGGTACAAGTTATGTTTCTGTTAGTTGTGGTTGCCTATAATTGGATGAGCACTAGGTAGTATGGGCGGACGCTCTGACGGCCCGTAATATTGCAATTCTACGAAAGCCGCAACGCGCAATGGCCGTCAGGGTGATAAGGGGGTACCGTACGATCTCCTTCGAGGCGGCTAGCCTATTTGCCGGATTCGCGCCCTGGGATTTGGACGCAGTACTCCTTGCGTTGCAGCACCGGTGGCGCAAGGATGCGCTAGATCCAACCAGTGCCTCGCGAAGTAGAGGCACATCGGGACGAGCTCCGCCAGATCCTGGTGGTGGAGTGGGAGCAGCGACTTGCGCGACCTAGTGCGGGGCACGCCGCTATAGCGGCGGTAAGACCGAGCTACGAGAGTGGCTGGAGAGAGGGCACGGGGCCCTCACCTTCCGGATGACGCAGGTGCTTTCCGGACATGGTTGCTTCGGCAAGTATCTGTGTCGGATCGGCCGGGAGCCGACGTCACGGTGCCACCATTGTGGTAACTGCCCCGACGATACGGCGCTGCACACGCTGTCGGAATGCCCAGCCTGGGCTAACCAGCGCCGTGATCTCGTCGTGGCAGTCGGTGCTACGGGTAATCTCTCGCTCCCAACCGTAGTTCTGGCTATGGTGCGGAGCGAGAGCGCATGGAACGCTGTCGCCTCCTTCTGTGAGGAGGTGATGTCCGCAAAGGAGGCGGCGGAACGGGAGAGGGAGCGGAATACAGCTCTCTCTGCCCGCAGCAGACGCACCGGGCGCCGGAGGGCGTTTAATGACCTCCAGCCACCTTAGGAAGTGGCCTGCGGGCGGCGAACTTTTTTGGGGAAGTCGTCGTCCGAACAGATACAGGCCCGAGAGGCAGCATGCAGTGTTCCGCGTGCGCTCTCAGAGGAGTGCGGCCGACGGGTGATGGTCGCACCGGGTGACGGGACCCGTCTAGGGTGAGACGGAACGAGAAAAAAAAAAGCACTAGGCATGTAATTTCATTTCTTTTGTCATATTAGTTATGTGCATCATTTGTCCTTTGACAATCCTAATAAATAAATAAATAAATCTTTCAGATATACCTACTATAGTAGCTGGGAGCCAACTTAAATATTTATGGTATGGTTAACAAATTTCAGATATACCTGCTATGGGAGCCGGAAGTTAACTTGAATATGAATGTCACGTTATTGTATTGTACTTAAGGAATTAATTAGGCTTGCAACGAATATTCGACAAATATTCGGTATTCGGCCTATTCGGCCGGCATATTTCATACTATTCGGTAAAATACCGAATATCCAGGTACCATTCGGCCGAATACCGAATGCTACGGTTTTTTTGTTAGTGGCTCCTGTAAGTGAATAAGTCGGTACCGGTAGGCCTCGAGGCGTGAGAGTATGTATTCGTATATTTTATTTGTTGTAATTTGATAATTTGGTAAAAGAAAACGATTATTTTTTTATCGTTCTCTTCTTTTTTTATTCTCTCAATTAAATACTCGTACATAATTAACTGACTGCCCTGTTGGACTGGTGGTTAGTGATCCTGACTGCTGAGCCAGAAGTAGTGGGTGGTGGAGCACCAATATATTTATAAAATGCATACATAATCGCACCATAATATATTTCATTATATTATTAATGTCATAGTAATTATAGTAAACCGCTTTCTGTTTATCAAATGCAATTACTGCTGGCACTACTGTAATATTGCCAATATACTCGACGATCTCAAGAGATGGCGTTAGCAGTCTTCAAATAATGCAATTGCGGTGCATCTGATTGGCGCAAGAAAAACGGGCATACCCTGCTATAATCTAAAAAAACTATAAAAGTTTGTTCCGCCACGGACATCAGTTATCCTCGCGACACGAAGCTGATTTTCCATTAGTCCTATAGCCGTGTAGTGTTTGGACTCGCTTTGTAACCTTTACAAGGTTTTTGTGGAGTGCTTCAGTCTTCGATCGTGACCGGCCGGTCAATACCTGGACGTTTCAAAAGACTGTAGAAACCTCGCCGCTGCTCGCTGCCTTCTGGAGGATCGGGACTTGGTCGGTGTTGCAGGTCAGAGCTGGCATGATTGTTTGATCGATAGAAGTGGTTTACTTTCCTACACCTAGTACGCTATAATAATTAATTGTTGAGCAATCACACTCCTGGTTGGGCTATTTACACGCCTGACCAGTGGGTTCGAGTCCCACCCAGGACAAATAATTGTGTGATGAGCATGATCATTTAGTATATCTATATATATAATCAATTCATAAAAGAAGATAGATGCGTTTGGATGGATCATTGCGGGAGGCGTTAAAACAGTGGAAAGTAGAAACAAGAAACAAAAATGTCGTTAAAGTTTTCTGCCACGCGTCAGCCGAATGTGTTTGCCGAGTAATCGGCTTTTCGGCCAGGAAGCCTCCAGAATATTCAGTATTCGGCATATGGCCGAATACACTATTCGTTGCAAGTCTAGAACTAATATATTTTTTAATTAATGTGCAATTTTAAATTAAATTTACAAATTTGTCGCCCTAACAGATTAAGCTGAAATTTGGAATACTTTCTGCAACTTCGGTGACAATGCAATAATATGGTATTATGGAGGTGGTTTCATATTGGATCGAGGAGGTGGCCATACGAACTCGCCATCTACTCAACATAACTTGTTGGATTAGTCTGTATGGAGTTCGGGCCTGATGGATGGATCCGGGGGATGTCCATAGCAGGTTTCCATCTTCTCAATGTAACTTTTTTTTTTTATGGTATAGGGGGAAAACGAGCAGACGGGTCACCTGATGATAAATGACTATCACCGCCCATGGGCACCTGTAACTCGAGAGTCACAAGTGCGTTGCCGCCCTTTAAGGTGGGAGTAGGAGAAGAGGGGGAGGGGGGGAAGACTGACAAGAGGGGAGAGGGGAAGGACGGGAATAGGGGAGAGGGAAGGGTCTTCGGTAAACTCACTCACGCGACGAAATGTAATGCAAGCATTACTTCACTGCCGGTTTTCTGTGAGGTCGTGGTATCGAGCAGAGTCGAGCCGGCCCATATGTGCCGAAGCATGGCTCTCCCACGTAACTTCATCGTGTCTGGGCTCGATATATTTGTCTTAACGTGTACTGGCTTTAATATATGAATTCGGGAAGTAAGCAGAAGAAAACCTTATCTACTCAACATAACTCAATGGGGTTAGGTCTCGTTGGATTTCTCCTAACGAGTACTGAGATGGCGTTCAGGGTCCGATATATGAATTCGTTATATTGACGATGCTTTGGCAGAAATTGAAAGATTAGACGTTCTAACTAAAAAGCAGATTTTTTTAACAAGCTTTTATTTGCCCTATGTCCAGCAGTGGACTATGATAGGCTGATTGATTGAAGCTTTTATTTAGGCCGTAGACTAAAACGAATAAACTAAGTTTGGGTTTTGTTGAATTATTTGTTTTCAAAAAGCTTCATTTTTCTAACCGCTCTATTCCGCCTATGTGGCCCTAACGTACAGACAGGCATATGGCGTTTAGGAAGTCGTAAGTGTACTATTTAGTACGTAGTTCTGTAATATTAAATGGGTTTTTCAAAACCCTAAAAGAAACTATTTTTTGTTTCTTTTTTTAGGGAGCGGGAAGGGGCAGTCGGCTTCGGCCCGAAAAGGTACGCGAGTGGCTTCTCTTTGGTCGACCCGGCTGGAGGCTCCACGTGCTGGCTTTGCCACTGTGGAGGCGCTCTAGCCAGCGGTCCAGTCATCGTCGAGTGGGCACGGCGGCAGCACGGGACCCTTTTCTTCCGAGTGATGCAGGTTCTTTCCGGCCACGGCAGCTTCAGGAATTACCTGCACTCGGTCGCTAGTACGGCACACCGGTAGTCACTTAACTCAGGTGACCCTGCTCGTTTACCCACTACCCATAAAAAAATGGCCGTAAATTTTGATTGTTGTGAAGCTTGATTTTGTACAGCTTCACCGACAGGACCGCAGACTATCCGGTATTTGATGTTAATTTCAACTTGATAACTTCACTTCAGTCCTGAAAAAAGTCTAAACAGACAGACGGACAGGCAGACTGACAGACAGACAGACAACGAAGTGATCCTGAAAGGGTTCCGTTTTTCCTAATCCTAACAAAGATATGTTTTACTTTAACAGGGGTTTTGATGTATATAATGTTTGTGTAACCAAGATTAATTACAGTTATTTAAGCCCAGTATTAGTACGCTTCAAAAACCATCTTGTAATGAAAGAACGCTAAAAGTAAAATAAATGAAAACAGTTTAAAGATTTCCTTGGCTTTTATAGAGCACAGATTTATGAAAAAAGTTTTACAGCCTTAAACCAATTTAGAAATAGATTTTTGTATTACATTTACGCTAGAGAATGAGCAATTTGAGTTTCTGTTATTTTATTCAATGTCTATCTCCTTGTTATGTTTAATATAACAATAACATAGACTTATTTTAAAGACAGAGTTATTTTAAAATCAGAAGTTACATAGCTTTGTTTTTTAGCAGAGGTTAAGTAAATAGGAAAAGTTGTTTTTCTTTTATTTTCTTTCTGTTTTCAAAAAGTTTTATATTTGTTTTTTAGAGGTATTTTTTACGCATTTCTTTCGCGTAATTCGGAGTAGGTCGTTCGCGTTTGACCGCTTTTTTATGGTTTAAATTTTCAGCATCCATGATCGTCAATTTGAATCGCGCCAATTCAATAAACAAAATGTTCAACAGAATAACAATTATTATTATAAGTTTTTAGCTTTGTGTTGTCTTCGTTTCCAATCTTTGCTTTATGATTCGCTTTTGAGAAACGGACGTCAAACAGAAGAGGATCAGCTTTTGAATTTATGTTATTAAAGTTATAATATGACAAAAATAGATTGGCAAGTTGCTGAAAAGGAAGAATTAGATTTAAATTTAATTATTTCCAAGGAAAAGCAGCTGTTTATTTTTGAACAACATCTTCTCAACATTTCTTGTTAACGTTAACACACAGTAATGCGGTTAAAACTTGCTGACTTTAGTGTTGATTGGATTGGATTGTTTGGTTTAGAAAAGTAATTGTTTTTACTTGTACGGGCATGTTTTCGTAAAAAAAATCTACGGTTCTGTATAAATAACTGGCCTATAAGTTTCAGGGTTATAATATGAAATAGGATGGTTACTGGTAGATGAATCTTAAAAGATTCGCCTTCGGTTAACACCGATTAATAAAATTTAAGAACAACGGGTATTAAAAAATAAGTCGGTAAACGATGTTTAGTCATATGTATACTTATGGATTTCTTTATTAGTAATAAATTTGCAAAAAAATGTATACGGCCTATCTGATGGGAATAGTTTGCCAACGCTAGCGTTGATTCACTAGAGAGAGGCACTACAGTTAATTGATAAACACAATCAGATACAGTACTCGTACCTACCCTATATCACACCAGTCCTCACCAGCCGTAATAACAGAAGTTCTAATCTGTTTACATGTTAATCCAAGTGTATTTAATGAGTAATTCTGTACTATAGTATTATAATCTATTCTGTGCTCATCCGTTACTGTCAATATCTACCTCACTTAAAAAAACTGATCTACAGAACGGCGGTACTTCAGTAGTCGGGACGAATCTAAATTCAAATAAGAACCAATTTGCCCTACCTACTTATTCACAATAATAATATAATAAAACTCCACTGATTCAAAATACTTATTTATTATTACAGTTGAAGTATCGGTTAGGGAAGATCGATTTCTTGTTATTTTTCAATGACATAAAAAGTAAAAGAGTGTATTTATATGTATACAAAACGCGATATTCAAACAAGGCGAAAGTAATGTTTTAGTGTGTATTATATGTGCTTATAAGTATTAAAATGATGTGATTGGCGAGAAGCTACATACAGATCTTGCCATAAGACATTAATCAGTGGATTTTCATTGATAAAGTGCGTCGATAAATGTCAGTGTTCCTTGTAAGATGCCCCCGGATATCCGGACGATGCGTCACCGTCCACCCTTGATAGGTACATTTTGTTTGTGATCCTTCCCCCTTGTTAAGCGAATTATGTTATGGAAACACAACAGCGTCTTTGTAACCCTCGATATAAAACTCCTCCTACTTGATAAATCTTAGGGATTGAAGCCTCTGAAGGGCCTTCTTTTGCCGCCATTAACTGATTACCTATTCAATCAATATTCATTAAACACCGATGTCTATATTAAGCCCTTTAAACTATTTTTGTTTACACTTCACGTATATTAGTCTAACCTGTAATTTATAATAAGGTTCATTTTTCGGCAAGCTATTAATTTTGTATCGCGTTTAGATTATGTACGGCAACTTATCTAGGTTACAATGAATAATAAATGTTTTTAATTACCCGTCAACGATAATAACAGATGTCAAATAATTATAAATCATACTTCAGATATAATAAAGATACCTTCAAGAATTTTTTTTGGGTGCCTATTCAAAAATCGATCGTTCTAGAAAACGTGTTAGTGGAGTATTGGTACATGTTAACGTACGTAGCGTGAAGAAAAGTGTATGGTAGTATCTGTTTTTTTTTAAGAAAAACAGACACTAGTATAAACTTTGTTTCGCCACGTCGGGGACCACTCCGATAATACTCTTATATGTAGTGTACTTGTTAACTACGTTTTTTAATTTCAATTGATGTATATTCCCATAAATTAGTGGTACGTAAAATAGTTTTGCACAATACTTATTGATGGAAGCAGTACGTAATGCAGTATTAATATTATAATTTATCTTTGAATATAAATTTAAGAACATTGTACTTATATTCTAGAAACGCCACTGAGGTAAATAAAAACTACAAGTTGAATACAATTTAAAAGAAATACAAAAGATCTACTCACCCCTGAGCTTAGTTAATTTGAACCAGTAAGATCGTATCTAGAACTGTAACATCTGCAGGTAAAGCCGGCGTAAGAAGTACGCAAAGAAAACAAAAACAAATATTATCATAATGACTTACGACTCACTGTAAAATAATAAACATTCACATAATAAATCATTCGACAATAGCATTATCAATAGGCAAATGAAAACTCAAGTGGCACTTATAAGATTTTTTTTAAGAAATAACAAAAAACAGTATCCGAATACGAAAAAATAATATATTGGAGAACTGCATTGCCACTATTTTACTTATGATTCTTGTCACGAAAATTACTATTATGAAATAAAATAATGGTATATTCGTCTCTTAACCTAACGCTTTCAATGAAATAATATATTTTGTATGTATGTGTAAATTGTGAAAATTATGTAACCATTATTTGTTTCAATAACCCTTGTCTTAATGTTACTTTTTAAACAAATTGCTGATATTGAGTTTAACATAACATTTTCAACTAACAAAATTTTATTTAATCTAAATTAAAAAGATTAAAATCTAGTCATTTATTTTAATATTATAAATTATGTTAAACAAAACAATAAAAACATTATGAAAACACGAAAACCCAAATTAAAGTACCGACCCGGCTCAAATAAATGACAAAATTAATTTTTAAGTTCCAAAGTTTTATGAAAGAGGTCGGAAAGATTAAAGTAACTTAATAAAACCGTCAAAAACATTATTTCCGCAACAGTAAAAAATAAATCAGATTTTATACAAAACTTTTTACAGGTTGCGAGTGAACTCGATAAAAATGCTAATTGCACTATCAACTCACCTGTCGTTGTGTAGCAGCCAGTCAATAACTCTATCCATATAACACAATATAAATGTATAAAAGGAGTCATTTTGTCGGAGTCACATTAGATAATAAAGTCCTTTTTGTAGTCGCTTGGTTCACCTGTGCTGTTGGGATCGGGCGCGTGTGGTAGGAAACACTTGGGCGGGTATCAAGCGTCCCATCGCTGGGCGGGCTGCGGAGGCACTGCCGCGGGGCGCCACTCCGCCGCGCTAACTACCCCCAGCCGGATAAACAAGGGCGAGAAACCGGGAACAGCCGAACAGGCAGACAAGCCGTCTCGCTGGCCTTTATGGCCGCGACTGAGTAACGGCATAATAAAATAAGACAAAAGACGAGTAAAGAACAACTCGAGCGCGGATTTCACTCGGATGTGAATCATCAAATTAAATCGGTAAGAGATAAACTTGGAGTTCTATCTGTGGCAACAATTTTGTTATAAGAAAACAATGTCGACTGTCAAAGTTGCTGCATTCTATCGGTTCAGATGGACGGGCTAACTAAATTAAATGCAGATGAATTAACTGGTATTGTAAAACTTTGTGTAGGTCTGTAAAGTTTTATGTAGATAAGTTTTAGGAACATAGCGTTGTTCACATCAAATATACCCAGAGAGGTGTTTTTACTATATTTTCATTAAATATAATTTGTAACACGACATCGCAAGAGATTTGAACGAGTATGGAAATATTCACAGTTACGTAATAAATGTATTCCAAGTCCCAATAACAGATTACAGTGGCTTCCAGGTGGGCCAGCTGTATTCATTTCATTATATAACTTCATAGATAAGTGTCATTATAAAGTCGTTTTCATAACCTGTGACGGCATCCACACGGTACAATTTTACTACCTGATCAGATTAATGTGCGGTCCTTATCGGCCAAAATAAATACATGTAATGGCTTAATTTAGTTATGATTGTTTTGAATAATATACTATCTGTTATTTTTGCTAACCCCTCGAACTATTCGTTTTATCTGTAGGTTTAGTTTGTTATTTTGGTCTTGAATAACACTGATAAAAGATACATTTAAATAGTGTTTTCATTATACTGTATTATGTATGTCAATATGTCAATGTCTGGTAATATAATATATGTAGATATACATATCAGTAGTAAACTAATTTTAGCGTCTTGTATGTTAGTAGTAGTACAAAACGAACAAATAATGAAATATTATGTAGTATATTTGTGTTGGTAGGTCTGTAGTCTTTTTTACGAATAATAAAATAAATTTAAACAACGCTGTGTAGAAAAGTGTGTAGTTCTTTTCTAGAATAAAAGACATAATTGTGAAACATATCCTGGGACATATTACACATCGCTGTCTAGACCCAAATTAAGCAGAGTTTGTGTTATGGGTTTCTAGAACACGGATAAACATACATAGATTTTTATAAATAACTAGCAGTTCCAGCGCGGCTTCGCTCGCGTGTACATATTTATATATTTTGCGCAGAACCCTAATTCTTTTTCCATAATAAAAGTAGCCTCAGTTACTCCTTATAATACCAGCTATCTGCCAGTAAAATGCCCGTGAAAATCGTTCAACCAACGTATCATAACAAACTCAAAATAATGACTATTATAATTCATTTCTTAAATGACATATGTATTATACTTAATAATCATTAAATAAATTAATAGTAATGCGTCAGTTCTCGAGCTAATCAAAGGTTAGTGAAGAGATCTTAATTTATTCTTTGGAAATAATTCCACGATTAGAATGTAATTTCTTAGAGCGTCTTTCTTTCTTACTTTCTATAGTTAATAACACTAACGGAACAACAATTTCAAAGACCTATTAATGTTTCATATATTCGATTATAGCCAGTGGTTGAAATGCGACTCTAATTTATTAAATTATTGATACCAATTAAGCTAAGCGTTGAAAGAAAAAAGCTTTTGAAAAAAAGTTGTAATAAAAAGCTAAAGCTCGTTGATAGCTACTAAACAAAAAGAAAAAGAAAACTGTACACACAGAGGAGAAAAAGGTACTAAACTGTTCTATCTTTGCTTATTTATAATATGTGTATAAGTAGATAATGTCTGCTATAAAAGTCTTATTCATAGGCTTTTTTAATTCTAAAACATTTTTAAGTATTTATTCTTTTATTTAAACGCGAATTAACGCGATCAATAGATAGAGATTACATATTTTTAATTTGCCTTTTTTTTCGTTTGGAAACCCAAACGGGTGATCAGGTGATCACTCGTTTAGATGGTGAGGTCACCATAGCTATTGGTGAAGTGGTATCTCAGAATCGAACCGACTAGGAAGGAAGTCCCCGAGAACCCTGGCAGACTTTGGCCGCCTCGAACAGAAGGCAGCCACACCATTGCTAGCGGAGGGCCTTGCCCTCCTTCCTATTTAGAGAGGCGCACGCCGAACGCGTTACGCCTCCGACTCAGGCCTGCTTCTGCTATTGAAACAGGCAGCTTCACCTCACCCCCAGGCCAGCGCTCATGGAGGCCGGAGATCATTCTGCGCTCTCCGGTGCCTGGTGCGTCTTCTTCGGGATGGAAGAGTACTAGTTTTCTCCCTTCCTCACAAAAAAGAAGCACGAATATATGAATTTCAGGCCTCGTTGCTTTAACACAGCCATCAATGAACTTTCAATGATATTCTAAAAGCACATAATAATGTAATATTATTTACTTATTTACGGGAATTAACGCGATCACGAAAAGGTATTACATACCTCTGAATTGCCTGACGTTTCGACCAGGTTGCACTGGCCGTGGTCACAGGCTGACTCTGACAGGCTGGGTAAATACGTAAATAATATTATATCACTTAACGCGAAAGTTTAAAAGTTCGCATAATATTGGGCGATACTTCAATTATATTATGTAAGGCATTTTCATAGGGATGGACCTAATACTTATTTTCCTAATAGTAGCTTAGTATTTTTTGTTCGACATATGTATACTAATGTCGAAATTGACGGGGGTAATGTTCTCAATAAAATTTGGCTTAACCAAAAGCCAGATAGTACCATAAAAGTCATTGTTCAACTTATCAACGTTCATAGGTATTTTCCCGTCACTAAATAGCCTTCCATAATAATAGTAATCATCATAGACAATTTATCGCGTGTCTATCTAATTATGTAAAAAGGGTATGAAGGGATTTTCGTTCACGGACAAGTCACATTTATCCTGGTAAAACCCTTACTTGCAAATTATCACTTTAAATGTATATTCTCAAAGGTGATCACACATCACAATATATGTTTGTGTCATACATAAAATATGCTAGATTTGCAGCTTTATTGATATTTTGTTTCACTTAAGTACTCGTATGTTCCGGTGGTTTAATATTTTAATGAATGCCGGTAAGAAACCAAATAAATATTTATTGAAAAGAATCTTTCATGAGCAATATTCAACGTTATTAAGTAATTACTACTACAAGTGTGTATTATTAAATTAATATTTATGAATTATGAGTAAGTATTTATATGTTTTATTATTTATACCTTTCTGAAAAGAATAATAATATATTATAAACTCTAAAGAAAAACAATAAGACCATTTGGCATTTGTTTACTATCTGCATCTCTGTAAAACCATGGTGTAAAAAGGGTGTATTATACATTCAATCAAATTTTTTTGGGCAATTTTGTAAATTTTCTTGAACATTAGAAATATTAAAGCGCATTGCCCATTCATTGATAAATTCTTCCTTTCGTAACCTATATTTTTAAAGTGTCTGTTAAAAGGTAAAATAAGTAAAGATTCACTATTTTTTGATTTTTTCCTTTGCATACACACAATTACCCAGCTAGACGCCAAATTTCAACTTTCTGGGTCATCGGGAAGAGGGTTAGGTGTTTGATTTATATGTCAGTCAGTCAGTGATAAAAATGCCCATTTTTAAACGATAATATCTCATTGACTGTTTAAGCTGTAGTTATAAAATTTGTGAATCTAGTTAATTTTAATAAATAAACAAAAAATCAAGTATTTATATTAAATAGATTATGAGTTATTAAGCGGTAAAAGTGTGGCTCCAAATGGTTCGTGTAATATAACAGACGGCTGCTGTGTAGCCAGTGAATTTTTCTTGAACTTCGCTTGACACGCTGCCGCGTATCTAGATATTACCTACTATACTACTACTGTAGTGTGTACGAAACAACGGCAACAGTCTTCTGATCATTATTACCTGGAAGACTGAAGATCATATGACAAGGCGAATACCTGCAACATATCATGCGTGTTAAATTAAAGCCATATTTTCATTGAGAAACAATGTTTGGGATACACAGGTTCTGTAACATCACGTAGACGTTTACCAGAACCAATGTTTCGGAAACTGTGCCGTTCATATCATCAGTTGTTTACAACTTTGTTTGTTGGTTCATTGTGTTAATTTTTCTTGATTTTATTTTTGCAATTTGTAGACGAGCAACCCCATAATATGTGATTTGTTTCAAATATTTCAATTAATTAATAAAAATTTCGTCGTCTCACACTATCTTTCTTCAAGTGAAACACGCGTTTACACTCGTACGTATCTGTGGAGAAACATGCCGAGAAACACGTAGCAAAATGATGTATTTCTGAAACAAAATGATTTGTTTCAGAAACACATTTATTTGATTCAGAAACACGTAGATTTTGTTTCTGAAACAGTGTACAAGAACAATTGTTTCTCAATGAATACATGGCTATTTGCGCATGACATCTTGCGGTTATAAGGCGAAAGCCAAGAGTTTCGTTTTAATTTAGATTTCATATGCAATTAATTTCCTTTGATTAGGTGATTTTAAAAAATGTGTAACATATTTTATTTTTAATGATTTCCATATTCCATTTAGAATTTTCACTTCTAATGGAAATTAAATTATGTTAGTATTTTTTTTGCTATATTTTAATATTATTTTATCTTCTTTCGAGTTTATTAAGTATGTTATTACTGATTTATTGATATTTACGGATTATTTGATATTTTTAATTATTATATTTATTGCATTATTTTATTGTGTAGGTATTGGAGGTATTGATTATTGAAATTTTAAACGTACAGATTTGAAATGATTGTGTGTTATTATTGTTTATTTATTCTAAATAACAAAATACGGGGTCAAAAATCATCCTCCGCGCCTTTTCCCAACTGAGATGGGGTTGTCTTTCAGTCTAACTACGATACGGCCGAATTTCGATATTTCACGTGAAGGACTGCCATCAGACCTCCACAGCCCAAGTACTAGGCGATATCGAAGTTCTGTAGTTAGACCAGGTTCTCGAACTTTTTAGGGCTCCAACTACCCGCAACGTATGCCACAGATAATTGTATGGCAACCGGAACCGGCGGCTTAACGAGCTCTCCGAGGCACAGAGGTGTCTCATTGTGTTAAGAATGGTCACCCATCCTAAGACTGACCTGGCTAGTATTACTTAACCTTGTAATGTTCTAATATACTCGGCTACCACTAAACCACGAGCCCCTCAATACATGGTCAAAAATAAAACTCTAAAAGCCAAAAGTAAATCTATTACTCAACACTTTATAACAGCTTAGCCCTTAGAACTATACAAAATGTATAATTATATAACAGCGGAAATTTTATTCAGTTCTTGTCATATGAATGGTATGAGGGTATTCGAAAAAAAAACATTTAAAAATGGTAGAAGCCGAGCAAGAGCTAGTAAATAATACAAAATAAACGCCTCAGTACTGTAAATTAAGCATTTAAAACTTACATACGTTAAGCAGAGCAGACATACCACAAGATAAGCCATAAAGGGTTTCAAGTAATAATGACGCTTTACTAAACAATTGAATCAGCAAATATGCCGTATAATATGACAATAACGACTGTCTGAGGGTACAATGTGTAGTGTTATTGCCATATCATGCACAACGATAGTGTCCTGACATCCGAGACACTAGACCACTGCATCGCAATAATGTTCTTAAGTGTAACTGTCCCCTTGTAGTACACCCCCGAGCTCTTGTCACAGAGTAAGAAAACATCGAGATCTAGAGAGCGTTCAACAATATTTTGCTAAGCGAGATAAAGTTATCTCTATGTTTTTGTTGTTACAGACAACGTTTTATAACAAACATATACGTGGATATGGAATTGGATCTGTATTTCTTTGAATTTACGCAAGTGCTGTAAATTTTTATATCTTACGCAGAATTGCTTTCTGTTAACGAAACTTTTTCAAATTCATAATACTACGACTATCTTTGATGAAATTTAATATGTTTTTTTTATTTATTTTCATAACTCTCGAATTCATACCTACAACAGTTACAAAAAATAAGGTATTTTAAACCAGCTTTTAACACTAAATACCACAGAAGGTATCGATGGCGAGTCGAACAGTTCTAATGATCTGTCTTTGTTGTGTAGATGCTTTACCGAGTTTTTCACCCGAAATATGAAGTAGTTTGTATCCTGTGTGCTATAACTATTGTCGGCTAAATTGCTGTTTCCAAAAAAAAACAGACAGTAAATAGATCTATATTTACTTACTGTTATTATAAAGCTGACAGTTTTTATGTCTAAATGCTGTAATATCAGAAACTTTACCAAGGACGCGGGTGAAACACAAAGTGTAGTCAGTATCAAATTTTCGTTACTGCACCTGTGTCACTGGTATTAAAAAGCTTATACAATTATTTTATATGCCACTGAAATTGTCGATTTTAATGGCTAGTGTAAAGATTGATTGATCTTTCATTCTTATAAAGTGAATGATATAGTTATGATATTTCTCTGAAAGCATCAGTTGTTCCTTTTTCACGCTCTTTGATTGTTTTTTATTAGCGTTATTTCCGTGAGCCCTTAAAATCCGTAATATCCTTTAAATAAATTTTATAGATCCTAATTTCTACCATATTCGTAATCGATAGCGAAATCCCTATGTATTTTCATTTTCAAAAATTAACTACGAAAACTTGAAACACTTTATAATTAACTCCAGTATACACACATAACACACGTTTTGTTTTTAATGATAACTTAGACTTAGACTTAAACTGATTGAAAGTGACGATGGAGACGAAGATGTCCTATATTTAATATTTTACCTTCTTATTTTTTTATAAATGTCATTGGGTTCAAAGTTGACCAAATTGTACCTTCTACATAGTGATGGGTTGCCAGCCCATTGCCTACGAGTATATTCTTTCCCCTCGGTCAACTTTTATGGGGAGCGCGGGATTATAAGCAGCTGATGCCTTTTATGTTCTCTTTGCTCCCCGATCAGGGGAATATTCGATTAATTCAACAGAATTTATATGAGTCGAAAGAGCCTGGAGGAAAATCTTATCTTGTTTGTGGTTGCACCTTACAGTGTTATGCGCTGATATATTTCATAACTTACTTGGCAAACTAAGATACCAGATATTTAGCAACACGAACATGGTTATTAAGTTTAAGTTTAAACAAGAGTATTTCCCATCGTATGACCTATGATGCCTGGTCGAGTGATTTGTATAATATAAAATTAATTTGTGTTAGAAACTTTTAATTTCTATACGAAGCACGGTTCGAAACTAAAAGTAAACTACTATTAAAAACAAAAATAAATAACATGGATTTCGGGAACATGAACAGAGTTTAAAGTTTTCGACAATCCTCCTCATAAAGATCCAAATAAAAAGCTGCAATTTGAGTGCGGTCGCAAAATACCGACTAAAAAGAGCACGTCCCATATTGACACGCTTTGACGTACAGAAGTTGGATAGTAGAATAAAAACTGTAGTTTGCTGTTTCTATTTAACCTCGAATAAGTTGGCAATTTCAGAGAGTGCAAAACATAGAAAATAATTTTATGAATCATAATTATTTAATTCAAAACATATTTTTCTTGCATTTTTTTTTAGGTATTATGTCGTGCTGAATATTGGTATAAAACTGAATATTATAAGTTTGTCTCATATGTTGAATTTTATTTTAAAGATCCTTTTATTTTCAGATCTTTTTTCTGAGCAAATGCCTAAATAGGCTAGTTAATGTCTACAAGAAAAATTAAGGAATACGTTTTCTAAAATGGAGAAAGTTTTAAATTCCTATGAAATATTTGCAATGATATGTGTTACTTGAAAAGGTCTAGTTTATAAGGACTGGGCTGTTGATCTAGTGGTTAGTGGTACTGACTGCTGAGGTCATGGGTTCGATTCCCACCCATGCCAAATAATTTTGTGATAAGCATGATCATTTGTTCTGTGTCTGTGTGTAGTTTATCTATAATTTGAAAATATTTAGAAGTATATAAGTATGTTTATCAGTAGTCTGGTTTTCATAGTACAGACTGCCTATATTGGGATCAGACGGCCGTATGTGAGATGTGTTAAGTTATTATTATTGTTATTATTATTATACGATGACATTCATGACGATATAAAGTAGAGAAAAAATTGTTCCATTAAAAAAAAACACATTGGTTGAAGTGAGGACAGGACGTATTTTGGCTGACCATGACTGGCCCGGTAAAGCCTTTATGGGTCAGTTACAAACATTCAAACGAATTCCCTTTCAATGCATGTGCACATATTCAAAAAGCCTCAAAACAGTACTGAGAAGTGGTATTTGGTACGAGTGCACTTGCACTATTCTTTCTAGTTTTTTTTTTGTAATTGTATATATCAGATGTAGGTACATTAACTACCAGCCAGATATATATTAAATACCAGCTCTTGCCCCCGGCTTCGCTCTCACGTGATTGTAGGTTATGTCAACCAATGTAGGTATCCCTGTATCCCTATCCCATCCCATTTTTCTGGAGGAAAGGTACCCATTTTTTTTCTGTACCCATGACAACAGGTGCGCAAACTTTTATGATGATCGGTTGAGTAGCTACGGTGGCGTGAAAGCGTAACAAACAAACATATTAACAAACTAGCTGATAAATAATAACTGATGCCCGCGACTTCACGCGAAATTTTGGGGAAATCTATCAAACTCGAACAGCAAATTCCGGGATAAAATTAGCTTGTATGCTATTCCAGACTATAATCCATCTCTGTACCACATTTCATTCAGATTCGTTCAGCCATTTTGCGTGAAAGAGTAACTAACATCCATCCATCCTCACAAACTTCGTTTTTATAAAATAAAGTTCTCCGCTGCGTCTGTCTGTTTGTTCGCGATAAACTGAAAAACTGCTAAACGGATTTTCATGCGGTTTTATAATAGACTAAGTGATTCATGAGGAAGGTTTAGGTGTATAATTTGTTAAGATTTTGTGTAAATTGATTGAAATATGTTGATGATTGTTGAAGATGTCTCTTCTACCCGTGCGAAGCCGGGGCGGGTTGCTAGTATTATAAAACAAAGTCCCCCTGTCGCGTCTGTTTGTCTGTCTGTTTGCGATAAACTGAAAAACTACTGAACGGATTTTCATGCGGTTTTCACCAGTAGACAGAGTGATTCATGAGGAAGGTTTAGGTGTATAATTAACGTTTTGTGTAAATTGGTTAAAATATGATGATGATTATTGAAGATGTCTCTACTACCCGTGCGAAGCCCGGGGCGGGTTGCTGGTAGAACCATAAAGTATCACTTTTAATTACCGTTTGAGAGAGACATGTTTATTGATACATAATATGTATATCGAATGAATTACCTATGTGAGCAAAAAGTCTTTGCTTACCTTAACGAAAAGTGTAGTATATACCTATTACGTGTGCACGCAATCATTATTAGGTACCTATTTCATGAGTGCTAGGTTGATCATGTATGTAAGAGAAAAACAAGCTTACATCTAAAGATAATAGAAATAAGTCTGCAGGTAAATGTGATAGTTAGATGTACATATGTGGTATACTTAAGGGCCATATCACCACAATAATATTTTATTTACAGGTATCGAGGATCAGTTCCTATTTACATGTCTTTATTACTATCGAATAATGTTAGAAAGTACACAACTTGCATTCCATAAGGATATTTTTTTAAACTAAAGATAAATCGACAATTGACATGTGGTGGTGGTGACTAAATTACAAACAAAATATATTTCTGAACAAAAAGCTTATTGCGTGTTCTTATTCATTAAGTACACAAGTAATTGATACTGAAACAATTTTGTATCAAGTTTTATTTACCTACGTAAACCAGCCAAATTGGAGTCATTAAAATTGTTTTGTCATCAATGTATGATTAATAATTTGAAAGTTACTAATTCCTCGGATCAATCAATAAGCAATACAAGCTGTACGAGCTACGCTGTACATTGGCCTTTTGGTGTTGTAATAGTGTATGCGACCTACATATGTATTTAATGCATCGGCATTAGTGTCAAGATAGGCACGCTACAATACTAAAACATTGTAATTATATTATTTACTAGCAATAAAATCATCATCTAGTAATCTTGTCTACTCACTTATCAAATTATCAACCTATCAATACTGTAAGGGAAAGTACTCCTACACAAGCAATACTTATCTATAGTAGAAAACCGACGAAGGAAGTGTCACCTGCAGGTTGGAAGCTAAAATAATCTTTCGTTTTAATTCTGCTCACTGAATTAGGATTAATGTGTAGTCGGTACCTGTGGATTATTCCGGAAACACTACTGTGTGTCTATAATAAAGCAGAACTCCATTGGGAGGCGCTGTAGAGTTGCAGTTAATAAATATAGTTTAAATTTGTTAACTGACCTGTCAGGGCAGCTATACATTTTAAATCTATAGAAGAAGAAATTTTAAATTTAAACGTGGTCGCCTCGCCGCTAGGCCGGGCTCTGTGTCGTAAGTTCGATTTAAAGATTTGTGTCATTCACAAACAGTTGTCCGTAGTCTGGGTGTTCTTTGTGTCCGTTGTTTCAATGTTTGTAAAGTCCCCCGCCACACAGGAATCTACCTAGTACGAGAGTTGTTTTTTTAAAAATCAAAATCAGATGTACTCCCGTGGTAACAAGATTACCTACATGCTAGTCTTATACCACTTCCAAGTTACCAATCCCTTACAATTTTAACTCCATCAGAATAGACTTTTAATGAATACTTCATTTATTATACGGAATACTGTTACAGTGTTAATTGTAGCCTTTAATATTTACACACCTTTATTTTTCTGGAAGTATACTGTCATTGCGTAGGCACAGTTCATGTCCCAGAAAAAAAGGTTGCAAGTTAATAGTGATAAATTTTAACCGATTTTGGTCCAGTCGTTAGTGGTCCTAACTGCTGAGCCAGAGGTCGTGGCTTCCATTCCCACCCAGAACATAAATAATTTTGTAATGAGCATGATCATTTGTTTTGTGTCTGGGTGTAATTATCTTTTTATCGATTATCTTCTTCTCCTATATACATGTATATAATGCGTGCGATAATACTTTAAAGGGTATCAAGTTATTATAATTATAGTTATTGCTAGATGACCGTCTTTGTTCGCGTGAAAAAAAAATAAAACTTTTTACAAAACAAAATATTAAATTAAATTAAATCTTTAGGCAAACAATATTTATTATAGTGCTAATTTATAAACAATATAAGGCATATGTTTCTTATTTGCTAGTACAGTGGAGTTGGAGGCATCACTTACCCGTTAACATACTACATATAGCTATGCATGCGTAAAGAAGCCCTTACATATATACCAGCTATATTTAAAACTGGAACGCGTAATTTATAGCATTCGGCATAAACATCATTTCGCCTCTGTTACTACCTGTTATAATAGCCTCAATTATATTTTTGTATAAATAAATTATTCGTAAACTATTGCCATTACAAAGTTTTGGCGTTTGGAATTGATTGTCCCGATCAGCTTGCATGCGCAACGATCTAGAGTCGTTAGACTACTGACTATGTGATGCTGTATGTCGAATACAATCGTGTTCTAAATGCTACTGCCTTACAACAGACTTTTGACTTATTAAGCCTGAAAAACTAAATCCTACGGAAAAACAGTTATAAACTTATAACTACTAAGTTTAAATGAAAAATGAGCATTAAACCTTACTTATTAAAATAAGGAACAAACAGAAAAATAACCAAAAACTACTCAACAAACAGTAAAGAATTACGAAGTATTTTTTTCAAATCTAACTTTAACTTATTAATATTCTCTCTGGTTAGTAACCAAAGAACAACTTTACCGGAATTCATTTTTTTTCATATTTTAACCATAGCGCGGGTACATGTCCTTCAAATACAACGGCGTTGCAGTCTATCGACGTGAAATGTCGTTGAGTGTGACGTCAAAAAGAAATACTGGTTTCTAATTTTTTTTTAATTACAACAATAAAAATGTTTGTTGGCTGTTTTTTTGTTCGTAACACCACAGATAAGATAATAGTTACTTCGTAAACCGCTATGAGTCGTGAGTAAACTTTTTATTGGTCGATATGACGTTGACCACGCTGACGCTGTTCGTCAGTCGCTGCTCGTCGTCTATTGGGTTTGCTCGTATCATTTGGCTACCGTGTACTTGAGTACAATTTAGTGACAACTTTTCAACTTGTTTATTTTTATTATTTACTTACATATTACATAATTATTTATTTACAGAAACAGACAGACAAAAAAATTAAAGACTTGTTTTGGCTTTGTTGTCGTCCAAGCAACCATATGAGCTCAAGAAAAAAACAGACAGACATTTAAAATTTTATTTATATGTATAGATGTATAGAATTACAATCTTATAAAACTTCATCTAAAATGTAAATGATTAAATCCGAGGACAAATTTTTATAGTTCTTCCAAAAGTATAAAACAGTTCTACTGCCCGCCCAAATGCGAGACAGATCGTTTGCCATGTTGCTAGTGAAAGAAAAACAGTAATCCATTCAACTAAAAACATACCCAAAATAAGATGGATTACAACGAAAATATTCAGGTTTGTACCTTCCAGCAGGCTGACCCACAGTCTGAAACGGATATTTCTGGGTTGACATTATGAATGAATGGAACAGTCTAGCACATAAATATACTGTATCACAGACATACTTCAACACCTATACTAACATTACAAAATGAAAGAATTTGTTTTTATCTTAATTTCGGACCCTACTAGACGTAATTGATTTTTGTCATTTGGACAAGAAGTAATTTATATAGTAAATAAAGCTAGTAATCATACTAATTTGTAATTGGAATCGGTGAAAATTTGAGTATTTTGTTTGTTTGTTTTTGATAGTTTGTTTGTGGTATATCATAGTCATATGCACATGAATGTGGCTTGTTGAGACGTAGGAGTTTCTTCCATTAAATTAGAATGACACCTGCAACCCATCCGACAATACGCTTCAACCCTTGATAAAAGGCCCCCCTTGGGTTCGAAACTAGTCAGGCCTGGTCATTCCTGAAATACACACTTAAATTGGGTTAGTTTAATATGCCACACTATATTACCTATTATAACTACTTAATACAGATCGTAACCTCTATTGACAGTTTATTTTAGTTAGGGGTTTTTCATTCGTATTATAATCAAGAAAGCCCATAAAACAATAACACGCTTCAAAATAATTTAAGCAATGAAATGTGTAAAAATTCTCAATTCAATTTCCTTCTACTTTTTGACATCCAATCTCAAATTTTGACCTTTTCAGGTTATTTTGTGCCGGATGTAAGATTAGTTTCCTCTTCTTTGAGTGCTTAGTTGTGAGAGTACAAAGAACGACCTTTTAACAAATACGTTAGGCGATTTCTAATTATAACGATAAGTGGTGCAATCAAAACAAATAGTTTTGAATCTTTTAGAATTACAAAGTTTGTTATTGTCAATTGAAGTAGAGTATCATAATTGCCAAGGCGTACGTTGGGATTACTGCCAAGACGTAAGTGAATTACTTTAGCTACTTTACTAGTTTCTTACCCCTAAAAATATAATTATTCTGTTGTCATAAGGCTAAATAAGAATTACAAGATTTATGATTTTACTAAGTAGCCTCTTTTTTCCATACATATAATCTTAAAATATCTTAACGTATCTTAAGTAGAACGAGAACTCTCTCGCTCCTGGTTCAAAAATAATCATGTATTCATAAGACAGCATTTTACCATCATGCCTGGCACTGACATTTTTATGAAATAAGAACAGGGAGGCATCGCGTCTGTCATTTCAGTCATAGATTTATGAAGAAAACTTAAAAAATAAAGTGTCCCTCCCAGCTTCGGTATCTAAATATAAAATATCCAAAGTAAAGCCTCTGTTATAAGTTTTGTTTTAAACAGACTTTAGGTGAAATTTGAGATTACATTATTACTCTTGGTATTATATCCAATAAATAAGAACTTACTACTAAACGATCTAAATACTGCCTTGTTTTTGGAAATATGGTCAAGATTTTTTGGTATATTTATACCCTTGCCATAATTGCCCAATAAAATATTAACGTGAGCATTATTCGCCTTCATCTAAAAGGTAATAGTGGAAGTTTATAGACAGATGTCAACATTATATTTGGTAAATATTATGTATTATTATATTCGTATCATTGTTACCGATGTAGGAATAACTGTCATACAGAGTGTAAGATTTATTATTGTCTGCACAGGGGTTATCACAATGGAGAATTTATAGAAACACGTTTACATAAGTATTACGTTGACTTAATTATTTTAATTGTTCTATGTCGTGTTAGGTATATCATTTGTCAGGTATCAGATAGGTACTCCATTGGTTTGTTCTACATAATGTTAAACAGCAACATGAAAATTAAAAACGCTCAGGTTTCTGTCTCCGTGATAATAGAAATTGGTGCGTTAGTTTTTTTCGTCAACAGAAAATTTAATTGCACGGATGTAGGGACGGCGCAATGGTTTAAGTGGTCACCTCGAGGCTACAGCGCACCGAGCGTAGTGGTGGTATTCTTTGTGTCTGTTGTTTGAATGTTCGCAAAGTCCCTCGTGATACAGGAATCAATGCCTGCATAAGGAAGAATTACTATTTATAAAAAAAATACATCTTTTTTTGAAGTTGCTTATTACATTCATACTTGTGTCGATTGTTTAACTTTTAGCATTTGTTACAATATCGTAAGACATTTACTTCAAATTGACAGCAAAATATTTTTTGTTTTATTCTTGTTGCCAAAACGACGCACAGAATCGCAGTTTATGCCGATAGAGACTGGACCCTTTGCTTATTTTTGTTAAATCTTGGTTCGTCTGTAGTTTTACGACTTCCGCACAATGAGTAGGGGAAAGTTTCAAAATTTTTTTACTACCAATATTTTCCTATACGTATTCTGTACGTTTTAAGCAATGTTACCTAAAGGGTTTCTTAAATTCGTTACTTAATACATGAAAGTCAATATTTGCCTTGTAATATTAGTAAATGTAAGTCGCACATTTTTATAAAAAAATGCAAAATATATGAACATTTAACTCTGTATACGTTAACGTGAACAGTGTAAAAACTGAAGAATCAATAAAGTATTATTCTTTTTTTAAACGCTGAGGCTCTTTTTTATTTATTTAGCGGTCTAAGCGAGCGGTTTATGTTAAAAATATTGTTAACATGTATTGTAACAGTTTGAACTATAAACGAAAAAAAAAATTTAGGGAAAGAAACAGGTTTACAATAGATTTAAGTACATCGATCTTACCTAGTAGTTTCAACCAACACCGTAACCCCCAAATTATATTATAAGTTAATGTACAACAAAACGAAAAGAAAATAAATAGTCTAGTGTCAATTTTATCTCATAATAATGTAACATTAACTATGTTACATTATTTTGAGATAAAATCAGTCTAACAGACTAAGGCTAGAGTATTTTGGAATACAATTTTAAGATAGTGGAAGAGTGCGGATAAATATATTTATCGACCAAACATCCTTAAAATATACATCAAATTATAGATCAGTGTATAAGTCTCTCAGTTCCTTTATTTTTAAGGAAACTTGTTTCTTAAACACATGATTAGACAATTTGAATAAATCAATATCTGTAAAGTAATCATTTGATTTCTGTCATATTCTCGCGATGCAAAGGGGCGTTCTCTAGCTATGGTAAGACAAAACTCCGATGCAAAAAATCGTTGAGTATGTGTAACGGGAGTCCGTTGGGAACGATGAGGTATTTGAATATAAACTTGGTTAACTAGCTGGTTACAATTGTAATGATTATTACAAATATTAAACAGTAACATTTGGTCCAATAGCAATCTTCTCTCATTTAGTGTGAACAAGGAAAATTTATTCAGAAAGTCAATATATGAAGATCTTAAGCGAAAGCATTTATGGTGTACAGATCGTAAAAATTTTCGCTCTATCATTTCTATGGTATCTATGTATTTGACGAAAAATGAAAACACTTCAATTATTGAAGTGTTATTTGATGAGGGTCTTTTGAATTGAGTACAAGTACACGTTATAAAGCTATATAATTGATAAGACTTATTAATAATTTGAGTAATGTGAGCGTCAAAATGTAATTTGCTGTCAATAAGGATTCCCAAATTATTAATTACGGGCACTTTCTCCAGTCAGAAAACGAGTATTTATAATTAATTGTGTTCGTTTTTTTGTGATGCTTAAGGTTTTGCATTTCGGAAAGCTCTTATTACTTTTATTACAATCTGTAATAGCTTATGATGCAAAACAAATTAGGCATTAGGATTATGTGGAATAAAAAAAATAGCGCGCTCAGTAGTTGCTAATTTGTTGATAAATTTTTCCCAAGGGTAAATTACCTAGTGTGGAGAAGGTACAAGTATCGAAGTTTCACTTTGTAGTAGCGGAAGATCGCGCATAACCATTTTGGAAGTACGATTATAGGCCACACTTGGTTAAAAAATCTTTATTCTAAGTTGGAATTTATTTAGCCTTCAAAGTCTATAGCAATTCATTAAGACTTACCTATGGCTGTTGCTAACTCTGGTATTGATAAACCGAGGATAAGTGGTGGATTTCCTTTTCAATTGCCAGTAATTTTTTGCACCTATATAAATTTTCTCCCCCAAACACATAGATTATAATACTTGTCGTAATAGATAGAGTATTCTTCCATCTATATTACTATAGTGACAACCCATCAGAGCATGTTGACCCCTTCTCTGAGCCGTCGTAACTTAACTCGAACGTTCAAAGTTTACTGCATTATTTTGTCACCATTAATTTAAAACTTTGTAACGCTAATATTTTTAAGCCATTAGGTACTTTACAAAGTTGTGAAGTAAGATGGGCTATACTACAACTTAAGGGAAAACGAATTGTTGTCCGTATTCTGTATCGAGTATTGACCTTGAATGTTCGATTTTCTATAAATAGGATTAAGACGCGTGTATTTGTGATATGTCTAGTGTTTTTTTTTATTGTATACTTTTATCAAGTCATGGTCTGGAGGTCAGCCAGCGCGTCGCGTCAACGTCGCGTCAGTTTGCCGCCGATCCGCAGTTTATCGACCCCAAAATGTAGAATAACGACGTTTGTTACGACCACTCCGTGTCAGCTATTTAACGTTGTTTTCTGCTGCAATGGATGCGTTTAAAATAATTGCTCGTTCGTTTCTTACTTAACAATGTTAGCGAAATGTATCCGTACTTGCCACTTATGAGCGAGTAAATCTCGAAGCACTCATAGCTTTCATAATACATAATAATTAAACTGATACTGGCAAACTGCATTACTGTAACTTGTGTTGCCGGTATGAGTCACTTATTTCAAGAATTTGCACGACAGAACTAAAGTAGAAGAGGAAGGCTGCAGATTTTGGACCATTACCAACATCCAAAAGACCTATATATTTAGCTGTGGATTTCGTTAAGCTGATTAACTATTTTTTTTTTTTTATGGTATAGGGGGCAAACGAGCAGACGGGTCACCTGATGGTAATTGACTACCGCCGCCCATGGGCACTTGCAACTCGAGAGTCACAAGTGCGTTGCCGCCCTTTAAGGTGGGAGTAGGAGAAGAGGGGGAGGGGGGGATGAGTGGGAAGAGGGGGGAGAGGGGAAGGACGGGAATAAGGGAGAGGAAAGGGTTAGGGCCTCCGGTAACCTCATTCACGCGGCGAAATGCAATGCAATCATTGCTTCACAGCCGGTTTTCTGTGTGGCCGTGGTAGTATATGCCATGTAATTTAAAAGATCTTAAGTGATCTCATATTAGAATCTTTTTTTATGTTTTTGCAATTAGCTAAAATATTTCCTTATTCTAAACACTGATAATTTTAGGTAACTAGTATGTAAGTTTAACACTCTAAATCTTAAAATCGTTTATCCCTTTTTGAGTGTGTTCTGTAATTTTAATTTGCGTTTTACTAACTTAAGTTACAAAAATCTCAATGAAACATTCTAATGTTATTTTTTTAACTTAGTAAAATTAATAAGACATAACGCTTAATAGAAGAAGATATCCGTTCTCAATAATATTATATTTGACAAGATGTTTGTATTTAGATGTAATTTGGAATGCAGATGAATTATATCCTGTCTTAGTATAAACACAGGAATCGGAGCGGAACCGAGAGCAAAACCTCGTAATGAACATCGATATACGAGTACTCGTATATGTAATTACGGACAAATATTAACTAACTGTCTTCCATTCCATGTCTATCCAGATAAAATTCTATAATTAAATATAATTATTTATTATTGACGTGTTTACTTACTCCTAAAGATGCAGATGAAGTATAAAAAGCGCTCGTCGTTTTCTTTTTTTTTATATAATTACCTTTTTACAGAAAATACAACTATGCAGTTGAACTTAAAATGCAAAACAGTATCTGTAGACAAAATTTCATCAAAATCGTTACAGCAGTTTCCGAGATACCCGAAATATAAATACATACATAAATAAATACATAAATAAATACGTACATACAAAAATTGCTTGTTTGAAGTAATAAGATTACTTACTTACTTTAACGGTGATAGTACATAATGAATAGGAAACGAATAATAGATAACAGGGTTAATAAAACCATTGGCTTTTTATATTTTACCCTTTGATCAGACGATCAAGCCGGCATCGTGGGAGAGCGCGCTTCATTGTCAAGGGATTTGCAATGCGGCGCAAAGTATAACCAAATCACAGCGCTTCAAACATATGTATATACCTCCATGCGGAATAAAATGCAGTTTACGGAAAGAAAATGATTGTGTATTTCTTGTAAACGTGTTGTTTTAGGATGGCTATATTGGATTAGCTTTGTTTCTTCTTTCGGAACAGTTTCTTGAAGGATTTTGGTTTAGCCTTTGTTATGTTTGTTCGATAATACGATCGAACATGTTTTACTAAAACAGCAATATGTGCCTCTACCGTGAATTGCTTACACTTATACTAACATTGACCATCTGTCATTTAACATAAGTTTGAAAAGTCATTACCATGTCTAAAGCAGTTAGTTGTAAAGCGTAGGTATATTACTAGAAAATATAAATATACTTTTTTTAATCAGTTGTTCATAACCCAAACCGTTCAGTTAATATGCCACTTAGTTATAAAAGTTACAATAAAATAATGTTTATAGTTCGGAAGGAAAGGTTAGAGAGTCCCCGAGTATTGCGGCAACGCATAAATTAATAATATATACATACTATATATAGGCACAGGTGGTTACTTGAAATCTGGTAGGCCGTACGCTCATTTATCAACTTAATCTCATTTTTAAACTAAACAAGAAAAAAACATAATTCTAAATTTAAAATATTAAACAATTACTGATTCTTATTTCGAATAATACATTTAATTACACTACAAGTAGCAAGTTTGCTTGTTAGAAATTTAAGTACTTTTCTCTCAGCTAATCGTTAACAGGGTATAATTAATACAATAACGATACTTGAAACTCCTTTTGCAATAAACGTAAACAGAGTCATAAATGTACTTCGCATAGTAACAGTGGCTGGCGTCTGTTCAAACGATATGAGCAACAAATATTTTAAGTACATAATTGATGTAACCCTCAAAATGTGGAAGTATATTCATAAAAGTTTATCTGAATAAACTTTACCGGAACATTTAGGTTTATGTAACTCGTCTGTTTACACTACGCTATACGAGGCTAAAAGTAAACTGATCCCTTTCAACCCACGTGTAGGATGTGTAAATCTCAATTAAATTTTCATTCTTTTCACAAAGTCCCTGTGTTACAAGTTAATTTTTATTAATATCTAATAATTCCGCGCATTTGCATTAATATGGCCAAAATGCAAAATTCCTGCGATTAAAAGTGCGATGTAAAATAACATAGAAACAAAATGTGTGGAAGCTTTTGTACAATACAAAATATATAGTAAATAAGTGAATTTAATATTTAAAAAAACGCATAGTGTCGTAAGTACCACATTTTTGTTACATGCTGGTTTTATTTAAAAAAATCAAAAGATTTCATCATTGCAAATGGAATAGTGGAACTTCCGCTTTAATATTTTTAGTAGTTGTTTTTAATTAAAAACCCAAAATTTAACTTTGAGCGCCTGACGAAAAACGAATAATATTTTTTACAAAAAACTACGCTTTTTACAAAACTTTTCTTTAAAAATACCTATCAAATATTTATCAAACATGTTTGTCATATGTTGTGGATTATCCTACGCGTAACTCATTAGGTAGGTAGCAGATCACTCAGTAGGTCGAGCGGCACACTGGTGGTCGCACTAGTGACTGAACAAGCCATGACGTAGGTAATGAGAATTCGCAAATTACGAACAGCCAAATGAAGTCTCTAAATAGGTAACAAAATTTACATAACATTTTATTTTAATTATTTAACAGAAATCACAAACCCGGAATTTCATCACTACATAGTATAAAACAAAGTCGCTTCCTGCTGTCCGTTTGTCCCTATGTATGCTTAGATTTTTAAAACTACGCAACGGAATTTGTTGCGGTTTTTAATAGATAGAGTGATTCAAGAGGAAGGTTTATATGTATAATACATGCATAATATAGTAGAGAAATACTGATAACTTTAGAGGTTTCTAATGTGATGTCGTAAAAAAACACATTTTTTTGCGTTTACATTGCAAACGCTGGCTGAACCCTACAAGATAGATCAAAATAATGTACCACAGTATTGTACACCTTAAAAAGGTCTTCAAAAAATTCCGCGATGGTATATGTCTATCTCTTAAGGATAACCCACAATAACCATTTTTTACCCTTTACTTTTTACGAGAAATAATGGCTTATTTACGAAGCGATTTTAAGCAATACAGCATTAATTTTTATCAAATTAAGTACCTTAAATACATTGTGCATTTAATATAGATCAAAATGGCCTTTACAGCATGTAATTTCAATTAATATTTTCAAAGATATTACAGATTTAAAATGCAGGGACATAGCGGTTGCGGCGGCGGGACCGGCCAGAGGGTTATATGTCGCTCTTTCAAGAGTAATCTCGAAGAAAACATGTTTGTATTTTCTAATGACAAAAAAAGCTGTGAACGTCGTATATAAAGACATTCTGTAGTATATTTAGTATCATCATTGCACCCGTGCGAAGCCGTGGTGGGTCGCTAGTTATGTATATTTGTTGCAGTATCTAACTGCAACAAAGTTATAGCCGTGATATACTTAAATACTGTCCAATGAAATATATATTTTTTATTACTCCATCGTCACAACCAAACAAACAATGTTTTAAGTAGTCATTCAAATATTAATAAAATAATATGTTTTATATTTAGGTCTAAAACTAATATATTTCTACATACTTAATAAAAATCTTCTACATATTAAAGAACTATTGAAACAAGTAGAACACTACTTCTATCTTCCTTCAATCTTTAGCTTTCGTTATGACAATAAAAAATTCAATAAAAATCACAACCAAAATAAACAATATTAAGAGTAGTCAATCATTAAAATAAACATAAATTTTCAATAACAATCAATTTGAAAATCATTTCACTAGATTAGTCTAGTAAGATAATTATATCATTAGACCGCTTCCGTATCCTAATCCTAGTAAGCTAGTTATAAACCGCTTTCATATCACCATCTTAGGGTATATAATCATATCCCTAGGGATATAATTATATCACGGCTATAACTACCTTACTACGACATATACATAGACACAATCTAATTATTTAGGCGTTAGTCTATAATCAGATTCTTATTAATTAATCATAATTCATAAACAAACCAAAAGTTAAAGTTAAAATCCATTATATGTAGGTCGTGTTCAAAGTGACAACCCTAAGCCCTGAAAATCTTGTATTAAATTAAATCATTAATAACTTGTAGATAAACCGGAAGCAGGTAAAGATATTAATTGTGCTTATGTAGGATAGTATAAGAAATCGTTCTGTAAAAATCTGTACCTAATACGGTTTTATGCCCGAAAAAAAAATTAAAACAAAAAATAAGAAAAAAAATATAATTTTTATCCGTACGTCGTAAATCCTTCAAAACTTTGTAAAAGTGTATAATTATACGCGTCAATACTGGTTTAGAAGAAAAGTTTTATAAAACGTGAAGTTTTTTTTTATAAAAAAATTATTAGTTTTTCATCAGGCGCTCAAAGTGAAGCGGGAGTTCTACTCTTGTATTTGAAATTATCAAATCTTTTGATGTTTTTAATAAGAACTCCATGCAACAAAAATGAGATTCTTAAGATACTGTGAAACGTGAAAAATATTTTAAAACGTATGATACCTGTTGAACCTAAGCTAAAAAAAGTAATTTCGGCTGCAAAAACTTAATTTTCATACTTATCGGTATTTCCCTTTGGCCAGGGGATTCCAGTCACGTTCACTCCATTAGCTGATTTACCTTGGGAAAAAGTACTAGACCGAGTACTAAGTTAAAAAAGTTGTTATAGTGGTTAATTTTTACACCTTTCAAATATATGATTGCCTTTCAAGTATTAAAAGTAAATTATAACTTTATTATTAATATTAAAATAATAAATTTAAACAAAAATAAGAATGTAGTTTTATCATTATTAGTTAGTAGATTAAATACAATAATTAAAAACACAAAAAATACATATATATATATACATCGCTTTATTGCCTCGTTGATTTGATTAAATTATATATCTCGTTGCTTCCATGTCGTATGGATAAGTTTGCGCTTATGTGTCCCGGATGTTTTGTGAATCCAAAAATATAGCTATTAAAATGAATTCGAATAGAATTCTGCATATGGGAATAGGTGTAGTGTAGTAATGATTAGATAAATTTATTGACCCATATTAGGTTGTTATTAAATACGAGGCCAGTTGAAGGAAGTGAAATGAAACAACAAAATGGATATTACGACCGGTTGCAGCTTCAAACATCCAATATATTAAAAAATATTCACGAAATGAATATTTCCTTTGGATGTATATCAGGTATTCGACATCCCTTCATTACTTTCTTCTCCCTCACCATAAATTATGTGTCGTGTCCTTTCATCATTTTGAACTACTTTCATCCATTGTTGAGTGTTGTAGTATCTCCTCACGAATATTAGTTTATAAAATGAAAAATATTATTTATTTTTTATGTATAGTGATATTAATGTTTTTTACTTAAAAAAATAAATAGTGGATGTTATTAAAATAATTAAATTTTAAATGTACAATAGTTGGAATAAAAAATCTTCCTGTACGGTGTTACTAATACATACATGCCTTAATGAACTAGCAAATGAATCGTACAAATATGACACACAAACGTAGGTAGTCATCAAGCCTTTCTAGTGACAGAGAGGTTGGGCAAAGGATTTTTTTGAAAATATTCCAGTCACGTGGAGTCGGGACCCGTTTGTAGTTAATTCAGTACGAGCCGCTCGTGTATGTAATCGAACCGGGGACTTTACGAGTGTACCGCTCGACTCGGGACGTGTCCGTACCCATTTATTATGACGTCCGCCCATAAGCAAAGTTAGTTATTTAGAACTTTCTTAATCTTCACGTCCTATATTTTATCCTTTTCTTTATTATTTTTTTCGTGTATCAGTTATTAGTAATTTGTTTTGGTCATTGTTTTATGTCCCATCTACGAGTATGGTTCATCAAAGAATAAAAGAGTATTTATATATCATACTTACAGCCAACATACTGCGTACAAATATCTCAAGTCATTGTAACTAAATAATTATAAAGGCATTGCAACTCATGCCGGGTACAGCTAGTATCTTATAAGTTTTTGAATTAATAAGCATAAAGAAAATTTTAGATGTACATTATACATTTATATTAAGTCATCATTTTTGCTTTACCTAACGCAATGTCGTAATATATACATACGGGTATCTAGTCAATTCGTTGCACGTTAAAACGCATTTCAACTTAAGCATAGCCCTACTCCATAGCTCGTTGAGCGACTCTGAGCTTCTTTATCTAACCTATAGTGATAGATCACATTTTCGTCACACGTCACAAGTAGAGGTTAGTGAAGAAAAACCCCAAATTTTAGTGTTTCCTTTAATGTAGCTAAACTTCTCGCGGCTACTTCACGTCCATGTTAAATTAGGGAACAATGGCGTTAGCTAATAGTGCGGTCCTCTTATATCTGTACACCATGGCAGCCAGGACAGGATCGATGCAATTCACCTGGTGAATTATTATAAGTATATTATATTCGTCTATCATACTATCTCGATGCAATTGTCCTGAAGATGTACGTAGTAAACTTGAATCTGCCAGTAGTTCCGAAGATTTACGTAGTAACCTGAAAATTGGAACCTGGAACCCAGATAGGGAGGCTTAAGTGAGACTGCCTAGACCGCATAGAGGTCAGATTACGGTCGGTTGGAGTTTTTTGTTATACTAGTTATGAACAAAAAAAATTAAAACAGACGAATATAAAAAATAAAAAAAATATATAAATACGTAAGAAGTTCGTATTTGACCTTAATTTTCCTATCAATTTCTGTCAGATGTTGGACACGTGTCCATTTTCATAATAAGTGAAATTGAGGCATTGCACACCGCTTGCCTTACTTACGAGGAAAATCCAAACACTACCCGCTGCCACGACTGCTGCCGACTGCTGATAACATGGCCAATGGGAATTCCGTAACATGTCGTCCAACAAAAGGTTCGCACCGTTACTATATATCCACGAGGATGAATCGTATTAGGCGACGGTCATGATTATATGTGTCAAAGCATTGAAAAGAAAAAGTAATTTTAAACATTATAAGAAATATTTTTTATATTTAAAAATCTGTACAAAACTTTTTCTCCACGTATTCTCGTTAGTCAAAATCGCGAATATTATGAATTCATAGAACTGTATTAACACCAAGTTGTAGAAATATGTTAGAGCTGTACATTTGAGTTTAATAATATTTTAATGTGTCGACTCCGAACTTACGCCGTCTAGGTATCTCACGGAAAGTTTGTTCTGTATGAAAGTTGGTAAATCAGCAAGAAAATGCAGATTGAAGGAAAGCTATTTCCAACAAAACGCTCGCATCGGCTCAGAAATTGGTTCCTCTTGCCGCTCCGCTGCTCGAAGAAACTTGCTACGCTAAAATCTTATTTTTATTATTTCGTTCGTTCTACCTACATCTTGTTTTATTATCGATGTTTGGTTTTAATCTTCATTGCTATGTCGCTGCCGGTCCTGAGGTAAACAATATCTCGTGTTTCATTGTGTTCTTAAACAAAATAAGCATTCAATATTATAGATATTTTAAAATAAATTACCTTAAATAGAACTTTAAAAGATTTAAATGTAAGTTTGCCTAAAATTATGTATGTAATTCATACATAATTGCATTAAAAGCATAAAGATTTGATACTCTAGAGCGATGTGGGTAAACGAATTTTTGATATTAATCTTAGGCAATAAGATAAGTAGATAATAGATAAATAAATTTTCAGACTGTCTAGATAGATAGAATGTTTGTTAAATAATGCCTAATAATTTTTGACTTTTTTAACTTGTGGAAACCCCCACGGGTATAACTTCACCGATTACACAATAACGTCGTTATGTCGGACTCAACCGACTGACACTACATGGTTTACGTCACTATAGCCTATAGTCGTAGTTGTAGCTTATTAGTATTACCATTTAACCCCCGACAGACTTCCCCTGCTTGTCAGGACGTCAGGTGGCGTGAAATACTGTGTTGGGGGTCTTTCCGCCTCCTATATAGAGAGGCTTACGTGGGATGCATCACGCCACCCCTCCAGGTCAGCGCTCATGGAGGCCGGAGATCGTTAAGCGCTTGCCGGCGCCCGGTGTGTCTTCTTCGACACGGGAACTCTCCCGAACGGGAGAGAATCAGTGAGAATCAGTACTCACTGATTCTCTCCCGTTCCCTTTCCACCGCCTCTTTGGCGTGCATCACCACGCTCTCGCTTCGAACCATGGACAAAACCATCGTCTCCAACGAGAGGTAACTCGCACCGATAGCAATAATTTTTTACTACCAACGTAATTCGTTTTGACGAGTCCAACAGATTGGGCTTATTAAACTCTTTTTTAATTTTAAATTTGGTTCGCTTTTAAAGGGTATTCTTTTAGTTTTTCTTAAATTTATAATTATTTGTACATAAGCGATGCTCTTTTGTTTTAACAATACTTTTAGGGGGTACAGACTAAATATATTGTAGGTACCACGAGCACAAAACTTACTATATTCTATAATAAGCCACTAACACTAATACACATTTGAAAGCTTAAATGCAAGTAGTTAGCACGGTATGGAGAATATAAAAATATTTTACTATTTTGAATGTGGGCGGGAGTGTAGCACTTTTTTGTAATATACTTGGATACTGCTAATTCAAGACTCTTAAGCAGATAGTGACCTAATTGAAGAGTGAGACGGAGTAGAAGGATCAATTATAACTTTAATCTTGTTAGTGATAAAATATAACCTCCTCAAATATAACCTGGGCTAATTATGTTGTATCTTTATTCACAAAATTGTCGTACTACGTGTTCAAGTAGTTTGTCATAGGAACTAGTAGTCTGTTGACACTATCTTTGATATAATTAAAAGCATGCTAGTGAAGTCAACAGCCTTACCGAGAAAGCTCAAGTGGAAGAATGGTATGAGGTCTAAAAGCGCGTTCGACTTCGATGTCGTTGAATTTTCAACGAAGATTTTACCGTCCGTAAGCAAAACGAATCGTTTCTTGATTATAGGAACCAGGCGTAAATAGACTACTAATAATAGTATAAACTTAAATAGGTCAGCATTTTGATTCCTGGTTCGATGATCGTACGATCTAAAAACCAAAAAGGCTATCCAGTATATTATTTTGTTCTATAAGGTTTAATAAAGTTAGATAGTATCCTCCATTACACAAGGGCAAAAATATACGGACAAAATATGTCTTATTATCCTGAATTTCTGTACAAAAACTTAAATGTCTAAGATAGACCTCATTAATGAAAGGCTAATGAGCCAGCTGTATCATGAAATTGTAAAATCATTATCATTTTAATGCTGAAATTGTAATGTTACTCGGAATTTACGAACGTTAAATAAAGTACGTATTTTTTTAAGTTGTAATTGACTACAATAGCCTCATTAAAAATAAATGTTTGAACATAGTCAAACAAAGTGGTAGTGAATGTTAATCGGGATAACATCTCATGATATACATAGATAATTATATTTTATGTATTTTCAATGTCTTATATTCTGTATTTCCTAAAAATAAGTAACGTATTATCAGAAATCATCAAATTAAAAAAATGTTTAACTCGTAGGTGAAGAAAATCTAGAAATATAATTGCCACTTTTATAAATAAATACAAATTGATACAATTTTGAGCATTTGCACGATTTAACTGACATGAGCGAATGTGCAAACTAAATGACACTCTAAAATGAGGCAATTAAGCCATACATTGCTCGGATAATCATCTTCTGGGCCCAAAGATGGTTTGAATATTGAGAGCATTTTCTCATAACATCTCAATTTAACGATACTCAAAATTTAATAAATATTATTAACTCTTGATCACAACAACGCTCGCAGCGCTTATTGTTTGGCGGAGTAGAACGCCACTGTTAGTCTAGACTAGAACAAGAACAAAAGATATCCATTCTGTAGATGGACATTGCTTAACTATTACCTGAAATTCAATTGTTAACAGAAGCACTAATGTAAGAACTTTAACTACCAAAGTAAGAATGTAATCAGTATGGTATAAGTTTTTTTAGTAATTACATAATGTTACATACATGTGATGTATTATGAATGCTGTGTCCATTAATTATTATGTGTTAATTGTAAAATCTTCCGTGACATTAAGATATTGCTGTAGTGGTGGATAAATATTTTGGTGTTTTTCTATAAGTTATTAATTTGTATTTGTTTTCTTGTATTCATTGTGTATGATAAAGATTTAAATGATTTCTGATCAACCTTCATACATAAATGAATACCTTTGAATACGAGATAGATATCTTTTTCCTACGCATTTTTGATTTGATCCTTAATAGAATACAATAACTCCCAGTATTGGAGACCGTTCCTTGAAATAGGTGTTACAAGACGGAAATTCCTTCCTGTTTCTATTTTTTGAAAGAGATGCGGTAACTTAGAAAACAAATTGAGTTTTAAGGTTAAAACGCGTATTTTTTTTTAAGTTTGACTACCAAGATTACCAAACTATGGCAATCGTATTGAAGTCCTTTCCTATATTAAGTAACAAACAGATAAAAGATTTTACTTCTGGTGATATATCTGTCTAAAACAACAATAATATTACCGTAGTATTACAATAAAAATACTATATAATTAATCGGAGTTTCTTTTATTTAAATTAAAATTAGTTGTCTGGTCACTATTTTAGTTCTCAACTAGGCCTTTGAAAGATATTTCACAGCTAACAATGTTGGAATATTGTAATTCAGATTGGCTTTCAAAGTCAAATACATTTGCAGGTCAATTCATTGCCCGAGGGCCTCAGGTCAAGCTGCTTTGATTTAGCCTGAAATATGTAGAACTCGTGGGTTTATGCCTTCATTCTAATAAATACTATAAAAACCGGGATGCCTCTTTGGACCTGGAAAGTATAACGATTAAATTTAGATGTTGCAATCCCAGGCTAGTCAGCTCTTTGATACTTTCCAATTTTATCAACTTAGCTACGATATCAAATAAGATTATCTTGTGTTAAAAAGAAGAGATTACCGTATATACTAGCAGTAACATATAGATTATGGTGATCACAAAATATATAATAATGATTAAAAAGATAAATTTTGGAGGATATCAAAATTGATGAAAAGATCCTACACATACTTATTTTAATTATAAATATTTTGCTAGGATATTAAGCTCATTTTTTTAAATTCTTTTTTTATTAATGGTGTGGAGGATCCTCATGGATGTCCTTGGCCCTTGGGCTGGGCCGAAGAGGTCTATCGAACTCTTACCGACTAAAAACCACCCGGGTATTCCGCTGCTTGCCCATGATCGGGACTGCGACAATCGCCATTGCATTCTTCCGCATCCAGGTTTTTAGGCTACTTGAAATATTATTATATAAGTTAACCCATAAATACATAAATATCTTGTATGGATATTAACCACCTCGCTCAGTAATTTTTTTTAACATAGATTTTCTTTTTTAATTTAGTATTTACTAAGTATTTAATATAAATGGCAGACGAAGGGATCCTCGTTATCATCTGGTTCCATATTAAACCTTTTAAACCTCTTAAGCAAGGGTATTAAACCTTAAACCAAGATGGTTGAACACAGGATATAATCACGAACTTACAAGAAGAAAGTATACTAAGTTTGTGGTAGTAATAATCATAAACACGCCTTCAAATTTATTATTATTTGACAAAATTGTTAAGTACCATCTAAGTAACAATATGTTTTAAGATACTCTCACATTTAATCCTAATATTTAGAACCGAATGTTGGGGTGCTGTTGTATATAAGTAATATCTTAGAGGGTATTAAGCAGCTATTAGGATTGTGCGATAAACGAGTGCAATTTGCACTGTTCAGTTCTCTACTCCTAATTCAGTCTTTGTCGGTTTGTGCAAAGGATATGTCCCTTCTTCTTTCAATGGCTCAGACAGACTGCTGTTTTGGACCTGTAAACCAAGGGGGCACTTTCAAAACCTTCTTCCAAAACAGAGAACAGACCCAAACATCAAAAGATATGTGGTAGGCTGGTGATACGCGATACGATAGCTTGGTCATCTCACTGAGCATTTGAAGGGCCTTTGTGTAGACTCTAGAAGAAAAGGAACTATTACATTATCAATAGCCCCAAAGTTAGCAAATAAAAACTTATTACGGGTTTTAATAAGAATATTATATGTAGTGAAGTAAGGTAGAATGATACATTCTATTATTCTTGTCAACCCCTTCCTATAAGTAAAATACTTGTTTCAGTATTTAATGTGTGTGTGGCTGTAACCACTCAAACGTAAAAACACCACATTGACCAATGTTTTACCGGCATTTATTAAAAAGGATCAAACGTGTATACGTTTGATCCTTTTTAATAAACAGTTTGCTCATTTAGTGTAAAAATAAGTGGCCAAGTACCTCCACTCTATTACGGACAGCAATGAATACAAGCAACCAGCAATGAATACAACTTATTAAATCAACCAGAAAAAGTTATCTAGGTACATTGAATTTAAAATAATAAATGACACTGAATGAACCTAACATCAGTCAAGCACAAATAATTCATTCATATTTGGCTTAAGGAAAATGAAAAATAAAATTGTCCCAACTCAATTTCGCCGTTTCCCTTGGAACAGACGAAAACCTTATCTCCCGCCTTTATTATTTTTCAGGTCCGTCCGCAATATTATGCGAGACGGCACGGCAGATGGATCAGAAAACATAAATCTGACGTCTAAACATGTTTGCGCTGAAAACGCTTAGATAACAACTTGAGCGGATATTTTGGTCCTCATACTTCTCGTGATAAATAAGATATCTCAATATTCGATTCTTGTAGGTACATATTGTTAATCTATCTACTTAACATTATCACAGATTTTCACTTGAGCTTCTTGTACCTGATATTTGTATTGGTACAGGCTCTGTTTCCACATTTAGACTCACAGGCGGTCTATTATGCGTTTAGATAAGGCTGGCTAGGTGAGCCAGCCTAGCTCCTTCGAGAAGCACAGAAGCCTCTTGGGGCGTTCACAGATTTCTAGAAGCGAACTCGCATTTGCGGGAATGCTTGCCCGTTGTTGTAGCTGTTTCCTCCGCGTTGGGACATCCTCTGCAAAAAGGGCTGTCTGTCGCATTGAGGGTAAATAAAAGCTGATTCAAGGCCAAACGGCTCGTAATGATTTATACAACTATTAGGATGTCTATTTGATTGAGACTGAGCAGGCGGATAAACGTGGTGAGATTTCTGTCAGCACCAGTTTGGACAGCCTGTAGCCAGGTATGTTGGTCCAAGAATCGTTGTGCGCTTCACAAGTCAAAAAGCGAAGTTGGTTTAAGGGTAGTGGTAGCAGTGTAGTTGGAACCGCCACCGAGGTTGCAGGTTCCTTCCTTGCTAGTTCAAGGGTGGCACCGTTCCCGTTCCATTTGAGGAACACCCCATTGAGGCTAGACGCTCCAACGTTTGATGGTATTCATAAATGAGACTGAAGTTCGAAGTTATGTTGCCCTCCATTGCTGTTAGTAGTAGTGCAGTAAGTTCGAAATTACTCTTTTTTGCAGAAGAGATACACCTGTGTTTTGAAAGGGTTAAAATTGATAAGATTGGTGTCACCCCAATCGGACACCCACTGCAATGTAAAATTAACCCGTTTAATCATGGACTCTCTTAAAGACTGGATGTAGTGATTTTGCATAGGTATCACAATGTTGCTTAAGACGAAAGATTTTAGCTTTAATGAGCAACTCTCTTTGGCGGCGTAGTTTATTCACTTTTGATCCCCCACCAGTGATATTTATTACCTTGGCCAGTTCTGGTTGTCGAACGTGGGCATGTTTGTTTAAAGCCAGTAGTTGCCAACCATTTGCTTTGGTTGTTCGGTTGTCGACGTGGTTATCAATATAATGATAATGATATGATATGAAATATCAATATCATCTATGCTCTTAATCTTTAACACGACATGATTGCTGCGATCTCTCTTATGAAGGTTTGGTTGGGGTTCAGGCGGGTCAGTGGGTGAGAGTCATCTCCAGCTTGAATTTGATTAAACGATGGTCCGGGCGTGAAGCCGCATTCGAAACATGCCAATCCTAAATATGTAGTGATGCGTGCTCACTCGCTAAAGTTAGATCTATGTATGTTTTGGTTCTAGATGTAACAAATCCGTTCTGGGCCATTGCTGATTACTTTGAGCTTGGTTGTTAGTAAAATTCCTCACCTCGTTGTTGGTTGTTAACCTTGCTATCCTAAAGAACGCAGTGCGCCAATGTGCACCACGTTCTGTAGAGTAGTTGCCAATGTGTTAGTAGAGACGATTAGCTACAATTCCTCGCAGTGTCCAGGACGTTCTTTCATCTTCCTTGGAGCACTCAAATAGGGACGTTGCGGCAAAAGGGATAGAAAATTAAAGCGGGAAAGTTTTTAAGTGAGCTATTGTTATGAAACAGTTTCAATTAAAATAAAAACACCACCAATTCACACTTGTAAAAAAACTGTAGTAAATTAAGATGCAAACAATATCTCGCTGTCAAAATAAACAGTGTTATAATAAACGTTTCTGTTTCGTTACTTACGTCCCCCACATACAAATTTATTAGCTTTCACGGTTATCACGGCGGACCTCTCACTCGGTGGGCTTTTGTGAAATTGTCGGCATTCCGTCCCCGCGCCATGCATAGTTCGCCGCACTTCCGCCGGCGACAGAGCAATCCTGCTATAGATGTTAGAAACACACAGCTATGCATCCATTTTTGAAGTTATTTCTTTTATTGACTACCCTTACAATTGACTTTATGCTTTACTTGTCTTATTGTGAGCAGTTTGGATTCATGGATTGTTTGAATACGCAGGACATGGCGCCCATGTTATCAATAATTCATGTTCATTATCTTTATTGAGTTCCATTACTTTGCTATTCTGATTCAACGAACAGAAGACATTTTAATATAGGATTACTTTGCCGTGTCCATGGCATCATTATCATAATAGAGTCACAAAATCTTTGGGATACAAAAAGAAAAAAGAACTTATGTTTATACAAAGAGAGAGAGCAATAAGCGTTTGGATACAAATCGGGGCTTTGCGATACTGTGCCTTCGGAAATTTGCAAAGCATCAACGCCCTATCCACGCAATGGGTACTGAGTAGTAACATTCTGAATTCATGAATGTTTTATTGCCAAGGCGACGCGGAGTTAGTAAGAGAAATGCGATGCCATTCATTCACGCTCGTCACGGACACTAACTGCGTGTTCTGTGTTGTTTGGATTTAGTGCGAAAAAATGCGAGCTTCCCCACAACCTCGCATAATGCAATCTTTTGAGTCATTGATATATGTCACTTTCGAAGAGGGTTTAACAAGGGTGGTTTTGAGGCAAAGATAAGTAAAAGTTCCAGAAGTACGATTCATAAAGGTTGTTTGCTGACAAAGAATAAGGCTACTCTGAATATTTCTAAAAAAATGTTAGGGATCAAAATACTACAAGTAATTAAAAGTGCTGTCAGCTTAATGTTAGGACTCATAAAAAAAACATTTTCATAAAATAAACATTCTAATATCAGTTTTATTTGTAGTAAAGTTATTTAATTTATAAGACATATAAGTTCAACAGTTAGGATAGGATTCTATACCTGATTACAAAACAGAAATTTATTGTTTATTACTAACAGGTAAGAAAGCAAAAGAACAAAAAAATCTGAACAGAGCGCGGTTTATAAACACGATGAAAGTCTTTAGAATAATAACTCACTAAGTCTTCCCAAATAATAGTTGTTACTCACTGATTGACATGCGCTCATTAAAATATTACCCTCCTGCACTTCTGTATAGAGGACGTGTTACTCCGACTATGCAAATAAAAAAAAACACCATCACACAGTTCTAAATTTAAGTAAACTATAAGCTTTGGTATCTTTTTTAATTTTTGTTAGAACTTACCTTTCCGTGTCATCTTACCGTACCTACCGTACATAATTACTTTACAAAAATAACCTAAAATATAATATCAATAAAAATACGATTTTAAGTAAAATTCCTGTTTAAAATTTATGATGAAAACATAATTAAAGAGACAGAATAAAAACTTTCAGAAAAAAACACAGAGCATAGAATACGGAGTCGAGTGAGTACGATTACGTTTTGTTCTGTGCAGAAAATATTCATGCTAACATGGGGATATCATCTAAAGCCGTATGCTACATGTGCGGAAAATCCTTTCACGTGTATTCCGCTAAACTAATCTAAGTAATCTTGGTTGCACTTTTATTTCGTTTGTACAAAATATGTATAATAAACCGCGAAATTAAACATTTAATTGTCTAATTTTTAAATTAGTATTTCTAATTTTCAATAAAATATTTTCAGTAAGGGCTTAAAGTTTCAGATCCATAACATAAGATTAAGAGAAAAAATAAATCGTATGCCATATGTTTTTATTTGCATAGTTAATAACTATCATAGTTTCATAAATATGAATATTTTCAAACCGATCGAGCTGAACGTTAGAAATTAATGAACATAATATGTACTTGCATAAAAAACATACGAAACCACCAACAAACTTCCATCTTTTTCGAAGTTATCTAATAAAAATCAATATAAAATGTTGTCTATTCGTTTATTTATTACTACAATGAACCTAATTTTAGTCCTACTTAGATATAACTAAGACATAATACGGAGCCAGACTGTGTGGCACCACTTGCATAACAGGCTGTGAGATCAACATCCAAGTAGGATGTAGGACAACAAACCCATAACTAGTAGTCATTTTAGTACTTATTGCCTATATGTCTGCCAACTATTCATTTCAAGTATAAGAGATAACAGTTTGCCAAGCAAGATTCTTTTGTATTATGGATGTATAAAAAAATGGAAAGACGGTTTCATATCGCATAATAATGCTTATTTGCATTGAATCCACTGTTAAATTTTTAGATCTTACTTAAGAATGACTTTAATTAGCATCTTTAAACCATTGTTAGCATGAAGAGTTCCTACTAAGTTTAAAATCATATTAAGAACTCCTTAGTAATTACTTTTGGATTTTTCTCTTGGCAAGTTTAAAGTAACAGCATAAAGTGTGGAATCAATATGATTCTTGTAGATGTTGTTAGATGGGAAACAAAGCACCTCTGATAACTCCTTTTACAGACATTTGGACTAAAAAATTAACAATAACAATGGGCAATCAAAATTCAGTACTCAAATAAAAGTTAAGAGGTTAAGAGTCAATAAAAATACCAAAGTTACAGTAAAGTACAGTAAAGTTAGAGATGCTCGATAAAAGAATAGTTTGTTTTCTTGTTTTTTTTTTCGAATTAGCGGGGGCAATGCCGTGCTTCTAGATAATAGAACTAATGACTTCCCATTCTCCAGTCATAAAATCCTATTAATATGTATTTCTTTAGATGTTTATCTTCATTTATGCTATATTCATTAGTCTTTTATAAGTCATTGCTTTTGGATACTATACAAGGATGTTATGGAGTTATTAATATACTGTAATAATAACCCTCTGTGGTGGAATGTTCGGGTTCCTGTTGACAAATATATGTAAAATACATATATTTGACAGGTATTTATTGTAATCATATTTATATACGTCTTTTTTGTCACGTGCACCGTTTTTTTAAGGTTTTACTTTTTAAGAACTTATGTACGTGTTTTTAGACCAGGGTTCTCTTAGATAATTCTTTGTGAACAATTACTGACTGCACTATTTAACGTCCAATGTACAGAGCGAGCAGCTCACTCTAAATGCTGCCCTTCCGTTCGTTAATTGAGAGAGGGAAATTGTTAGGTACCTCAAAAGCGCAGAATGCCGCTGCCACGATAATTCAATGATACTTCGACATCTGTTTCACCTCCACACGCATGAGGCATGTTTAGCAACAATTTGACTACAAATAAGTTCATTCCCATTTTCATTTCGTGCCTGCGGAATACTACACGTTACAGTTTCAGTTAATAGGACTGATTAATTAATAAGGTCGAAGAAAACAACGCCTGTTTTAAGACTTTTGAGTTATATTAAACTTTTGGCAAACACTTGACTTATCGACTCATTTGATTATGCATTCTGTTCTAAACGTCCACCAAAGGTATGCTAGCCGGTTGAAGATAATGGAAATGATTTTGATAGAGATTAAGGGAAAAGGTAACTCACTCTTGTGTAGAAGATAAACCTGCACACACAGTGGGACGTTATAACACACAATTAATATCCATTCAAGTAGTTTATCTGTGGATCAGAACGTGGCAATAAACAAACCAACAAATATAGTAAGCCTTAAGAAATTAAAGAAGTAATATTTATATTTAAAATTACTGTAAAAACAAAACTCACAGCCTTATGCAGAGTACTGTTTTGAAGGAAGGCATTAGTATAAGTAGAGATGGAGGCGCACAATCAAATAAAGTTTGCGTTACGTTTCGCGATACCAAATATGGTCCCTCTAATAGCAGTAAGCAGAAGTTGTATAGGAACTATTTTTGCACAAATCGTAGCCACACAGCTGGAAAAGCCACTTCTTTAGGACACTATGGTTAGCATTACTAGCATGGTGGTATGTTGCCAGTAACGGTCAGAGTTGCCACTGCTTCATTTAAGGGGGATAACCGTTATATACTTGCATATTTATGAAATTGGAAACGATCAAGCTAGGCTTGCTTTCACAATAAAATTACTTTAGTACGGCAAAATCAATTACTTTCAAGAAGCTTTATTAATATAAATTAAAATGAAGGTTATATTGTCAACGAATAAAAGTATCCAGCTAATATGATTTTATGACACAGTAAGGTTCTTAAGACAAATAAGTTCTTTACGATAGATTCCACGAAATTATAGCAACGACTTTAAAAAATCTTATTATTAAAAAAATACTACAATGAGAAAATCTAATTTTGTAATTTGCTATAAACCTTAGAAGTGATAGGAATTCTTAAATTGATTAGATTTAAAGCGTTAGCATTCCGATCACAAAGTGAGCTTGTTTGTTCCTGAAAGCGAGTAAAGTGGACAAATGCAGAAAACATAACGAAGGAGGTCGGAGAGCGTCGCTCGGCGCGCTCGGCTCGCCCCTGCTCACTTGGCCAGCCTCCAGTGGCTTGATTTAAATGTTCTATTTATTGAGACTACTAAGATACTATTTGTGTTGACCTCATTACTAAAATTACTGATTTCCTAATTTTGGAATTCACTAACTATTTGGGTTGCGTAACAATATACCTAATTACTTAATTAATGATGGACCCTTTTTAGATGAGACTATCATTCAGTCATTCCAGTATAATATCTTACTATAAATATTATAAGCAAGAAAAAAGATCTAGCATTTGTTTTGTAAATATCGCTCTTTTAAAGCGGGATGGTCACGTATGTGAAATGACTTTAAATGCTTGTCAATAAGATTTTTCTGTTGTTATTGAACCTTAATGGTACTAATATTAGTTAAAGGTATATCCAAAAAACAGATTTTACAGACTTTAAACAAGCACTTAAATATCATTTCTTGCTAGGCTATGTGTAAAACCATTTATGTAAATATAAACTTATTCTAAATCTTAGATACAATCAACCAAATACAAACCGATTCCGCCTGTTAAGAGTATCACACGATTATAATGTGATGCTTGAATTTGAAAACGTTAAAAGAGTTTTTTATTTTAGACAATACAAAATTGTAATTAGTTTACTTTTTATTTTTCGATAAATTAGTTTGTGTGTTAGTGAATTTATCAGGAGTAGTTTAAAAGAAGCTATTAAAACAGCCGTACCGTAGACAATGTCGATGAGATTATTATGAAACGAGAAGCGATCGGTGCCCCAAGATCGCATTAACTTACAAAAGAGTCAATAACGCTGGCTGTTAAAATTTATTGACTCCTTAAATTATTTTAACACCGTTATGTTAACAACACTAACAAATTTCTTTATAAGGAAAATCGTTGCGGGATGCTCGCTCCGACCGCGAACTTTGCTCATAACATCAAATGTTCCAATATTTTACGCTCTTAAACGTTTCTTTTTTGTAAAATATTAAAACTTTTATCTTTTTACACCTTAAATCAATTTTGATGGGGCTTATATAATATTGGAATCACAATCTTCAAGTAATTTAAAAACAGGTCGCCTTTTCTTCAAGAGACTACGGTACGGGGTTTCTTAAAAACAATCCTACAGCGATGTATGTCTCAAGAACATTCATAAAACATTTTTGTTGTGTACTTTACAGCTTAGTCTCTTATTAATTGCCTATATTAACAAATGTGCATTTTCATTGTAGGTGATCTACGTCTCTAGAAGTGGTCTTAAAACCGTTTAAAAGTGCCAATCGTGTATTTTCAGGATATTTTAAATATAGCGTAGCCTATATCTACAAATTACTATGCTACAACCGTACAAATTTAACAACCACGGCCGTAAAACTAAATCCGTTACCTCCGCTGTTAATTATGCAATAATGTGATACAAAACGAGGCTAAAACATTCCCTAATATACCTTTTACATCTGAGTAAAGAAAAGTCATATTGAAGTGACTTACATTAATCCAAATGGCCATTCAAATTTTGTCTTGTACCTATCTATTTTTAGGTGACAAAGGCCAAGCCGATAGCGGTTGCGAGCACCACTCCAATTAATAAAGTAATAAACCTAAATGACAACACAACAAATATCTGCAGAGAGAACATTCGTATTGTGATAAAAGTATTTCTAATAAACTGATGACATGGTCGCTTGCCAGAGCACTATAATATGTGGATGTATGGGTATTTATCTCACATGTATTAGTCAAAGATTACTTGAACGGAGGTATACGCTCAACCGCCTTGAGCCTACAGTTGAGTTATGGTGGGGAACCGATGTGCGGAGCTTTATTTTGCGCCGCGCGATATTGGTGACCCCAGGAGTGACGATCGAGCATCTCCTTTCTCTTTTCTTCTTTGGCGCTCTCGGTTCTCCTCATGAAGCCTTTTCCCCCTCTTCGCGTTAACGCCGCCGGCTGCCGGTGTAGGACAGGTAGTACTTTAAATTGTAATTCATATTTTTTATATATTATTTATAATTTTCAAATCAGTAGAATTGAGAACTTTATCTACTCGTAAATAACAATGATATTTACCAAAAACAAAAAATGTGATAAAATGCTCTCAAAGATCTCTAGTAGTGTCACAATGAAAAATAAGAGTCGGATATTGCCTGAATCATTATCCGGCCAGCGTGACCTCCCGGATGTGTGGACGTATTATTACACTGTATATGCTTGTATTTATTCTTCGACGGGAAGTACCTTCATCCATTATCTTCTCAGTTAACGGTTTTATGGTTCCGTTGGGCTCGTTGCTTACTATCGGTAATAAAACAATTAGTTCGAACAAATTATTTATTTAAAACTTCATGCACATTTTATGCAAAGTCAGAGTTAATGCTCAGGGCATTGTCTACCAGCCAAGTTAAGGTGATGTAGAAATCTTATAAGATACAAAGAAATCACGCTAGGTGCCGCAAGTTGCAGTTAGTCGGAACTGTATACCGCTGGTACCAGTGAGTCGGGGCTGCGTGTGGTACTGCAGTGAAGTCCCTAGTGAGTCAGGGCGGTTGCTACGTAGTGTCAAAGAATCAGAATCAAAGAATCAAAATTAGTTTATACAAAATTTGATAGTTTATGTAAATAAGCTCAATGCTCAAGACTTAAGAGGTTTATTTATTTTTTGCTTTTTAGTTCTTTTCGTCGGTTTAAATTTTGTTAAAAAGTTTCTTTGGGTACCTACAGTTGCATAACAAATTTTCTAAAAGTGTTTCTGAATAAAATGAAGAAAGTATCCTAGTATTCACAGATTACTAAAGACTACGTAGAATAGAATAGAACAGAACATGTTAAAAATCTTGTTTGTTGATTTCACATAATTACATAAATATGATATTTATTTGTTGATGGGAATGACGATAATCGTTTACCAAGCTGATGATTTATTTCAGCCAACTATAAGAGGTCTAGACCAGGGTTTTAGTTAACTTCTAGTAGTAACGTCTTAAATAGCGTGTATGAGTTGCTTTCAATCAGTAATCAACACTCGAAAACTTGTTTTCTCCGATGATGTTGAATGCATCGAACTATATGGATAGTCCATAGCCAGTTTTCACAACCTTTAAATATCAAACTAAAAAAATGTTGTACGTAGGTACTATATTTTTATAAAGGTTGATAGAGAATACCTACAGAAAATAGAGACTCAATATCATTATTTGCACGCGTTGCGTTCCTAGGTGATGCTAAGAGCTTCTTATTGACCACATAATATTGACGTTACGTGCTACTTACTGTAGTTTAAACGCTTAACACTCATCGACTCGTGAACTTATTTGCTACCTTAGAAGTATAAAGTTGTAAAGAAATTTAGAAAGTAAAATTGAACTATGAACAACACGAGTATCTATTGTTGTCAAACACTTAATTGTGAAATCGAAATTGGCAAATGATGCTTGCATCATAAAATAAAAATTCAACAGCAAATAACATAGTCATTCTGAACGTAACACAATCAAGTTAAATTCATCGTAAATAACTATTGCCTACAGTAGAACTATGTATTTTTAAATGCAGCATGCTATCAAGTACCAATTGATGGTATTCGCACAAAATAGTCAGCCGAACCAACGTGGTTAATCGGATTTCGAACTGAAATCGCTTTTATTAATGCATTGGACAGAGCTATAAGCTGTCAGCGTCGGTCCCAGAAAGCTGTATGGCGTATATATCGACCGTTGTGTAAATAATTAAGTTTGCATGTCACTTGGATCGTTTTGAGATATGATTCGAGTCAGGAACTTGTACTTAATCGTATTTCCGAAGGTGCTAATTGCCAGACCAGATTGCCTGAAGAGTAATTACAGTATAATTGTGCCATACATTGTTGCAGTTGCACCGGTACATCGACTAATGTTAAGCTGAGGACAGTAATGGTTGCGTGCAAATTTACGTAGCTAATCGGCGTTGGAAAGCCGTTCTGCAAATGGGAGTGTACTATTTACATACTATTGGAACCAATATTCCTACTATTTTGGTTATTTTAAACACCATTTAGCCGAAACGAAATGCAACATTAGGTGTAACTATTTCGTTGTAGATTCTAAGAGTCGTAAGCTCAACAGATTGAAAGAGCTAAAACTTAAAGCTAGTAGGGTTGATAATGTCACTTCAATCAACACAGTAAGTTGCGGTGTGCAAAGTAACGTATTCAATATTCATGTCTTCTACACATTTTTGTTTATTCTGCTTTTAAAGTAACTAAATAGACATGGCTCAACATAAAATTCTATATTCTGTATTATTCGAAAGTTAAATTTACCATTAATAGGTATGCATTTTAATTATTTATTCATGAACGCAAAGAAAAGTTGTAAGGCTATTAAATGACAAAACCTAAATAAATAACAGTAATTGCTAATCTACGTTTATTATTATGGCAATTTCATGCCTGATCGCTATAATTCCTCTGTATGAATCTTTTATTATAGTTTATCTTAGCAATTTAAAACAATTTCTAGAATAGAAAAAACTCTAATTAATTTTTGCTTAATTATAAAAATATTACATTAAATAGTTCTGAAGAAACTTTTATATGCATTAATTACTTATGGAGCTCTCACTAACAAGATGCATCTGTAAATGCTTTGACGATCTTAGCATTTTATTTCAAATCTTTACCATCAGAAACTGGTATGAAAAGTAACTGAAGAAGAGAGATAATTCTGACAGACTGCCACCGTTTCAATAACCTCGGCGCAGACCAACACTAAAAGACTCTTTGAATAACGAAGGAGATCCTTTATGTGAAAGGGTGTTTGAAAGGAAAACCATTTTTTTAAATGATGGGATGTAAAATATTGAATATGTACAGACTGTCGCATCATTCAACGTCATTAGACGGAAAATAATGGGACCGGTTTGAATATGAAGTTTTATGTTTCAAACCACACGAACACATAGTAATATAATTATACTAGAGAGACAACTTGTTTTCTAGGTGCTGACGAAGAGAATATGAAGAAGTTTATAGTTAAAAAATTATTTAATGAATTTCAATATAATAAGTTAAGTTTCTAAGTTTTTTCTGTTCTCTATTTCGTTCTATAGAACGAAATGATATAAAAAAGAACGAAATAGTATATGCTATAGAACTGATAGTATTATAGAATGTCGTATTACTACAAGTAGTACGACATTCTATTACATTACATTACCTAATTCATTACACCTATTACAAAATATGTTAATGAATTAGGAGAAGTACTTATAGTTCTAGAAGGGTTTATAAGATTCTGCTTCATTTATATTGAGTGAATTTAATGGATACATACAGTGTAACAATGGTCTCTATAAATAACATAATTCACATAAAAAGTTAAAAAAAATTATTTACAGATCTCCTTGTATAAAATGTTATTCTCAACAATTTTGAAGTGGTCTCACATTTGAAGAACTTTTGAGAGTTTGCTAACACTTAAAACTCCTTATTTTAGCTCAGATGTAGAAAATAAGCAGCTAACCAAGTTTTAAATGACATTATTTCCAATTACAGCCTATAAAGTTCTTGTTAGTTCGTCATGTAATCCCGTTGTCCAAACGATACCTTCTTCATTTAAAATTATGTTTTCAGAGACATTTCAGATAAAGTGCGCAATAAAATCTAGTGGCCGAGTGGGCTGCTGGTTGAATATCTGACACGGAACTAATTCCCACTATATTTTAATCCAACAAAATACAAAGGAGCCCAATTTACATAAACCTCGACTGTTTGTTTCATGCGAGGACTGTATCCGTTTTGCTGTTGACTATTTTGTATCCAATATATCTGTTTGCACAACGCAACTTTACTGTAAATATTATGCGTGTGATAGCATCGTAATTCACTGGGTAGGGATTCAATGTTCAGCAAATTTTACAATTCATTAGCTACGTGTATCTCTTACATGTTTTAAGATTAATAAGACGTGGCTGTTTTGCTAATTATATTTCTGATCGGTCTTCGAAATTATTTACTATGTATTCCACTACTTATTTCCCGATTACACGCGAATATTCAAAGAATACAATACTGCTTCCTGGGAAAATAAAAATGTTAATGTTACGCTGGCAACTCTACATCTCAAGCATCATTAACTATATTTTCTCGCCGTGATCGCGTGAACGTGGTTTTTTATTTTAATTTTATTTTATGGTTTTTACTCTTATTTCTGTGGTTTTTTTGAAATATTATCCAAGTAAATTATGTCTAAAGGAGATTCGGAAGGTAAATTAGGGAAGAAATTAAAGAAATTGAAAAAATTACCATCATTCAATTCACATTGACCAAACCGGAAGATGAAATCGAACAAGTAATACTGGGGCGCTACATAAGTTTTGTTGTATTTTGTGAAATATATTTTTTTCAAATTAGCCTCCACTGGCAGTAATACAGGTCTTTATACGTGTAAATCATGTGCTGAACACATTACTGCAGTAAACCTTTGGAACTGGCTTATCTCCTCAAAAGCTCCTCATCGCTCGAAAACTTGCGTCCCTTCAGTTGTGTTTTTACATACAGGAATAGTGCAAAGTGGCAAGGCGCTAAATCTGGACTAAAAAAAGACACCCTCTTCCCCAGCAATTTGATTCCAGTTAGGTGCAAATAGTCCGTAGTTTTGCCGCCTAGATGTGCAAGGGCGTGTTAAAGCCAAGTATCGAGTCTTGAGTTTGATCGTTAATTTTTAAAGCTTCTAATACTTGAAGTAAACATTTCTCACTATACCATGCAGCAGTCTTGTCTTTATCAAGCTCAACCGTAGCCAATAATCATCTCTTAGTAAATAATACAGCAGGCATTCTTTTCTTTACGGCTCGGGACATTATCACAACACCCAAACTTTACTCTGAGATTTAGTAGGAACGTTAAAATAAGTTGAAGTTGTTGATTAGTCACAATAAACCTCATAATTATGTTAGTAAACAGACAATTAGTCATTGGATCAAACAAGTTATGATGGACACCCCTGTCCATCATAACTTGTTACAGACATTACGAAGTTTACACCACAGCCTACGCGACATGCATCTACGTCATTGACAAGTAGAGAAGGTGTGACATTGGACATACTTTTCAAGACTGCTGTTTAGTCAATAGGATCCCAGGTTTTTTGCCAAGCATTACAACAGATATCTCGTTTGTAACATTCAGGCTCATTAATGTAATTAATTAATAATAAGATTAATTTTGTTAATTATTTTTTTGAAAATGGTTGAGTTTTAAAAAGTTTAATATTGGTGTCACTTCTGTTGTATTACTCTCTTGACTATAATTGACTAAATTTTCTTAATACAAAATGTAAACCTTGTACACTTTGAAACAAGGTCTTATTTCAAATTTAAACAAGTTGCTTAATTCGATAGCGACGTATGTTACCTACATACGTCGCTATCGAATTAAGCAATTTATTTGTCGACTAAAGTCTGACACGCTTAAATAAACTTTAATACCTCGTAGCGAGAGCCGCTATCCGTTGAATGCCATCTCTTTTGCTCTGTGTTTTTAGTAAGCGTCTTTGTAGGTGTCGATTAAAATAACGTCATCTTAGTTCGTTTTGAACAAGTTTTTATACGGCAATTATACGGCACTTGAATAAATGGGGACTCTCGCTGCGTGGAAATAAAGTTGAGTATATGTTGACAGGTTTTAGTAAAATTTAGTGGCGCTAAGAAATAGATGCCAGTAACAAATAGACCTTGTTACGAAGAAGACAAGGTTGATTTCATATGAAGAAATTAAGTCAGGTTTTAGTTTAGTCGAGTGTACAATAGAATCGGGACCAATAACTGTCTTAGTTTTAGTGCAGTAAAAGTTTGATTTCATAACTTTAAGATGATTTATTGTTTTGCATAACAATTTAAATATGTTGAATATTATTAAAAAATGTCAACTTCTCTAAATATCTACATAGCAAATAGTATCAGGGAGAAATATAATTACTAAATTAAGCGAATTTACCTTACGTGAAGTTCTATTGTAATTATATAGATGATCAGTCCTCGATACATTAATTAGCCTCCAAAAAACTATGTCAGTTTCCTTTAAAGTATTAATATAAGGGATATTGAAGTTGAAATTTTGATTTTATTCTGATTTCAGATTGCTCTACATAGAATGATGCTTGATATATAGGGGTGCCAGCTAAACATTTTTATTTTCTCGGAATCAGGATGGTATACTTTAAATATTAGCGTGTAATCGGGAAATAAGTAGTGGGCTACATAGTAAATAATGTCAAGAACTAATCATCTAAACTGGGTGTCAGAGAAACGCTCCGGAAAATAAAGACAAACGATATGATTCCATAAAAAATACATTACTTTACTAACAAAAACTAGCAGTGAAACACAAAATCAATGTATTTATTTTTTATGAAAGTATGGTTTTATCTAAATAAAACTATACTTTATCACACAGTTACTGTAACATAACGTAACGTACAGCAAACTGCTAAAGCTAAACCTAACTGTACTAACATGATAGAGCGTGAATAATGCTATTAAAACGTTGTAAAAACATGGATCGATTTTTTTCTGACCGTCATCAAAGGTATCATTAGTACTATCGTCTGTCTTCGTTTTCGGGAGCGTTTCGTTTACAGCCTGTATAAATACAATAGAACTTCACTTAAGGGAAATTCATTTAATTTAGTAAATGTACATATGTTATTTAGTATTTGAATCAGGTACTTAAGCAAAGTAAAAGACAAATAAACTGTGATGCGTTATTTTATGCGATTTAAGTTTCCGTCAGTTATTCACTGTGTAATGTTGCAAATACAATGGTATGGGACAATGGAATTTACAAGATGACACACATAATCTTCGTCATTCACAGGTACATAATATCTGAGTTTGGGTGTATTTGGCGTCAGTTGTTGTATATTTGTCATTTAGTACTTTTAGTATTAGCTTATATGAGCAACACATCATCATCATCAGTATTAATAACCGAACGTGTTTCTCGTGGTGAATAACTTAACATCTGTTTATTAGTGGGCTGCGTATGTGACCAACTGAATAATTTATGAATATTTTGATTGTGATATTAAGTAGGTTAGTTAGGTTAATATGACTTTATGTCTCTAAAATCTAAACTAATTATGCTATTAAGTTAAATTCGAATAAAACTGCAACAAGTCTAAAAATATATACAACACAGGAAATTATATTACATGATTATAATCATTTACGTAATACCGTGCAGGATCCCGTAAGATTAGTTATCAACAACACTTGGACCTCTTAAACATTGTCCCCACACCTTCAACTAGGACGCGGCGCCTGTAAAATGGCATACACACGATACAATTTTACTACTTGATCAGATTCATGATTGAATTGGCTTACGAACAAATTTTGCGTCCACACGTAACGACTAAATCATCAATTTTCATTTCATTTTATTTTCTGTGCCAGACGGACGTAAGTAAGAAAGGTTACCGCATACGTAATATTTTTTGTTTTGAAGAAATGCTACCTATATTGATCTAATAATATAAATCATCAATGTGTAAACAAACACATCCTTAAAAAAATCATAACATCCGCTCAGTATGCTGCCTGCAGGCAGACTAAATGATAAAATTGGTCGATTAGCGTTCACACGAGCCGATATGAAGTGACGCGATGAAGTCAGATGGTCTTGACCACCCAATGACCTTGAATTCGACGACTTGCGTTCACACAAAACGATTCGATTGAAAATTTAGTCAAATTGTGCGTGAAATTGTTTTGTGTGTATGGCGTTTTAGGTTAACCTAAACGTTGTACAGAGGACAGGAGAATCCTTTTCACCGAAAAGTAGGGATAAGGCACGTGTTCAATGACTGTACTCACAAGAAAAGTACAATACAGTACAGACTATAAACGGACATAAACGATGATATCTAAGGCTAAAATACATTGCATTCCATAATTCTCAACTGTTCACTCACTTTGGAAAGAAGATGAATATGAATTACCAATTAAACAACATCCGTATCTGTGCTACTATAAATTAATGTTGTACGGATAACTCAGTCAGAAGTGTCACTGTGTTCTACCTCAGCAACACGATTTTATAGAAAACCATAAATCATCCTAAAGCATTTAAAACAAAAGGCGCGTTGAGATTTAGAACTTACCATAATTCATAATATACACTTCAGGCTTCAAGAAACACTTGATGCTGTAATGCTTGAAGAAGACTATGTTACCGATGAAGAAGGTAATGAGGATAATATAAAAGATAGAGTTGAAATATTTACGAATCGAAATGAACAGATCGTTGGAACTGAGTGACGTAGAATTAAATTTGAGAAACCTTTTTGATGCTGAGCTTATAGTTTCACTGAAGGGAATATGAATACTCTGGCATCGATAATGTTTTGAAAATGTTTACACTACTTAAGCCCACTGTCCCCATTTGACAACGGCTTTTTTTTTCAATGGAAGAATATGTTTTTTTTAGTTTCTTTATGCTTTTGTTATAAAAATATTAGTTTCTACCAATTAATGAAGAAAATTTGTTATATCCACTGCAAAGCTATATTTGATCTAAATGGGTTAATTATTTATACATAAACAAACACCTTAATACATAAAGTCGACTGCAGTTAAAATCTTATCGAAACAAAAAGTTAGAATATACCTAGGTAATCTGCTATGATAGCAACTTTGTTTTAAGAAGAAGTTTCAGGATCAACTGAGCGGACTAGATTACTTAAAGTAAGCGATGCTTTTAGGTGGTGGACTTGACACGAAATACACCTTCATATACCTTGAACCTTTTTACACATTTTGTTTTAACTCCTAAAGAAGTTTTGCGATGAAAAAGCATTTTAGTTTGTAGTTAGTTTTTTGATTATATTAAGTAAAAAAAGAAACTTAGGTTAATTATTTTAAAGTCTGACAATTTCAGACTTGGTTTCATTGGCACACGTTGGCTTGCACTACATATGTGTGGCTCAAAAAAGTTCGGCCGCAAGCCACTGTTTATGATCTATATTATACGAGTAAAAACAAGAAGTTAGTTTTTTATCAAGTACAATTAACATAAGAAGAGCAGAGTTTTTATCGAGAATTGACTAGATCTTGAGGAAAAACTTCGCTTTATATGTTTGAAACTATTTTATTTAAATTTTGATTGAATTAAATTATGAGTGTTGGAATGTAAACTAAAGGTAAATTTATTGCACATTCCACTAAGCAAGGTAAATTATATACCATAAATTAAAACAATAAAATACTTTTATTTACATTTTATTATGATTATTGGACTGGAGAAAATAATTTGCAACCGAACCACGTAGTTGAATATTTTGATACATGATAATTGCGAGCAAGAAGATTTAGGAAACTGTCATATACCATGTAAAAGTCTGTGCGCTACTTAATCTTAATGTGAAATTTCAATAATTCGATTATGTGTGGATAAGACAGAACAAACACAAAACTGAAATTACTTTAAAAGCCGGATCTTATTTAATATTAAATATAAGCAAATTTTATAAATTTTAAAAATTTAATATGTTACGAGACTTTTCACACTAGACGCACATAAAAAGTGTAAGCAAAAAACTGTACGAGATTTTTCCATTGTTATTTCAGTTGTCGTTAAAGTTTATTTATGGAAAACCCAATATTTGGCACTTCACCCACTACATCAAAGCGGTATTTCTAAGCAAATTTAAAATTTTCAAAATCTATTCTTAACTACTCATAAAATAAGTTCTTTATATTTACTGGCGCTGTTAAAAGAGTTGCGCACATAAGGAATCCCGAGGCATTTGTGAATATTCATAATGCTGTTCAGTATACTCGACAAAACTTGAACGTAAACTTCTAGTTCCACTTCTCTATTTTACCACTTATAGACGACTGAAATAACCGTCTTTGAAGACGTGGTGTTTTCAACTTCTAAATTTTTGTCCCCATTCGTCAAACGAAATATGAAAAGGCAGTATTTATGCTGGCTCGTTTATTCGTTTGCGTTGGTAAATTTTCCCCGTTTTTGCAACATTTTTCATTTGATGCTCGGCTCCTATTGGTCGTAGCGTGATGTCATATAGCCTATAGCCTTCCTCGATAAATGAGCTATCCAACACTAAAAGAATTTTACTCACGTCGATAGCCACTGCATCACGTTATGTAGATTCAATACTCACTTGGGTTGTATTGAATTGTTTATAAGATTCACAATTAGTCAAACACTTGAAAACTGTCAAAACAGTTAAATACTGCACACCTATATCTGTCAATTCCGTTCAAATATATAAAATTGACCAGGGCAAATTGATTGCCCCAATTACTTGTTCAGTTTTGAATTTTGAGAGCAAGCCAGATACTCGTGCCCATAACTCCCTCATTCCGCTAGAATAGTACTCCGTGTAAATTCTGTGATCTTGTAGTATTCAAATTGTTGAAGCTGTTGATGTTAACTCTAACGCATCTGAATAGTCCCAAAGAATAAACTTTAATTCCACTTAGAGTCAACTAAAGTATCCAACTGGTGGTCATCCAAAAATTAAAATTAAACCTCAATTTATTAAATTATTGCTAACTATAAAACTTCCTCGGCGGTAGGAAAAAAACTGTTAAAATAATTTTATTATTTAAGTTTGTCAATACTTATTAATTAAAAAAAGAAAATCGGTTGAAAAACAGAGGATCAAAATGTACTGAACTCTTTTGTCTTTGTGTATTTTTAAAAAGAAAATAATGAAATGTATTATATTATATTGTTTATTCGATAAATAAATTACACTACATGTTGTACTATGTTATTCTGGAATGATTAATGTGCTTAATGGGCTCCGTCCAGTAGAATCCCAGGACATGCTGCAATCCTCTGGGGAAGATAAATATGGTTCATACATCTTACCCATAAAAAATTGTGGTACTAAGCTTAATACATTAATATCTTCATAAATGTTGGTGGTAATTAACAATAGTTAGTATCTAATGCAATTTCAATTTATTTATTTATAAGGTTCCGTTCCGCAAAAGCAAAAAATGAACCCTTATAGGATCACTTCGGTGTCCGTCTGTCTGTCTGATACGACCCGTTTTCTTTTTTTTTTTTAATTTGCATAATTTTTACATGAAATAAACTTGCCAATTGTTCTCGTTTAACAATGAAAATAAATTTTGTTATTTTACTGAATTATGTGCTAATATCAGAGATTCTGTATAAACCACAATATTTTGCATAATTATATAATAATATATAATACATTGCATTTATGCACTATACTTACTATACTTATTCATTGGTGCAAGCATACATATGTATATAACCGTGGTTTGCAAACCACTGAAAACACATACATACTATCAATGAACAATATTGTATGAGCAATGTAAGAACAAATAATAAAATTACAAAAATTAAAATTATAAACGAATATAGCAACAGGCAAAAAAGGCTATCATACTATGGGCACAAGGATAGGCAATGTGTTTTTTTAATATTTTTGAACTGGTTTTTCGATTTGACATGTGCTAACAAGTCTGAAGGTAGTTGTATGTATTTCCTTGTACGTTTATCAAAATAGTTTGTCACTCTCGGAACAGTAAGTCGTTTCTTTTTAGCTAAACGAGTTGGGTACATATGTTTACGCTCCGTTTTTGTAATCTTGATCATTGAATTGTTCAATTAAAATATTTAATTTAATTTTTAGAGTGACTGCAAGAGATCGATGTTGGTGTGGCTGTAAACTGAACATGTATCATCAGCATACATAATTACTTTATATTTATGTAGCACGTTAGACATGCTATTTACCTGCATTATGTATCTTAGTGGGCCATATACAGAACCAGTTGGAACACCAAAGTTAATGGCACTTTGCTTACTTTCTCTTCCACTGACACGCACTTTGAGTGACCTTTGCTCTAGGTATTTTGTGAACCATGCGTTCATGGGGACTGTCACACCACATTCATACTGAGGAACGCGTGGAGGTATCAAGATCATCACAGTACTTTAGTGTGCTTAGTGGTGCTTACCTGTAAGAAAGAATAAGAATAAGTTAATATAAGTTGTTTTTTTTTATAATTTAACCAGTGTTAACAATTGTTGGTGAGCCAATAAAATAAATAAATATTCCGATACAACAAAATAAAGGTCTGAAAGTCTAATTCTATAAGAAAGTTTGGTTATTGTGACGTAATTTTTCTGAATTCACTTTAAAAAAATACATGTTTAAGTAGAGACTACCCTTTAAATAAGTTTTGATTGGTAGCAGGCGAAGAAAAATATCTCTTTCCTTTAGTGAAATATCTGAAGTTTCAAATAACTGAAGATTAAAGCCCGACATGTGCATGTACATGGATGTACGTTTTCTTCGAACGTATATTCGTATGAAACCTGAGCGAAATATTTCTCGTCAGACCCAGTTGCAATACCGTTGGAACAGTCGGCGCACATCGATAATTGGAAATAGTATACGCCGCATGCTCTGATATTATTTCAATTTTCGAATTGTTTGGCTTGTAATCTGTATACTGTTTGTCAGACTAAATAAAACGAATCATTCCTTCATGTTATCGCCAGACATCTCAAACGCTATGAAATTATTAGTGAATTGCGAGAATTTGACAAACACCATTAGATTTATATTTGCCGTTAAAATACTTTTGAGTGTAGGTCTTTTCCGAAGCTTCTCAACACGAGCTGACGTCGTTGACATCGTCGAAGAGTTAAGTTAGGGTGCGAATGCGGTCAGTAGGCCGGACAGTTTTGATGTCTATTTTGCTGCTTCCTTCATAACAATAGTAGTTAGTATTATAAAATATTGGACCATAAATCATCGGACCTAATAATTTAACCAAATACCTTTAAAAGTTCGAATAAGAATAGTTTTATAACGTTTATTGAATGTAGTCGATCGCTCATTGGTCCAAATTTCGCAATTTCACATCCAAGAATGTTCAAGCGTTTTGTCCATTTATTGAAGTTTTAGAACGAACGATGATCCAAACCTCGTAAATCCTAATAAATTGTCTAGATGTGGTAACGAGTTCGGTGGTGTGGTGCAGTCTCTGCGGATACTTATTTTATTAGATTTACTAAAACATTGCTTTTCTCCAAACTATTATTTATTACCCTTTAGTTTATATTGTTCTGAATAATCTTAATATATGTAGAAAACTACACATATGATGATAAAGTTTGATTTGAAGAGAATATTTCGAATTGACTGCATATATTGCATATCTCGTATTAACTGTTTTTTTTTTATGGTATAGCAGCAAACGAGCAGACGGGTCACCTGATGGTAAATGACTACCGCCGCCCATGGGCACCTGCAACTCGAGAATCACAAGTGCGTTGCCGCCCTTTAAGGTGGGAGTAGACGAAGAGGGGGAGGGGGGGACGAGTGGGAAGAGGGGGGAGACGGGAAGGACGGGAATAAGGGAGAGGGAAGGGTTAGGGCCTCCGGTAACCTCACTCACGCGGCGAAATGCAATGCAAGCATTGCTTCACGGCCGGTTTTCTGTGAGGCCGTGGTAACGAGCGGAGTCGAGCCGGCCCATACGTGCCGAAGCATGGCTCTCCCACATAAAAAATGGTGGTGTATTTTTTTTAAAGAGTACTAATATACTCGTTACCATCTCTCCAATTAAGCTAAATGCTCGTATTTGGAAAAAATTACAACTCGGTGGGGTTTGGCCCCTACTCGATCACAAGTTTACCTGGTGCCCTTAGGTATTTTTTTATATGTATTTCGTAATAATCATAATAGCAGGAAATTTCTTAATGAAACGAAGATTAAAGTCAATGTTACCGTGGTCGAGTTAATTGAGGTGCACCAAGCAATTGTTTAGAGTTTCTATTATAAAGAATCGGAAACGGTTTGTTTAAAAGACGTCCTCGTAGATATCATATTTCATTATCTCATGTTTTATTATTATAAAGTAACTCAAACCGTTAATGTTTAAGTTACTAAGACTCCACTGTCCGTCTGTCTGTCTGTCATCAGGCTGTATCTCATGAACCGTGATAGCTAGACAGTTGAAATTTTTACAGATGATGTATTTCTGTTGCCGCTATAACAACAAATAATAAAAATAAACTAAAAATTAAAGGGGGCTCTCCTACTAGAAACGTTTTTTTTGGCTTTTTTGTACGAGTACCCTTTTTTTTGTACCCTTCATGCGTCACAAAAAAGTTGAACGATAAAAAAGGAACTGAAAAGCATAATATTAAGACTTTACACATAACTAAATTCCAAATTTATTATTAGTGTTGTAATGACTGTGCTAATATATTCTTAATTCCAATTGTCAGAAAGATGCTAAACATTCGATATCGATTTTGGTTTGATTTTGGTACAAGTAATATACCTACTCTTCGTAACATCACAGTATTATTACAGTGATCCTATCAAAATGGGACAAAGTAGTGAATTAAACGAATCTACATCAACTTTTTAGACAATGAAAAACAACAGTATGGAGAAACCTGCGGGTGTTCGCTGGATCTCACTGTTATATTGATGTAGACTAACACCTGATTGTAGAAATTCTAAGGGTCGTATATTCGTACTTAATGAAATTCACTAGGACTAATCTAAGATTTTACCTTGCCCTCACAGCAACTTATTTTGAAAGAAGAAAAAGAAAGAAAAACGTTTATTTCTCCAACACAATACATACAAATGATAGGTCTAAATAAATAGTATTGATAAATAATAAACAGATTTACACGCACTTAACCTAAAAAAAATATGCATTGTGCCAGTCAGAAAATGCCCTCGCCTCATCATAATGCTTCTACCATACAAATATTGCCAAAGCGCTGATTTTCAGGCATGCGCCAAGACTACGTTACGGGAACGTACACGTAGTATAATCAAAATATTGCTAATAAAGTTCATATTTATGTATAGCGTATGCTCAGTGAGTTTTTAAACAAAAATTTAAGATGCCCATAATAAATCAAATTTAAATAGCTTTAGTTTAATTAATAATATATCATTACTTAAAATATAAAACAACAAATTATTACATAAACAGGATTAAATGCATTTTTAAATCCATGCACAGATTAAAATAAGTACATATTTTATCTGTGCAGCGATTATTTCCTCGGCCTGTCTCATCACTAATCCTTTGTCTATGACAACATAGGAAAAGACGCTAATGGCGAGCCGGGTGATTTAAAATTACATACTAATAACAAATATATAATGCAAGAGAAGGAAATGTTACTTGCATCGTTCGAAATCCTAAAACATTACTATGATGTATATATTTTGTAAGTATACAATGTCTAAATATTTACTATACTTTAATATACTTGTTACTTCGCGATGTTACGTTGTTATTAATCCTGACTGATTGACTGGCCTGTTGGTCTAGTGGTTAGTGACCCTGACCGCTATGCTTATAGGTCGTGGGTTCGATTCCCACCGGAGTCTGGGTGTTCTTTGTGTCCGTTGTTTCTATGTTTGTAAAGTCCCCCGCGACACAGGAGTAATTCCTAATGCGGGAGTTGACTTTTCAAAAAAAAAAATCCATGCTGTGGTTTAGTGTTCCCAGGTTAATGCATATTACATAATTGGAAATTACTTGGAATTTATATAATTTCACCATTTTCTTTTTTTTGGTGGAGAATCCTAGCCCCATGGGTTATACATTACTAGTATCAGTAGTATTTTAATATTTTCTGTGAGGTGATCACCATTGTTTCGATTTGGTGGATGGGTACGTGTATGTGCGTCGTAATGTCATTTTATTTATTATACCTACTAAATTAGTTATAAATTATTACTGATCTCGCTGCATATGATTATTATTCTTTTTCGATTATTTATCTTTACCGATACTTATCGGTATTTACATAATTTGTACATCTTTATAAGTAACTGAGTTAGGTGTCACATAGAGAAACAACGCTAAAAGTAATTTCATACCTCAATTATTACTAATACGTTTTGGAACACTCAGCCCAAAGGATTTATGCATCCTGAGCAATTTAATAGTACCAAAAATAGAAATAGTAATCCTTGTAAATGCATATAAACCACCGATTGATTTCAAATTTGGTGTACTTAAAATAAATACGATGGAAAATTAACAAATAAACAAAACTTAAAATTGAAATGGTTCTTTTAAACTACTTTTGCTAATTTTATATTTTTTAGCAAAAAGAGTAAACATTTAGCAATGATTATTTGGAAGTGGCAACTATGCGAACCGTGCTGTTAAAGCGGTCGGCTACGATGTGCTTGTAGCAAAGTCAAAGTCTATATTTTCATATATCATTTCATAAAATTCTATAAAAAATATTTGAAATATTTTTTTAACTTAAAATTTAAAATTATAGATCAACACAAAGTCACCGCAACAATAGGTTGCTTTGTGGAAAGCAAAACAAATCAATACAAACAATAAAATTAAAATGTTTATTTGTAATGTCAAAATAATAGTTTTTTAAGCCCATACAGTAATTCGCACGATATCTATGCCTAAAAATCAGTTTTTAAAATTTTTGTATGTCTGTCTGCCTGTTTGTTTCAGCTAATCTCCGGAATGGGTGGACCTATTTCCACGATAGATAGCTGGTATTATAAGGAGTAACTTAGGTTACTTTTAGTTCTGAAAAAGAATTAGGGTTCCTCGCAAAATATATAAATAAGAAAACGCGAGCGAATCCGCACTGGATGTGCTAGTAATATTTAAAAAAATAATATCGTATAACAAATAGGTAATTAAATACAATACAGGCAATGTTTAGCCTATCATTAATACACACTAAAGATCAATACGTTCAGGACGATAACTACTCGCACACTCGCATGAAAAGTAGTAATGGTCTAGTTCTACGCGAATATACATGTAACCCATTATTTTAAATAGCTTTGATGAAGTTCTCGGGAATTTCCATTGTGTTTATTAAATATTAAAAGCTTCATTTTTTTATGAACATCAGTGATGACAAATTTAATAATACTAGAGATCGCGTGGTGGTCGAATTTCGACCATGGTTTATTTCATGGCCAATATTACTTTACCTGTCATTGTATAGACTTTTGCACCATGACAGGTCAAAATATATACTGGACACTCATAGCTGTATGTACCCGTGTTTGCATTTTTTTTAACTTTGTAGCAAATATTGTTCAAAAAATTTAAGCATTCGTCACTTTTTCTCTGTATAAACTGTAAGTGTGCGAAATTTCATACTCCTCCGTTCGCCCAATTTTCGTAAAAAGGGATCCAAAGTTTTCGCTTCACGTATTAATATATAGATTATGGTAAATATGATACTGGACGATAAATATTTTTTTAAGCGTGTCTAAACTAAAAAAAATCAATATATTTTATGTACGAATGTATACAACTAAAGCTACAGAATTTAAATTGCTACGGGGCTCTTTGATGGCGTGTTAATTCATTTAACATTTTAACAATCTCTAATGTTTTTTTTACGTGTGGTAACCCCCACGGGTCGTCACCCCACCTGGGCTAAGCGGTAGGGTGGTATGTCGGACTCGAACCCATATACCACCCTACCCGGTGTTCCGTCACAGTCCATATTACCAGGGCCTCAGGTGTACCCTTACAAGGAAATCCCTTTAAACCCTGGCAGACTTGGCCGCCTGTTAAACAACAGGCCACCCCATTGTGTTATGGGGTTTTTATCCCCTATCAGTAAGAGAGGCACGCGCGGAACACGGCGCCACCGTCTCGGGCCTGCCTCTGCTATGGCGCCGGATAACCCTGTCCGTCGCCCCCAGGCAAGCGCTCATGGAGGCCGGAGATCCACTTGCTTTCTCCGGCACCCGGTGCGTCTTCTGCGGGATGGGAGAGTACTAGTTATCTCCCGGTCCCTTTCCGCCGCTTCCTTGGCATACATTACCTCCTCGCAAAACGAAGCGGTGGAATCCCACGCTCTCTCGCTCTGGGCAATGGACATAATCATGGTCTCCAGCGAGAGGCTACTCATACCTACGGCCGCCGCGAGGTCAGCACGCTACTGCGTTCATGCAGGGCACTCCACTAGAGTGTCCAGTGCGGTGTCCTCGCGGCAGCCCCCGCAGTGGTGGCACACAGGCGTTGGCTTCCGGCCTATCCGACACAGATACTTCCCAAAACAGCCATGTCCAGTAAGTACCTGCGTCATCCAGTAGGAGAGGCTGCCATGCCGCCTCTCTAGCCAATCCTCCATGACAGGTCTTACCACCACGATCGTGGCGTGCCCTAACCTCTTAAGCTTAAGTTGTTTTTAATCATTGTATCACTAATTATGTTGTTAATTTTAAGCAATTTGCTTAAGTAGCGTAAAAATTAAAAAAAAATATTAAAAAAATAGCAAACATTACCAAGCTGTGCAAGCTACTCGTGATAACAAAAATAATTTGTGACGCAAAACAGTCAACAACAAAGATCGTTAACGCATACGATATAAGGAAAAAAAAAAGTTATTTCTGTTTGCTTTTATATTTGCAAAAGCCCATTTATCAAATGGTTCATATAAACTAAGAAACCCCTACCTTAGCTTTAGACCGTACGTTTGTCACTCACCATCGAGTGATTGAGGCAATTATTCAAGTCTAATTCCTTCCACCCCGCAAGGAATGTTTACCTAGACGAGGTACTGTTTACGCTTTACAGGTGTATATATATTATATAATGTACCAGGCCGCTCAGAATATTTTGCGAAAAAGAAGTTTTATGTATAGAACACTAGCAGATTGGTTTTTATTTTAAAAATAAGATCATTTACGATAAAAAAAATAAAATTTGGCACATGACGTTAAAACATTTAATTATCGTGTCTCATTGAAAAATGGATTTATCTTGAGAACATTTTCGCACGATAATATTTTACGATTTCAAATAAAATTGTATTTGTAGATGATGGCACGGCTAAGGTAAACGTGTAACGATTTTTCAGCGAATTTAAGCGAAGTCGGCAAACTTTGGCCGGTGGAGAACGATGTGGTATAGTCCTTTGCCAGCCGTTATGGAAGAAAACGTATATCAGAAATAAAATTGCATTAAACAGAATTGGCAACGTATAAAAAGATTCAGTACATATTTTAGAAAGCGTTAACAAGATGTCACATGAGCACCGTCAAATGAGGATCAAAGTTTCACGCTGGGGTACCGCACAACCTCACCGATGCGACGCTCAGAATTAAGCTCACGTGGAATGGTGCCGTGGTACGATAGTTAAGTTTGGTGCAGGCTTATCTCGGCGCGTTTTCGATATTATTCGATAGGTGACGAATCTTCGATTTATTAATACGATCCAGAAACTAAGAGCCAGTCAACAGTTTAGCTGTTTCAAAATGCTCATCTTGAAACAGCCCAGTTCTACCAAAGTGAAGACAAGATTTTGATCGCTAGTGTTTTCACTATAACAGAATAATTGGTATCAATAACTTTACGGGATCAAAATCAAAGTAGCATTAATGCCAATTGGTATATTACATAATGCGTGTCAAAAGCATTTACTACTTACAACAGCTGGCTGGTGCTCACTCGGCGCTCAAAACGAGGAACTTCTTGGACAGCATACTGGTCAATCTTCAGTGTCATACTTCTTACAGGTCTAATTTGGCAGCGTGTTTTATCTTTTTATTTCCTAAAATAAAAAATCAACTCAAAAGGAAACAGTTATGTTTCACCAGAAGATCCGCTAACTGCGTTTGAGCAGGCTGTGGAGGAAGTGCCCAGTAGAAAAAGTATATTGAAAATTGTTTTAGATGCATGAAACTTTACATAAATAGCGGTTGAAAGTTATTTGAAAAGATTTAATATATCCCACGTACATACCTATCATGCCAACACAGCAACCACTTTACTATGGCGAGAACGTGTTCGTATGGCTGTGTTTTTATTATTATAGGAAAAGTCAAGGAACAAAGCACAAGAAGTATTGATGTTCGTCACAATATTTGCAGTGTTATTTTCTCGGATTCTTTAAAAGAATTTCCGTGATGCATGAACTGTAGGAAAAAGAAATTGAATACAATGTTTTATTACAGAAATAATAGACGGCGAATACAGTAAAAATGATTTTTATTTCATAAAATAGGAACGTAGTTATAAATATATAATAAACGACAGATTTTTTTTCCTAGAGTTTTTAATTTTTTAGGTTTTAATGGTTTTTGAATACTTTTAAAGAATCTGTACAACAAATTATTCCTGCGTATATATAATTTACAGTACTAGTCGAATCAAAACTAGTCTCGCAACCCCGAAATAGACACGGAAATACAACCGTATCCTTTGCAAAATAAATATGTATTGTAATTACGAAAATGTATTATTCTAATCTTTAAAATGCTTTAAAATTACTGGTGATATAGGTGAGTAAATATATTACTCAAAAAATCCAAGATTTTTTTATTGTTCACAAAAAATAACAAATCATATACAGTACTTTTAGTACATTTACATGTTTTTAAAGCTGCAAAGACTACAACTATTTAAAGTACTAAAACCACATAAAAAAGAAACAAACGATGGTTAAATAAACTCAGTGTTATGAGAATAGTTGTAAATTATCCTACAGCAATTGCATTTATCAGAATTGCACCTCTAACCGCTAACAAGATTTAGAGGGAACGTGGACGGTGTAACGTGTCTACCTATAGGATAATTAGTATCGCTACCTCGCGGCGTCTCATTTATCGTTCTCCAAGGGGAGGTGGGTCAGCCAGCAGTAAATCTACCAACCTGAGCGCTCTTGTCTTTGTAAACTTGAAAATCTAATTACATTTACAGCTCCACTTAAGTTCGCCTTTTCCGTTGAATTTGCATTTCTTGATTTTTGTCCTCGAGCTCTGATAAGATTTTGTTACGGTGGAGTTCATCTTCATTACTCTTTTTTACAGTAAAATTTTAATTAGAAACATCGAAACCGCCTACCTGAGAGTCAAAGTAGTCGCAAGCGTGCAATTTTAACACAGGTGCGTGGAAAACGAATGTTTGCGGAACCGCCGGATTATATGCTCGAGCAGGCCCAATAAAGAGCGTCTCAATGTTGTAAAGGCGTTTCTAATGCTTATTTGCATTCAAGAAAGCTCCCTGAACGGGCAAGCAAGTGTACGGGAACGGCTCGGAAACGTCGGTACCTGGTTCAGAGCGCTAGACGGAGAGCTCCCTTGGTAGTGATTAGACGATGCTAATACCATTTACTTTCCAACTTTCCTGACTCACCGACCGTTACGTGAACATTTGCTATTTATTTTAGGCTACTTTAAAATCATCTTAGAGAGCGACTTTAATTCTTTTCTGCGCTATTAAATTCCCGTAATCGTTATATTATTCTTAGTTAAACTGATTGTTTGAAAAAGAGAAAAGTATTATATATCATTACTTATTAATTCAGTGAAAGAATCACGTTATTATATATCTGTGACTACTGCTTTTACCATCTAGAAGTAGGTACCTAGGTGTAATAACTTCTAATTCTTTGTTGTGTTAGTTTGTAATAATTAAAACTAGAATTTCCTTTTTGAAAATAGCTACATGACATGTGTATAAACGGATGAAAAATTGTCAGTACAACTAACTATTAGTTATTATTCGTACTCATAAATCGATAGGCTTTAATCATTTAAAGCCTATAGATTCATCGTAATCGATCATAATAAGTCATTAATTTTCAAAAGTTACTGTTGTTATGCAACAGTATTATTATTATATTATTTATTAGGTTATATGCAACCGTCGTCTTATTATCGTACATAATTATAACACATTTAATCTGAAAATCGTTATTCGACGAAAGTTGAAGCAAAAAAGTTTCAAATTTGAAGTCCAAAATGTAGCAAGCAGAGAGAGCCCTCAGTGGAGTCACCGGAGCTTGGTTCACATTAAAACTGCAACCATAAAACTTACTACATCGTGAGTTTTGCGGTGGCCGAGCGCGCGGTGAAACTTGTACTGCATTACGACAACTAAACCTGCAGTTAAGTGTTTACTTCGCACATTCCAAGGCATTGTACCGCTAACTTGGATCATAAAAACGGCCTGACTCCTGCATCCTCCTGGTAAGTTTCACTACATGATGAATGTTCTCCATCTTTTGATTATCAGTGTTCACCAACGGATGTTCACGAACTAGAATTATGTAGGTATACTTTATTCTCGTTTCAAAATGGCATTTCTGACTATTACGTAATCGAACATTATTGAAGTTCAGAACGCTAAGCGAACATTTTGTTTCGTACGAGTAGATATTGATTACTGTAAAGTAAAAACTGAACAAAATTAATTCATTAATTTTAGTTATATATACCACATACGTGTTTATTAAGTTAATAATTGGTTAATTAGCTGGCTTTAGGATGAATTATACGGTACTTTTGTTTACATATGAGATCAGTGTGTTCCAAAGTGTAAGTGTGTGAAATAATTATGATATCCACGGATAAAAAAGCGTTTTTAGTAAATAGAACTAAATAAGTCACGGCAAAGGCAAAGTAATAGTAAGCATATCCCAGTTAATACCATTTTTAATACAATTTTTATTATGGGTCTAGAATAATATTTAAAAAGATGACAATATCTGACGTTACAAGCATGTGTGCGGCGGTCGAGTATTTTACCTGTCGACGCCCCCGGTCGAACACGACCCCTCGTGTTCTGAAATATGTTGAAAACCACTGAACTAGATAAACAGTCGGTATGCTCAGAAGCAACGAACTACTTCCTATTAACAGGATTATGCCAAAGTATGTTTGTTTCCGTTATTACCATTTTGACATAGTTTGGTAAAAAAGTCGTATCAGCTCTGTGCTTAAATAAATTTAAGTTAAACGTAAACTTGAAACAGACAAGAACTAAATAGCATAGTCTGCAAATAAAATTAAGATTCAAATACATAATATGCTACCTATGCATATTACAAAAAAAAAATCTTAATATAGCCATTACGTAAATATTAGCAAATGATTATGATTACAAACAAAAAATTACATTCAACATGGTTGCAAGTAATAATTCTCGCAGTAAATCTATCCGTGAATAGTATATTTAAAGTTTTTTAGTTTACATCTACGCTGAGTGTCGTCGACTTGCCCGTACACGTCTAAGGCAAAAACCTATTTCACTCAGATGCAAAAGACGTTCTGCTAGAAATAATTGAACCGTATACCGAGACGCCCGAAAAGACTTAACGCAAGAGGTCATTGAACCGGAGCCCAAAACATCTAATAAGTCAAGTGAGTACCTTGCGGCTTTGCCTTTAGTTATCCAAAATATAAATGTTGTACCAAAAACAATTAGAATTTAAAATGGAACCAAACAATAAATACAAGTTTTTTAATTGCCACTGATATGTGAATGTATGAGAATCACAAGTATATCGTATGAACATTGTATAAGGACTCAACTAGTCTGCTCGTTTGCCCCCTATAATATATAAAAAAAACGAATAGTTAGATCTACTATTGAAACTCATTTACTCGTGCTGGAGAGGCACAAGATAAGTATGGAAACGCTGTGTTGAGCATTCAATATCTTCAGCGACGACGCTTACAAAAGTATTTTAAGACAAGTACCTAATCAAATATAAAATAAAAATATTAGTTTGTATTATAAAAAAATTCAAATGTAACTTTGCACCTAGCTTATAGCAGTTCCACATCACCCCAAGTTTGACTGGTAGAATGCCTTAGGCATTAAGTCCGCCTTTGTACCAATGTGCATAAAGTGTTAAATAAATAAATAATCCTTTTGCAGGCAAGTGCAGCTTTTTTCACTGTGAACGTAATAAGTGTAATTCTTTACTCGCCGTAATTTAATTTAACAAATACGTAAATGTCTAACAATAAAATGAAATAACACCTGACGGATCTATTTTAAATGGTTAGCAACAGATATAAATTAATTTGTTTAACTAACTACATACTAATGTATCTACAACAAAGGTTTAAAAAGAATCGGCTTCATAAAAACTAACTTAAAATTATGAAATAGTACTTTTAACTTCGTAAGTAAATTTAATTTATAGACGAAATTATAGTCAAGAAGCCAAGAAGAGATTTTTCTAAAGAAATGACTAAAAAGTTTTTACTTAATTATAAATTTATATGGAAGTTAACGCGATCACGACATATATGTTACATACCTCTGAATTATTTCCGTAATTAATTCTTGTATAAATACATAATTCATACCTAATTCATCTTGGTGCAACATATCTGCGGGTGTACCCCAGGGTGGCGTTCTATCTCCTCTTCTTTTCGCAATTTTCATAAATTCAATCTCACATCAACTTCTTTCTCACTTACACACACTCACACACCTTTAGAAAAACTATCTGAAGCATTGGTTCGAATCCGTGACTGGAGTGTGTCACATGGGCTCACCGTAAATCCAACCAAGACCCAAGTTGTTATTGTTGGCAGCTCTAGGAAGATTTCAAGGGTTACCTGGACCCAACTTCCGGAAGTTATTTTTGATGGTATCCCGATTCCAATCAGTCAAAAAGTTAAAAATCTAGGGATCTTTATTGACCATGAGTTATCTTGGGGCCCACAATTGCAAGAAGTAAGCCGCAAAATGTTTTCATCTGCAGGATCATTGAGACGGCTACGCAACTTTCTTCCTACTGTCACCAAAATTGCACTTGCAAACACGCTACTACTCCCAATACATGATTACGCAGATGTCAGCTATCCAGATCTCACCGAGACCCAATTAGACAAAATTCGAGTTTGTCTAATTGGGTCCATGCGACTCCAAAATTTGTGTGTAAGATTTATATTTGGTTTACACAAGTATTATCACATTTTAGAATTTCGTCAAAAGCTTGAGTGGTTACCTATACACCTTCGCCGGAATGCTCATATCCTTTCTTTATTATATAATATATTGTTTAACCCTTCCACACCTTCCTATCTTAAGAGACGCCTTGGGTTCCTTCGTGACACACATACGAGATTCTTAAGATCATCAGAAAACCATGAGTTAAAAATGCCTTTGCATTTCACATCGTTCCTCGACAAATCTTTCACCGTTGTTGCAATAAGGTTGTGGAATGCACTACCTATCGAAATAAGAAAAGCGCAATCAATAAACGCATTCAAAGCAATGGTGAAAAGTCACTACTTAAACTCATAGCTCCATTGGCAGGTATACTGTAACTAACTGTCAATTGTTGTTTTAATGTTTATGTGCCGAATATTGATAATAAGTATACTCTCAGTATATTATTATTTATATTATTACTTCGGTATGTATGTAAGTATATGTATATTGTATATATATGTATAAAGCTGGGTATATGTTTGTTCTGTATGTATGTAAATATTTAGTTATGTTTATATTTAGATGTAGTACACCGACAGCTACCACTTATTCCATTAACTATATTCTTCCTAAGGTTGTCTGGTAGAGATCGCTCTTAGCGATAAGACCGCCCATTGTACCTAACACTAACATTAGTATCAAGATTATTTGTAGTTCTATGTATAAGGTGTACAATAAAGCATATTCTATTCTATTATATTCTATTCTACATAATTAAGTATATCATGGAACGCGAAAGTTTGAAAGTTAGTAAAACGAGTGTTTTACATGTGCATTAAGAATTAGGTTGTTCTACACTTTATTATAAAGGTATAGTTTCATTAATTAACCATTAAAAATATTTTTAAACATGCAATATATTATAAATGTAGTTTTATACTCTATGGTTGCTTGTTTTACTTGCCCCTTACCTCAAAAACTATTGAATCGATTATGATGAAATCTTTATTGTTCCTTAAGTTGAAGCAACTAAAAAACAAAGGTCAAAATTCGATTACTAGTTATGGAAGAAAACGTGGATAAACAAACAAACAAACATACACCTTCGAGATTTTGTATATTTGTTTGGAAGTACTAATAGATTGTAAAATGTAAATATTTTGCAGTTCCAATAAATAATATTACATACATACGTGTTCAACTTTTAACCTAATTTTTAAAGTCGGTTATTAATGAAATAAGAACGACCTATTCCCAGGTTTATTTAGTTTCACCCTGATCATCGTTTAGTTGGGTTGGCACTGATTGCGGCAATTATTCACCTCGCCACCTCCCCTTTGCCAGAGCTTCAACCTCCGTCACTTCTCTTAGAGCTACACTTAATCTATATAACACTGTAATAAACAACAACTTTAATAACTAAAAATAAAAGAAAAAATTCTCGAATACAAACACAGATTGTACCAAATAATTTTTATCTCATCAACCAAATGCTTTTTGTTCGAGTGGGTACGTGCAAACGGAAAACAAATAGGTACCAATCCATAAAGTGTAGTACCAATTCCCAACAAAGTGAACAATGTAACAAGGAAAAGTTTGTGAATTCGGAAACAAAGCAGGCCACCTCCATAGCAACGAATGTGCTTCTGGTTATTATAACTTTCCTTTATGCGACCCATTAGAACATTATCTTAATTTCACTTGTTCAGTGCTCAAATGAGAAAGTACAAAAATGTATTAACTTTGGAAAAGTCTCGTTCTAACACTGATTTTAATAGTTTTTCTCATGAAAATTTTGCTCTACTTTATCTATAAAGTAAAACTTATATAGTAGAATATATAATTATTAAATGATACAGTTTTAATAATACAGTTTACATTATAATCCTAATAGAGTTTTAACTAGTTTGCAAATCTTAAACCGATCTTTATTGAATGCGTTTATAGTCACTGCTCCGTTGCGGGTGGTATCGTGATGATAAATAGCCTTAATCTTTTTAAAAAATTGGGTTTTCAAAAACAAAAATATATTTTTTTTAAACCTGACAGATTTTTCAGAGCGTGTTCAACCAAAAACAATATACAAATAAACTGATCAGCTTTATTATATTGTTATTACAATAGACTTCAAATATGTAGTTAGTGTGCATTAGTTTTTCATTGGAATCTGTGAAGCAGTAACGTAAATAGATTTTGACCTAAAATAATTATTAGGTTGTTCTGCACTCAATACTTAACTAAAACTATCATATCTAATAGATTTTTTTGAGAATCAGAGAATGATAATAATATATTCAGTAACAGTTCTCGTAGTTACCCAATATAAGGTTTTTATTTTCGATGAAAAAGGGCACACATAAGTTAAGCCTAAAATCCGTGTCGCAGTAAGAATTTGTTTACAAAAAAATACTAAATATTTTCAAACTAAAAATAAAACAAGGGCAAGAGAAAAGAACAATATCCTTAAGAATAAAAAAAATTGTATTCAGCTCAAAACTGCAACACTGCAAAACATGTCGGAACTGAAGCCGGGAGGTAAACAAATTCAAAATAGAAAACAAACTACACGCGCGTTGCACAGTATTGATTGAGCTCCGGTTGGCCGCAATATGGAAGATTTGTTGAGAATAACGGTTGAGCAGATAGCTCGAGTGGCCATTACAGATATCTTGAGCTCCTCGGGATCGAAAGAGAACACCCACCCTCACCTACGTCTCACTCCAGTTTGCTCCGAGCTGCACCGTGCATGGGTCGTACATTTTACCGACCCCGTAATACTTGGGATCCGGGGATACTATTCTCTTTTGCTCACTTTATACTATACAGATAAAATAGGGAAATTCGCATGAATACAATTTTCTTAGAGAGACTTTGGCGATCGTCAATATTACTGTGATTTGCTACAAGTTTGTATTAATATTACATTTCAACCTATGGGTACATAAAATAAAAATTATATGTTTGCGTTTGAGAAGCATTTGAAAGTATTTTACAATTGGGCATCAAGCACTTAAAAAGGAAACCTATAAAATGTTAATTCACCTAGAAAATGATATCAACATTTTATTGTAGATGCGGTCTATATTATTATTCAGGAATATGATTATATATATATATATATATATGTACGTGTGACTACTACGACAACTAGGAAAATCACTGTGCTTTTCAAAATGACTTGCTGTTCACGAAATGACGTTTGAGCGTGTTAAGAAACTTGTCACCACGTTAAAGTGTAGGCTGTATAGTAGGTACTAATAAAACAAAGTAAATAAGATAGGTAGTCCAAAATAATCAGACTTTTTGAAAGATTTCAATAAAGTAGTGTAGAGGAATCGGTGTTGTTTACTAAAAATAAGTTTGTACAAAATCGTCATCAAATAGTATGTAGCTATTGAAAGATTACATTTGCTTAAACACAACAGGACACACACATATAATAAAAATAGTAAGTATTGCATATGGAAGTATATTGTAAAAAACATTACAGAAATGTACTCGAAGTGCAAAAAGGAAAGTAGGTATAACATTTCTATGTATATATTAACTAAAACGCCAACCAGAAAGTTAAATATATTTATTCTTTAGTAAGGATTTGATTTAGCACGATATTTAAGAAACTATAACAAATCTTACAGCCTTGTAAGGGTTAATTAATTTATTCACTATAGGCACCTTCATGCCATTGAATCACTTCCCGTTAATGTTTATGGGAAGTTGTGCGAATTTTCAGAATGAAATGGAATATACAAATATTGCGCAATTATAAAAAGCGCAACTGTTTTATTTCCCGCAGTGCTCCTGAAGGACTTGATAGTGAAATAATAATTCAATTGTTCAGCTTTATAGTTCATAAGGCTTATACACTTTATGGGATAAAATGACGCGTTATTGATAGTAAAGTGGTATGTTTGGGTGTGGGAAGGTAAAAGCTGAAACAGAGACTTAGTCATTGAGCAGTCACTGGAAGTGTGATAATCTTTAAAAAAATAAGTCAAGAAGATTATAATCTAACATTCCATCCAATCTAACATAAATTCAAATTTAAAATAATTTTGTTTCTGTAAATTAAATTAAATTTTTTAAGACTATTTAAGAAATTCTAAAGTTAGCACCGGTTCCAAGATGTTGAGTTCACACGAGCAGAAGCCGTCAGATAAACTTATGGGAAATACAAATTACAAGAAATGTTAGTTTTGAGATAGATTTAAGTATTATTTTGTAATTTATACTACTATTTATATTGTAAGGTGAATATTTATATTCTCTCTTTGCCATACAGCATACTGTTTAACCATCATACATCTTCCTATTTAAAAGGACGATTTGAGTTCCTTTATGATACCCATATGAAAAGCTTCAAGTCATCGGAAAATCTGATATTAGAGATGCCGGTGCATTCAACAACTTTTTTTGACATATCTTCTATGGTTCTGGCTGTTCGTTTGTGGAATGCATTACCAGTACAAATACGGCAAGCTGAAACCCTTACAGTCTTTAAAAATATGGTCAAGCAATACTATCTATCACTGTAATAACTTTATTTTATTTTTTATTTCCCAACTCACATTTCACAACTAAAATCAAAATTACTTTAGAATATACTATGTAATCTCTACTAAATAGCTATATAATTAAACTGGATTATATATGTATCTACGTACATATGTATGTGGGTATATATATATATATATATTGTATTAATACTTGTAAATACTTGTCTGTATTTTGCAATAGTACACCATCAACTATTGTTTTTATTTAATACTTCTGTTATTGTCTCCATCTAAAGGTTAGAGTAAAGTAAAGGTAGAAGACCGCCCATTGTACTCTAATTTTTAAGATAATATCTGTTCCCATGAATTTCAATGAATGGTGTTACAATAAAGAATATTCTATCTATCTAATATTTAAAAACATATTTTTAAAAAGTCCGTATCTATAGTGGGTATTTACACTTCACCAACAAACAAAAGAACGATAAATAAACGTAAAAAATACACGTCTAGTTCATTACGACAAAATAAAGTTATGATTCCATTTAACCTTTGTGCAAAAAAATGCAATAATTTTCATGAAAAGATAAACCTCATTATAGTATTCGAAATGAAAACAACATAGGACGCTTATAGCTTAATTTCACAGCTATTGTGCTATAAAAATTAAATTGGATAACCAATTTTGCTGTGGACTTGGGCCGAAAAATTCGCAATTTTGTGTGACGGTTCTAAAAAAGCGGCTTACTGACAAGTTGGTGTGTTTTGCTTGGAAAAGGCCACATTCTTACCTCATCCAGACATTACATGTTTGTCAGTGTAAACAGGTGAGCTCACGGGAATCGCTATTTTGCTCACGTTCGACATCCGATAAAAGTTTCCGCCACAATCACCTAAGAGCTCAGCTGTCAGGGAATAACCGTATATCGGTTTTGTTTCCACTGCGTCCCTGTGCGCCTCCCTGCATTACAACGAAATTATATGTGTGCTCGAATTCTATTTAAATTATTGGTATCATGTAAAGTAATTGGATCAGAAAAACAAGTATCTGAGGAAATGGAATACTTCAGGTCTGCCTCTAGTCTTTCTTGTCCATCTCAGTACCACTCTTTGTACATACATAGTACAAGGGATATTTGACAAGTAACATATTACTGTTGGTAGTAGTTAGGTTCGTCAGAACTTAAAGTGTGCCAAGAGGGTGAAATTAATAGAGGCACGAGGGACATTGCTAGTTATTGTATGCATCTTGAACCGTACAAACAGGATAAAAATTTGCTTGTTTAACATTGTAGTTACCTAAAAACCTATTAGAACAAGTGAAGAAAAAGAAGTAGTATACGGATTTTTCATGCCTTTCCCTTTAAGCTTGTAGAAAAACAAAATACCACACACACAGACACAGGCACAGATTTATAAATCGTGTTTGATAATAATGTTTAGTAGAGCTTAGCTTGGTAGGATGTCACATTCACCGCTAAACATAACGAACAGTAATTTATCAGGGACGCGCACAATATGTCATATATATTTGAGAAAGTTATCGATTTTGTAATCGGTTGAAAATTAGTAACTATACTGGTCTGTTTGGAGCAAGGCCCTGAGTCTATAAGGAGGAAGAACCTTTCGAATAAGACTACTAAGGGACGAATGACTTTGTGACATTGTTCTTTTATACGTTTTAGTAAAATTATGAGATTGTTTTGTATTGTACATAGTTTTATATGACCATGTCTCTGAGTATCGCACAAAGCTCAAGTGGTTACCCATACGCCTTCGCCGGAATGCCCACATTCTTTTCCTCTTGTACAATATTATGTTTAACCCGTATACTCCATCGTATCTAAAAGAACGTTTTGCTTGAAAAACGTGTGAAACTCACTCAAGATCCTTGAGATCATCGGACAATTTGAGGTTGAACATGCCGGCACATTCGACTAACTTTATGGACAAATAATTTTCCATTCAAGCTGTTCAGTTATGGAATTCCCTGCCAGTTGGTATCAGACGCGCACAGTCGTTGCCAGTTTTCAAAAAATTGGTCAAAGCTCACTACCTGCAAGGAAACTAGCCGTATCATTGCCCCTTTTCAATCCTACCTATTTCCGTTACACGAGGAAACCCTGTCTACGCCACTACTATTCTGTACATAAGGTATGCGTTTACTATATTCTTATGCTGTATTTATATATCTTGTATGTATCTCTGACATATTATTTTTATCATATTAATCTTTATGCACCAGACACTGCCCCACAACTCCCTGTGACGTATTCTCTCCATCCCATGGTTGCCTGGAAGAGATTGCCTTGTGTGATAAGGCCGCCAATTGTACAAACTTGTCTTTAGTTGTAAGATTTTGTATTTTCTTTTCAATACCTGGTCTACAATAAAGAGTATTATTATTATTATTCTCTTTATTTATCGTAAAACTTATTAATTACATTTTTAAATACCTATAAAACAAAATATAAATTTAAAAATATAAAAAATAGTATACCACCGACATCGGGTACAGGGACCAAGACACCGGTGGTTAGGGCTCCAAAGACAGGAACCTCCTCACTATACGGGCCGTGTCGAGGAGAACTGCGTTCTGCATCAGTCCCTTGATCCAACCGTCTAACGCGAGCCTCTTAAGGTGTTGATCGAGGCTTTTGGCTATCAATCCATGTGCAGATATGACGATCGGAACAATTATTATTATTATTATTTTATAGGCACGTATAAATATTTACAGATAAACGTTATACGCACATCAAAAGTGTCTAGGAATGAAGTACGTTTTAGAGTATCGCCGCAATTGAGGATTATTATTTTAACTTTTTTGGATCGTTATTGATTCTTTTTAGTGAATTTCACTATTTGAATAAAGAATTTTCTTTAAAATTTTTTTAAAAGTAGAAAATCAACTGTCAATCAGGATTCCTATAAAAGTGTGTAATAGCGTTTTTACAAAACCATTACAATTTCTGAATCGAAACTGAAAAAAAATGGTACGATATGGAGTGACGACATCATTTGACACGAGAAGAGATGATAAGACCCGCGAAATGTTGCAAGCTGGTTTCAGGCAACGTACTGTGGCTGTCGCTCTTGGGACTACACAAAGCGTCATAAGCTGCCTCTGGACACGCTATCGTATCACGGGCGGCGTGGCCGAGCGACATCGAGGAATTTAGTTTGAAGATTAACAACAAACAAGTAACGTCAGATATAGAAGTAGCCTCTGTTTTTGAGAACTTTTTTACTAATATTCCTGTGTCGACTACTAAATCTTTGAACTCCTCACCAGCTTTTGCAGAATCAATTTTGTAGGAGAATGTTGATAGGAATGACAGCCTATTTAGGTTTTAACATGTCAGTCCTTTTGAAATTATCAAAGCTTTTAACACGTTAAATCTAAAAAAACAGCCGACCTCTGGGGAAATTTTGTAATCATTACAAAAAACTGTCATTACTGTAGTTGCTAGTCATTTATTATTTATATTTAATCAGTGCGTAGATAGTGGTGTATTTCCTGATCTGATGAAATTCAGTAAAATCATTCCATTGTTCAAATCTGGCAGTACTTCACACCCTACTAACTTTAGACCAATTTCTGTACAGCCAGTATTCAGTAAAATTTTTGAAAAAATCGTTTATGATCAAATGCGAAGTTTCATTAATTGCCATCATTTGTTACATAATAAGCAATTCGGTTTTACAAGGGGTCGCTCCACAACTGATGCCGGCGTAGAGCATGTAAAACATATATTTGATGCCTAGGAGGATGACCACGATTCTCTAGGCATTTTTTAGCGATTTATCTAAAGCTTTTGATTGTGTTGTTCATGAAACTCTGATCAGGAAATTACACACACTAACAGGAACACTACGGTATCATAGACACGGTGCTGGATCTCCTTACTTCTTATCTAAGTAATAGGATTCAGAAAGTCGATATTAATGGCAAGCTATCTCCAGGGTCTGTGGTAAAAATGGGAGTTCCGCAGGGATCCATACTTGGGCCATTTTTGTTCTTAATCTATATTAATGACTTACCTTATACTGTTAAGAACAACCACGAGATAGTGTTGTTTGCGGATGATACTTCACTCATATTTAGGCTAAAACGTATGTGTACAAATTTTGACGACGTAAACGATGCTATTTCGAAAGTGGTTCGCTGGTTTAACGTTAACAACTTACTTCTTAATGAAGAAAAAACTAAATGTATCCGGTTCACTACTCCAAACGTTAAACAGGTGAAAACAACTATACTACTTAATGAAGACAAGTTGGAACTAGTGGATACCACAAAATTCTTAGGCATTACTCTTGATTCTAAGCTTCAATGGGGCCCTCATATTGATAAATTATCAAACAGACTCAGCTCAGCAGCATTTAGAAGCGCAGTTAGAAAAATTCGTGAACTGACTGATGTTGAAACAGCCAGATTAGTTTATTTTAGCTATTTTCATAGTATAATGTCGTATGGTATTCTACTGTGGAGGAATGCCGCCGATATTCAATTTATCTTCATGCTGTAGAAGAGGGCTATTCGAGCAATTTGTAACTTAGACAATCGTGATTCACTGAGGCAGAAATTTAAAGAAATTAACATAATGACGGTAGCGTGCCAATATATTTATGAAAACCTAATTTACCTTCATAAAAATAAAGATCACTTCTGTAAAAAAAAGTGATATACACTCTTTTAATACGCGTAATAAACATAAACTTGTTGTACCTGCCTCTAGACTCGACTAGACTAGAGTTTATTTACTTTTAATTTTAAAAACATCCAGCACACCACAAAATGATGTGATATGTACTAAATATTGTTAAAACTGTCTGGTTTTTTTTTAAAAGAGTGGGAGTGAATTTGTTTGCCCGATTTCTTCTCACAAGGCTCAACCATTTGGAAACGGGCGGTTATAAATCGAAACAGGCAGATGTGATATTATATTTTCCATTTTTTTTTCTTTAATAGTTTTACATTTGACGAAGCAAACTATTGTTGCGGTGACTCTGTGTGTGTTGATCTATAATTTTTAATTATAATAATTATTTATTAAATCGACGATTTCGAATAATTAATGATCAATTTTATGAAATAAAGATATTGAATTTGAATTTGATCTCGCATCACCACTCGCAGACAAGACCGGTACATCCAAAATACTGCTCGACAGAATCGTACCATAAACGACCAAACCATTCGAATTTTTTTACGTGAAGTGGATCTGCGTTCCCGAAGGCCGCACCCCGCAATCGTAAGGCCCGTTTACAATGGACTCGCGAACACAAAAATTGGGAGGAAGAAGACTGGCGTTGTGTTTACTTTTCCGATGAATCTTGTTTCGGAATGTGGCCGGATATAACGTGCTCGAGTTTAGAGGACCTCTGGGTGTCAAGAACGTTTGAAATTTTGTCAGGAAATTCATTCATATAAAGGAGGAACAATAATGGTTTGGGCCGGCTTTTGGATAGGTGGAAAAACCGTTCTCATTTAGATCAGGGGCAACCTCAATGCTCAGATTTATGCAGAGATGATTGTTTCAGACGTGATCATCCCTTTGCGTAGCCGGTTGGGTGATTCGTTTTGACTAATACACGACAATGCACGTCCACACACGGCTAGAGTCGTAACACGCACTCTTGCCGATGCTCGCATCAACGTTCTGCCGTGGCCTGCTCAATCGCCAGAGCTCAACCCAATTGAGCACGAATGGGATATGATCTAAAGAAGAGGACTGCCGAGTATGGATGCCGTGTATACCGCATAACAACTTTTGACATTATGAGATTCGTGTCAATGGTGGAAATACAGATTATTATTTTTTTTATCTTTACAATGCAAATTTAAAAAATGCTTATTTTTGCCATATAATTGACGACATTAACTTAGGTTAATTTCCCACAATTTGTAAAAATTGCAATTTTTCTTAATTTTTACAAAATATAGGGATAAGTTAACTTAAACATTAGGAATTAAACTAAGAAGCCAGTCTGGAAGACTAGATTTGGTAAATATTAATTGGATAATTTTTATATTTAAAAATGTACTTAATCCCTAGACATTTTTGATGTGTGTAGACTCGAATGACGACAGGAATCGTAAATTTTGTTTTACATCAAAGGATATTATTACAAGCAATGAAGCTAGTGTGTTTTCCAACTCTTGTATAAGGTTTCACTAGAATGAAGCCTTGATTACCGTAATATTACAGGGAAACTTCTGAACAATTTGCTTATGCAATTTGTTATGCATTTTTAATTTGATATATATTTAATTATGCTCATTATATAAGTTGATTGAGGATAATAAAAATCTTTAAACTTAATCGGAATAATAGCTATAGTACAAACGCTAGGTGTGTGTTGGAATAGTACAAATTTAGAGACAAATATAGTCTATTCTTAAAAAAGTTTGACTTAAATTATTTATTAACACTAAAAACAGTAAAAGATCTAGATGTTTAATTTTGAGAAAAAAAAGTTTGTGAGTATGGATGGATGGATGTTTGTTACTCTTTCACGCAAAAACTACTGAACCGATTGCGATGAAACTTGGTATGTAGATAGCTGGAGACCTGGATTAACATATAGGCTACTTTTTATCCCGATATTCCCACGGGATCAGGACTTACGCGGGTGAAACCGCGGGGCGCAGCTAGTTTCGTAATATATTCTGTTTGATGTGGTTTTTCTATTATTTGAATAATATGATAACTTTTTAAAAATACCGAAGAATCTAATGAAATTTAAGAATGCGCTACATTACCAAGTAAGTATTCAATTATTGAGAATGTATAGAGATGTTACAAAACTTTTCTGTTACTCTGATCAAACTTCATTCAATTAAATGTAATGGAGAAATTCGGCACTTTGTGTTTATATACTCTTAGCTACTACATTACTTAATATTACTCCTCATAACGTGAAATTTTCGACAAGTTGTTAAAGTATCATGAGATGCACCGGAAACTTCATTCCTTTTCACTTTTGATTACTCTTTTAATAAAGCACGGTCATTTAGCTAATGAGCGCGCTCTAAAGTAAATAACTTGAACAAAGTCTACGTCAGTGAGATTCAGGCAACAGTTTCAACCTTTGATACTCGTCAGGGAATCGCGTGGACTTTTAACGAAATAAAAAATATCACCAGGGAGCTTTCTGTGAAAGTAACTCTGGAGTTGTTAGCACAGGTTTTAGTGTCTTTTTATAGAAAAAGAATACTGCTTTGTTTGAAACATCCTTACATTCGAGCCTGCATCCATCACTGTGCAGAGATTTTCACAGTGTAAATTATATTGGACAAGACCAAATTCTCGCTACGGAGTCGGGTACGGCCGAAAGCGATATTTTTTATGGGCATTCATATAGTTGTCTCACTTATATTGAACAATTCCCAACACAAATGTTGAGAATAATTACATACAATTCACTTTATGTTCATAGCTCGCGGTACATTCACAATTATTTTACGAAATACATTACTAGACACTTTTAGTAGCCCCTAAATTTACCAAACAACTACAAGCATTATTCGAAATCATGACTTATGAGTATAGGACTTTTATCGAGATAATTTGGTTCTTAGAATAAGTCTGTCTGATTAAAAAGGACAATATGAAAATATAGACGTACCACTATGACTAAAGTTTCCTAAACTTTAAGAGCTTACAACGTAGGGTCTAAAAAACGTGTGGGGTAATGTCTAATGAAGGTTGTGTTTCGTATTATGAAAAACATATTTAAAAACATTATATCCAAGAGTTCTAAACCAGCAATTCGAATGCATTATAATAATTTAATATAAATCACTAAATATTGTCGTTAATTATGTTTAATTTTTTATTATAATAAGTTCTACCTAGGTTGGTTTATGACTAGAACCTGAATTTGTCACTATAATTATTATGAAGTATGTTTGTTACTCTTTCATGCAAAAACGACTGAACGAATCTGGTGAAATTAAGCACAGAGATAGGTCATAGTCTGGAATAGCACAAAGGCTACTTTTATCCCGGAAAATTTTACGGTTCCCGTGAAATAATAGATTCCACCAAAATTTCCACACGAACAAGTTGCGGGAAACAGCTAGTTACCTATAAATTTAATAATTATTTTAAAATTTAAAAATAAATAACAGTAGTAAAAATAAAAGTATTTGTATATCTGACGAAATTATTTTCTACAATGTGTCTTCTAGAAGTCTGGAATGTAAACAAACATGAAGTACACTCAGACTTAGAGTCTCAGTTTGTTTCATTAAATTTGTGTGATTTCCAGATAGTCTGACATATTCTTATGAGAACTGTGTGTGAGTTATACACATAAAAAACCATGTCTTTTTTCGTACCTTATCAAAATCTTTAGTAGTCGTATAATATGTCCAAAATGTGATAAACGAAAATAGCAATAAGTTAAAGTTTGCAAATAAATTGTACAAAAAATAATGTTTATTCATCTGTACACCTACACTACCTACCCACAGCCAGCATATCTACGTAAACTGTATCGAAAATGCTAAACATTGAGAACAGCGTTTATAATTTGCAAGACCTGAAAACCATTTGGTATTCCGCTCACGTCCGCCCCTTGAGATAAGTTTCAGCCACAATTACCTGACCGTTCAAGCGTCAGGAAATATATTGGCACCTTCTGCAACCTCGCCTCGAGATCGCGCCGCGACGCTCCACCCCGCCAATCTTATATCTACGATCTGATTTTGATCGACACAATAAATATACAACGACAAATGTACGAGCACACTCCATCACTAATCCAATTTGTTAACAGTTGAGTTAAAGTCACGGCACAGTTTTGAAACTGAGGCATTCCGCATTAATACACATCTTATATAGTTTCACCCTTCAATTGATAAATAAAATAAATCTCGAAACAAAACATTTGCATGATTGATGGTTAGGTATTTATTTTTTCGAGAACAAACGGAAAGTTCTCAAACAAAGAACCTCGTGATTATTGTTGAAGTACACAATGAAATCAAACGACAACTTTTAAAAGGCCCCTAATGGACAAAAGGCCATCGATCAAATTACAAAGAAAGTTTTTCTCAATACAAAACAATCGATTGATTCAAATATTTCACTAGTCATATTTTGCCAGTAAAATGTGTCAGTTTCTTTTGTAGACCATGAATGGATTGATGCCACGCCACTTTATCACACAAAAAGCTAACATGTAACATTTTAGTGGCAATAAATTGTCGACGGGGGAAATGTGTATGTAAATTCGTAAAATTTGAAAGTATTTTAAGATACAAAGAAAATCAAAGGGCGGCTCAGTGCCGCGGTGGAATGTTAGTAAAGTCAAAAAGGGCTGTATCGGGCGGCCGCAATATCCAGAGCCCCTCGATTTTGGGATGGAATACTTGGGGCGGCATTCATTCGATCGCAATCTCTATGCTAACAGCTTGCGATTCTGATCTTCGTTTAGCGGAATGACCGCAGTCACCCCGGTTCCTGTGACGCTTACGAGTATTCCTTACACGTTCACTCCACAGAAGTTTTTTATGGACACGAGAACCGCTCGCCTCTTAGATTTTCTTTTCTGTATGACATAAAACTATTGAGAATTGAAAATATAAAGCTAAACATTTCGTTAAATTGTAGAGAGGTTATCGTTATTTAGTTTTTATTTCGTTGTTTAACATTGAAAAGGAATAAACTTCACCAAAAATATACGTCGACGTTTGATTTTAGAATATTTAACAAGCTATATTAATGAAAATTAAATCACAGAGAAATTTTCAGTGATATTAAAATAGTTTTACAGTTTTATACAATGACAATTTCGGGTGGATTTTATTATGACTAGCCCTCAAAATAACTAATTAATGAAGTACATTATATTTCAGTTTAATGTTACTCTCGGTTTCCTATGATAGTACGAATCGTTATTACACGCTACAGTTTATCTAAATCTGAATCCTATAAAATATAATTAGAGATGAAACAGATAACTATTTTGCCTGATACCGGATAGTGACACGATAACCGTTTCATTTCTTTTTATTATAATATTTATATGTAGCCAAAAAGTGAAAATATATAGTATTATGAACATACGTAAGTCCTGTCAATAGTGCTAGTTTATATGGTACTTCCTATATCTTTCATAATCTCCTAACGAATTTGGCAAGGAGCGCGCTTGTGCCGCATCGCCTTCATGAGCTAAAAGCAACCGACATAGTCCTTGTTATAAAGAAGATGAAGTAGTAACTGACACACTATATAGGCCGGAAAACTGGTAAAATTCCGGACTGGACTGAAAAGCTTAGTATCGGTACTCCATTAGACACACCGTTAACCTTATCAAAATAACACGGAGAGGGTAGATGAAAGATCCTATACTTAGAAAATAAATCAAAAAAATCGTTGACTAAATACTTGCCAAAATTTTACAAACTTAAATATAAGAAAACTAGACAAAACTGTGCTAGAAATGTTAAATTCACCTAAACCTAAATAGTTATAAACTAGACGTATGTATGTATGTATGTACCATGTTACGTTCTTCATAGGAAATAAACACTAAAATGTGCAAGGCATATAAGTCTGACTGTGAGATAATAAACAAAAACAGTACAGCTACGAATTGGCTTGGAACGTGCACCGGAAAACTTATATTCGCTGATATCTAATATTTTACTTATACAGAAATAATTCGAGAAACAAAAAGAATGAGGGGTCAAAAGCAGATGGTCCGCTTTTATAAAAATGTTGGAGGGTTGTGAAATATGACACAGTGTTATTTCTTCGCACACCCGGTCAAGAGTTATTGCATTCCATTATACGTTTTCTCTATCTAAAGGAAGCCATTTTCACTAAAGAAGAACTATGCCATCTAATTTTTATTTCACTTATCATTTTTATTGCTTCTGGAAATTTCCTTTTATTTAAAACATTACACAGAGCCTACAGATTGTGTGATATGTCATATCTTTGTAACTTTGCTCGGAACTGAAAACGTAATTATCTGCTAGTTATGTTATAATTTATATTATGTTCATATAAAAATGGGTGCTTTGTAACGGTCGAGCTATCGGGCTCCTTTTAACATGGCGAGCTGCGTAAGAGATCGACAATAGACTCAGTGGCTTGGAAGGGGACACCTTATCTTTACTACATTGTGTCCCATGTCACATGAAACGCGAGTGGCGGCCTCAGGCCATGAACGGATTTCACATTCATAATGAAGATTAAGCAGAATATATTTTAGACACGCTCGCTTTATATGCCACAGTGTGTAATTATATGGTAGCTAACTGGCACTTCGATACTAAACGTAAATAAGCTCCAAAATAACGTTTGTTCAAAGAGCTCAATGGAAATACATTTACGTGAAGCTCTCATTCCATTTTAAAGCTAAACGTGGTTCGGTGATCGTTAAGCTGTCAAATTAGAGCAACTCGTCCTCACTGTCATTCGAAAAAGAAAAAGTGCAATTTTCTTTTATAGCGTGACCTTAAAGTTTTGATATTATTGGTGACGTTGCCGCGTTTGTGGCTTAGGTAGGTAGGCCCTAACGACTTTCCGACATTACAAGTTTAGAATATAGGTACATTTTCATATCGTTATGTAATAAGTTGACATACTTTAGTTTATAAATTACAACTAAATGGGTACAGTATAAAATTATTAAGTTCGATAATTTATAATTTACACGACACTATCGCAGGGCCGCCGCCGGAAATTAATTGGACAGCGCTGATAATAATTGAATTTTCTCGTTGTAAGAAAACATTTTTAGAAGGTACTTATAAATACTACAACTTAAAAAATGATTATTGCTTTACTCGAAACATAGAAGATTAAGGGACGACTCCTTAATCTTCTAGACTTTAGGTCTAGGACATGAGAAAGAATTCGAAGAATTTTGTGTTTTTTTGTATCAATATAGATGTTCACATATAATTTAGAACATGTGGCATTAATATTTTTGACCAATGTTCATTTATCGCTCTTTTGTCAGCATACTTGATAGCAGTATGTAAATATTATACGTCTTAAAAGGCGAATGATAGGTGATGAATCATAGATCACTAATACTTGAATTAATAACCTCGCTTATCTATATACTTTTTAAAGTTACTTCTGTATTCAGTTTATCATCATACTCTTCAATGTGAAAGAATGCAATAAATTTCAAATAAAGACATTGTACACTGTGAAATACTTAAAAATTATTGAATTTTCTTCAGGAAAAGGGGCATTACTTATTCTAATTCTATTTTTTACACTAAGTGTTATGGGTAGTTACCAGATGGGGAATACACCTATTGCCATCTTCCAGATATAGATTGAATCAGTTTGAGCCTACTTATTGTAAAACGTATTTAAAAACGTTCCAATATTAACGATTGGGCCGTAACTATTGTAACCTGGTCAGAGGACATTCCCTTTAAGCTCTAAGAAAATAACACACATTGTCTTTACATGTGTAAGTAATAAAATAGATGGTTACGTAATAAAATTGAAATGTGAGGCAAATTGAATAGTTGTATTTCATAAAAGAATTTAAAATGGAACACCTACAATATTTCAGCCTTCAAATCTCAATAAATCGTCTAGGCGTGGTAACGAGCTCGCTGCGGCGTAGTCTCTGCGGATACGTATTTTATTGGATTCACTGAAACGTTTTTCAGGTCCAAAGGATTATTTACGAGCGTCTGCGCTACCGCTGCAGAAATGCAGATGGACACAACACAAACTTATATATGTATGGACTAGCCGCTTTCTTATTCACGCCAGCAATTGTAAATCTTAGTGTACATATGTATGTGCTAGCTCTAGTAAAATATTTACTTGGGCAGCATTTTTATGTCTTAACAAATTTTGTGTTTTGAATGTATTTGTATAAATTAAAACATACTTACAACATAAATGTGCAGAACAGAGCTTAACCGAATACACGGAGGAAATATCCTAAGTAAATCAGTTTTCTAACAAAAATAACAAAATTAGCCCACTCGTTTCGAAACTGCAATGCCACAGACATTAAAAGAAGAAATTTATTCAGTACTTAGTTAAGTTAGAAATGTTTATGTAGCATGATTTTATGATTTTATCATTTTAAAATAAACATTTTCTAAGGTCAATCAAAGGCAATCCCTAATCGCTTGTTTTATTTCTGCCGGTGAGTTTGGCTAGATCTCTATGGAGGTGGGAGCAGAGTTGACAACGCACTAGGGTCGTATCAATCGTGTCGTGGGTGTTCATTTAACCATGGAAGTGTGTGTTTGTTTGCCAACTTAGTAATTTAGAAAAAAATGGCCTCAACATTATTACGGTATTTACATTAGTGTAGTTTAGTTATGCTAACAAGTTTATTTTTCACTTTTAGTTCCTTTCTTCCTTCGTCGGTAATTTTTGTTTGTGGCTAAAATATAATAATTAAGAGTTATTTATTTAAAATATCTTTTTGTTTTTTTTTGTTTATAATTATATATATATTATAAAAAACTTTACACATCTCATATACAGCCGTGTGATCCCAAACTAGGCAGAGCCTGTAAGATGGTGACCAGACTGTTGATAAACATACTTATTTATTTCTAAATACCATACATATCACAGATAAATTACCTAATTAATAATTAATTAACATAACTTACTTCAATTAAATAACAAACTACTACTGTTACTGTTTTGACAGTTTAGTGTTATTTATTATAAATATTTTTTAACCCCCGATGCAAAACGGTTGTTATAAGATTAAGGTGATTTTGATGTAGTTTCGTTTGAACGGTAGCTCGATCGAGAGTGAAGAACATTCTTGATTAAGTCACCGTAGCTTTTATTCAAGAAAATCTGTTTAGTCGAAGATCATCAGCATTTTTCTAATCGTTGAAATGTTTCTTGAGTCGGTGGTATTTTAATTTTTTAATTCAAACTTGTTATGTTTATTTGTAATACAACAATCTTATATTAGTTTTAAAGTTCTCATTAAGATGAACGAATAAGCCCAAAGAAGAGGTAACCGGTGCAAACAGTTAAGGAGTTTCCTCCACTGGCTTCCGTCTCCGTCATCGAATCAACTACAGGTTTCCGTCATATTGTAGTGTCATAAGACCTACGTATATGTATACCGACTTCCAATAGAATCGGTTCACATACGAAAACTAAGTCTGTGAACAATGATTTATCTTTTTCTAATTTAATTTGGCTTAACTTCAAAGTATACTCTATCCAATAAATAAGGAACTATCGAAATCGAACTAACCTGTAAACAACCGTAACGGACGCGTGGTATTAAAAAAAATACGGCTTAACTTAAAAACCTCTTCCGTTTTTTCACCGGTTACAAAGTAAAAGGTTTCTGGTAAAAATAGAACAAAATAAAAGAGGAACAATGAAATACAGAAGCAGCTCGTGACAAAAGTTAAAACTAAAAAAAATACTGAAAGAACATTCACTAGGAGAGAACAGTGGTTTTTCAAAATAGTAGTTGAACGAATGGCGTAACAATAACCGTGCAAAATGCCACGGGCCCATGGGCCTAGGGGGCCCGCGGCTCCGACACCAAGGCCCTAAGTACACGAGGCACCAAGAGTGAACTTGTACCCCATCCGATGAATTAGCCACGGGCCTCAGATGGTATAGTTACGCAACTAAGTTGAACATGTCAGTTTAAGAAGTTAAATTCACCTGTATAGATTACTGTCGACCGTTGAATTTCCATCACTTAAACCACTGCGCAACTATAACAATCCATAAAATACAAATAATTTATGTCAATTTTATGCTAATCTACAAATAAAGAGTATATTTCGAGTTACAGGTATGACTGACCTTCTACAGTCCTCAATCCATCCGTATAAACAATATCCCTTTCCTTCTATATTATATCTACAATTTAGGCATGAATATAATTAATTATTGTAAAAGTCAAGTATCTCGTTAACCTTTCAAAAATAAAATGTAGTCTACAATAATAAACCGGACTCATGGTCTTTATTGTATTGTATATATGTATTATATAGAATCAACAACCAACAGCTGTCATTCTCAAATATTTTAGTTTAATTTGGAAATACGATCCCTAGTATACTAACCGCACTCATTATGTTAGCTCTAATTGGTAGCAGGGCATTGTCCACGGAACGTAAGAGTGCAGTAGCAGGTGGTCAACGTGATTAATTGCTCCTGTGAGAAGCCGGGATGTTCCCCGACCTATTTATTTATACCAACGTAAGTGCACTGCGATCGGAAACTTGCCAGCTTCAATCTATAGGGGATACTCGGTATAAGATTTTCTTTTTTCATCCCTATGTTTTTCTTGTAAACTATAAAGTGATTCAATCTACGTAACTGGCAAAAGTAATGAGCTTTTTTGCGACGAGTTATTCATTTGTAGTTTGAAGTTTAATGTTTTACCCAGAAACATTGTTTGAATATGATAATTTTGAACACAGTTAGCAGCGTCATTAAAAAATAGTAGTAGTTTTATTAATCAAAGTCTAGAAGTAGAATATTGGTCCATAGCATGAGTTCATACCTTAGATAGAATGTTCATATTTCGTTTCCAGCTTCTTTTTAAATATATTACTATTAACTTGGATCATATAATACTGTTGCTTCAAATACTTGTGTCTGGTTCTCGTCTGCAGTGTCCCACTATCACCATTACCAAGATACAATGTCTTATAGTTTTTGGTTGTTCAAAACTTAACATACTTAGTTGATATATACCGCTTAAATGTCGTTTAACGCGTGGCCAGCGAAGCAGGTTAATAGAGAATTATTCTTTTCATCGACACTAACTTGAACTTCCCCTTGAGACCCATCATTGACACCTTGAGTAGTATTGGTCCCAAATATTCAGATTACTTCTTTATTTTTCACATTGTTATTGTTTCGATAACCGTTCCAATTTCTTAGAACATAATTTTTTTTTAAATTTTTTGTAATTATCACAAAATTAAAAAAAAAGCTGTGACAGACGTATAAAAATGAAAATAGGTTGTCTAATAAAAACTGATTCCTTATTTGGTGGTTAGTAAAATTCAAATTCTATCTGTTTTTGTTAAAAAAAACTAAAGGTTTTGTTTTGACTGACAAATAATAAAGAAATACGTTTTTTGGTGATGAAGATATTTAGGAGACATGTAATCTTTCATATAAAAATTTTCAAGAGGCAGTTTTCCTTTAAACTTACAAATGCTTCGGAAAGTTTATAGAATATAGTAATATCTTCCTCATGTAAATATATTTCCCGGATTCATTTTAAGAAATGTTCTGTAGAATTGCACACCGAGCACCAATATGAAAATTCGTCCCAGTAACTCAGTTTCCATATAAATATGCAATCGCTAACGATTTTGACTCCTTTGGATTTAAAATGTTTACTTTACAGATTTTAGAGTACTTGCTTTTTAGAGCTGGGCTATTAGTATGATTGATTTAAGATATTACAGATCAAAGCACATATGTAATCATTCTAGTTTCAGATAGTTACTTTGTTTTACTTTTACTATGGATTTAAACTAATACATCTTCTTTGCCAGGTAGTACTTGTAAAGCACTACGTACTAAAAAACAACTAGAAATATTAACCTTCTTTTTTTATAAATAAATAGCGAAATATAATTATTTTAGGCACACACTAGAAAAAGCGTTACCCGTAACCTAAATATGGATTGTTATAATCTTACCGCATTGTCAAGTGTACAAGTACCTAACAACACAATTGTAATATTTCCGAAGGAGTGGACCTGGTGTCCTGCAACCTGGCCACAGCCCAGTTTAGGCACCAGTCTCCCACAATATTTTTAGATGTTTCATATAACTAAATTGTGAGTACATTGTACTGTATACATTATGTATATTGTGGTGAGAAAAAATATTATTATTATTTTATTGTTGGATTTCTTCAATATAATGCAAAATTAAACAAATGTTATGTGACGGTAGGTAAAACAAACCAGTGGGCATAATAGCCGCACTGAAATGAAGCTAGCTGTCTTTTTGCAACGGACGGCGAGCAGAGCAGCCTAACGTGAGCGGCATCGTATTCTTAATTTGTGTCAGCATGTATCCTTCAAATAAAAACAATTAAATCAAGATCGGTCTATACATTGCAAAGCTATGATACCAAAGACACACACAGATACACACGTTAAACTTAAAACAACCCTCCTTTTTTGCGTCGGGGGTTAAAAAAGTGTAGTGCACAGCGTTAGCATACGAAAACGGGATATATTAAGCTTTTTCTCGAAAATGTATTCATTTTTAACTATGACTATCTTTTGGCTTTGCTTGCGTTTATGTAGCTTTTGTCAATTTGTTGTGGTAGGTTTGTAGGTTTCATGATGAGCGGTGGTTTAGTTAAGGTATGAATGCGTAACAAACTCAATTTAGCATTTAGAATACTAAGTTACAGTGTAATATATATATATATATATATATATATATATATATATATATATATATATATATATATATATCTCTCTCTCTCTCTCTCTACAATTATGTGATCTATACTTATAATAAAAATGTAACAGGTCCAATTCTGTGCATTGAAGATATTTTGAAAAAAAAATTGGGGGACACTATAATCGATACTGAAGCCAAAACTATTTTTTTTTTCATGTTTGTCTGTCTGTCTGTATCATTTGGAACGGATTCAAATAAAACTTGTTCATACTACGGGGTCGGACATAGAATACTTTTTATCCTGAAATTTAGGACGGTTTCCTTGAGAAGGGGATGAAAGTCAAAATGTGTACTTCGTTGTATTTCATTAATGCGTAGTCCGATTGCAATTATTTTTTTTTTTGGAAAGGAGGCACCAACGGACACACGGAACACCCAGACTCGAGACACCTATAAGTGGGTTACACATTTTTTTTGGTCCCGTGTGGGATTTAAACCTACAACATTCAGCGTGGCGTAGTGGCGAGGCGACCACTTAAACCATTGTGCCATCTGTGTATAATATAAACATATATACAGTACTTATACCTTTAAGTAAATATTTGTAGTGCATTATCTACACAAATATTATAAAGAGAAATGATTTGATTTTCTCTTTGTTTGTTTGTGATATAATGGATAGGCTCCGAAACTACTGAACCGATTTCAAAAATTCTTTCACTACATTATCAGCGAGTTACATAGGTTATATTTTATACCAGTAATTATAAGTTTTCAGCCTGAAATAATGGTATTCGTGATGCAAGCCAGAAGATAAAGCACTTCCGAGCTGCTTTATCCGCGTGCGCTGACTAAATGGTCAGTCATACATCAAAACTATGTATTACAAAAGTGTTTGTAATAAATCCCTTATAAATAAGACAAAATAACGCATTTTCTGTCGAAAATAATGTAAACATTAAAACCTGATTTTCAATCGTGATTATTAGACATAGCATACTAAACTTGACAAAAAAAAAAATAGGCAGTCATGGGACTGCCGAAAAAAGGGAAAACTTAAAACGACGTGTCACATTAGCATAACTAAAAAAAAATTTTTGGGTTTATAAGAAATATTTTTTATCAACGTATTAATATAGTAATAAAATTTTCACATTTTCACAAAAATAATGATTATTATCTATATAATAGGTACAAATAAATGTATAAATACAAACCAATTTTATACAATTTTATGTAATTGTGTAGGTACTTAAAAATGGGAATTTTTAACAGCGCTTCTATTTAAATTTAAGCTAACAAAGTGTCTCTACTAATTAATTTACTGTATACCAGAAAAATGGCTACTCAGCAAATAATCTTTTTGAGTATCTCAATATATTGGAATTTCTAAAATTGTTTTCTAACTTCCTTCCAAAAACATATGTATCTGCCACCAAATTTCATTCCACAGAGCGTAAATATATGCTAGGTTTAGGTTAGGTTAGAACTGCAACCACAATGCCAGCCAGAACCGAATTCATTCACATCATAAAGTGTTCATTTAATAGACAAACAAAATAACTTTTGTAAACCTACTATATTATAATAAAATATACATATATGCTTCAACGTAACTCAATTTTAATAGTGGAAGCCTTCTTACTGAAATTCTGTCATATCGATATATTTTAAACGATTATGCTCCTTATGATTAGACAGAGTTCAATGTTGCAAGAATTCATTCCGCCACTTAATATTACTTTTTTATTAGTATTTTTTTTTGAGACTGTACAGTTTTGTGCTTATATCATTTTATATATAGCTATCCAAATTAGGTACAGTTTTTAAAATAAATAATATTCGAAAATTATAGCACCTTTGTATTAAAATAAACGTGCGTTATTATTACACTGAACCTACGTCTACGTCTAGAAAACACGAGCTAATGAGACGTGTGTTATGAACACACATCAGTATATGTATATCTGAGCGGGACGGTCATGCGAGTCTAATACTTTTTCCCCATCCCGCAATTGCACAACGACGTGTTATATACATATATTTGTAAATATGTATCTGAGCGTGACGGACAAGCGAGTTCAGTGCTTTTTCCATAACCCAAAAGTGCTTAAAGAAGTTTTCACTTCAAAAATTATTTTATCATCAAGATTATCTTATGTAGATAAACTTTGTCACTTACAGCAATTTATTTGGACCCATTGTTGAGGAGATAATGAAAAATATATATAATCGTTGATACGTATAAAATCAGAGTGGCGCTTGATCGCGCGTTCTGCTGACGGGTCGACGATTGCGCAGTGCAAAATGGTGCTTTTTCGTAAGAAAAATTTAAAATTCGATTGAAAGGGAGGAGGAGAGTCTAGCGTCGAACGTTCGCAGCGAATAAGTGCACAAAATGTTAGAACGTCACAGGTTCGCGTGAGGGAATCGAGCATTGAGCGCCCGCAACGCCTCCCTGCACAAAGTATTAGGGCCTCGCAAACATGCGTGAGGAATCGAGCATTGAGCGGTCACAACGTTCCACTGCACAAAATTTTAGGATGTTGCGAATCGAGCACCGGCCGCCCGTTCACAGCGGTACAAAGAGAAAGAAAACAAGTGATGACATCTTAGAGCGCGCAGTAGAATTTTAACTCACAGTAATAGGTCGGCTTTCAGTTACGATCCAAGCTACTGTAAATTTGGAGGAATGAGTAAGATTTGCCTTAAGTGCTATACAAAAATGGGTAGATGAAGCGAGCGGTGTGTACTGTGCCCAATATTTAGGAACTACCAATACAAAATCTTGACGGACATTCTCTCATTTTCAGCACATTTTTTGAAAAATGTTCGTAGGTGCAATAGTCTCTTTCAGATGACTGCGTTTGGAAATAAAATAAGTTAAGAAATTAAGGGAGAAAACTTCATGCCCACTTTTAAGGTCGGAAGGGCAGGTTTACCGCCTCATAGGCAGTATTTTCCTGCAATAAAACTTATAGTCACAAACTGATTTCCACGCGGGCGAAGCCGCGGGCACAGCTAGTGTTAAATATGAAACTGGCATTCATTTAAAGCTCTATATCTATTAAAACTAAATCATATGGAACCATTCTTTTTATCCCAAATAAAGCCACAGGAAGAGAAACAAGGATATTAGTATTGTGATGTCACTAATCTGGCCTAATGTTTTTGCTTGGTCACCTCTCAGGTGGAATGGGCAGTCGCAGGTGGTATTCGTGATTAATCGAGGCGGGCGCCCGCGCTGTATTTATAGCGTGTCGGAAGCACCAAGTGCCTGGGCACACGTCTACTAAACCACAGGGGGCACCTATTTTCCTGCTTCGACACTGAAATACACGGCGACTTAGTGTGAATACAGAGGTCAAATGTAATAGCTTAGCTTGTATTTATTGCTATACCCTACATGTGATTGTGTACGTATAGAACAAAATTCACTTTTTAATCTTGCAAGATTTTATATGTGAAAAAGGAACTGTGTAATATCTGTAGACCTAGAAAATAAGTAAATTAAAATGAGAAAATAAAACCTCAATCATTATTTTACCATTTGGTTGAATAACATGAGTAGGTATTATTATTTAACATTGATTACTTATTAATATGATTAATTTTTCACACTATGTAAATTAATTTGACTTAGGTACCTGCACTTTCCTTGTATTCCATTTTCTGTCTTCTCGTTTCAATATGTAATTGTCGTACATACAGGGTTTTAAGTAAACGCTCCCGAAGACAAAGACAGATGATAGAACTAATGACACCTTTGATGATTACACCGTTATTCACGCTCCATCATGTTAGTACACCTAAATGAAACGATAATTTCATAAAGTATACATCACTTCACTAAAAAAAACCCCCAATGAAACACGAAACTTATAAAAGCTGACCGGGTCAATGACCAAACTAGCAATCGCTAGCTGCGGGCCGCGCAAAATCGGCACCCGCTCGCAGTCAGCTGTTTATAAGTTTCTACTAAGATGATGGAGCATGAATAATGCTAATAAAATGTTTTTTCATCGGAATCGATTTTTTTTCTGACCCATCATTAAAGGTGTCATTAGTAATATCGTCTGTCTTCGTCTTTGGGAGCGTTTACCGAACATCCTGTATAATATTGTTGTATGTACGAAATCATGAAGTTCGATTTTGCTTGCATTGCTCCTCGTTCGCAGTTGTTTTCTATTCAGCTCAAAATTAAAAGCTAACTAAAATTCGGTAAAGTGAAATACCAAATTATATTTAGAAATATAATTTGGTATTTAAAAAAAAAAATAGAAAAAGTGCGACTCTGATTCGTGCCGGTGCACGAATCAGAGTCGCACTTTTTCGATTTTTTCCGTTCCGTTCCGTGGTTTCCGTAAGCAAAAAAAACTTGTATGTAGATAGTGCATCCATTTCGGCAATCAAGTCTCGAATAGCGTTGCCCGTCTTTCCTGGAAGACAAACATAACTTTGCAGTTCTAAAAATGTTCTCCCATACATTGGTTTACGACAAAGTCAACTTTCCAACCGCAAAATATAAGTTTGTAATCACAAAAACTATTTTTAATGTGATATCACATTAAAAATAGTACATCATCCAACCATCATCTGAACGCACTCTAAAAATAATGGATATGTATCCAAATTAACTAATTCAAAGTATCTTCTAGAATACAATCGATGTACTTGTAAAAAATGTGCATGTCTGGCAGATGTAGTTATTGTAATAAAAAACTCTTCAAACCAAAATGCATGCATGTCATAACAAGTCGTAAACAGAAAATAAAAAAACAAACTCAAAAAACCAAAGAATAACTCATATAACACTTTGATATAATTTTGGTTTGATAAGTTTTTATTTATTTGTTGAGTTTGTTATTTTTAATTTTCTGTTTACAACTTGTTATCACCTCATAAATAATGCCCTATTAATCATTTGGTCCATAATATATAATTTCCCATATTCAACCGTTAGGCCCGGGGTCCGGCAGATATGATCAACCAGGCTCGTCCGGAAGATCCTCCCATTGTGTTGTAGGGACATAACTCCTATTCGTCCACATGAATACAATGAATAATTAAGTAATCTATAATAACACCCGGTTTCGATCGATCAAAATATTGATCAACTAACAGAGCTGTAAAGCAAAAGTGGTGTCAAATCAATTTGAATTTCTGAAACGTTGATCAAAGTAAAATTTCATTGAACACACATCGAATTTCATTTGATGTGTCAAATGAAATTCGATGTGTTTAGTTAATTTTTGCTATGATCAGCCTTCAGAAACGGCGTAAATCTCAATAACAGAGTAATTAAATAACATTTATATCCATTACCAATAAACCATGGCTTAGTCCTGAGATTTCAATAAAGAAACAAAAGCGTATATTTACATGGCTTACAGGTAGCAGACACTAGTTTAAATTCCGACCCCATTTTATTTTGGTGGATTAAGTTGTGGCAATTAGTTGGTGGGTGGATATTTGGACAGTGTTCTTATTTATTGTCGACTAAAACCAAGTCCGGTAATACTAAGCTCTTTACTGAAATACTAGCCATGCATAATAATTTATTGTACATTTTTCATAACCTTTACTTTGTCAATCAATCTCAGGATTATTCTCTGATTAATATCATCATATCTGAGTGTAACTCTAACACAACCCTTTATTAAGAAATGATGAAGCCATTTAGTAAGAAATGAATGTTAAAAATATGACCGAAGACATCCATGAATATAATATTTTGTAAATAAATTTAGCCGCTTCAGATTCGTCGTAGATAAATAAATATAACAAACAAAATTATGATATAATTAAATTAATTATTAATAAAATTACTTTAGCCTTAGCTAGTTTTAACAACAATTCTTCGATTTTTACGGTATATTACAATACATTGACTATAATATATATTGGCTGTAAGTAATGTATTCCTGATAGGTATTATATACATAAGATTTTATTCAGATTGGCACAATAAATTACGAGTTTGTTATGACGTAAAGCAATTTAGAATATTTTTTTCGAAGCTAACTAGCAAGAAAGATTTCACTAAAAGTCGGGGCCAACAGCTAATCCAGCTTTTTCATAATTTAAAAGAATCAAACTATGAATGAGAAATGAAAATACCTTGTGGTATTATTATTTTACATCGTATGAATATATTATTATTATTCAATATTATACGAATATTTACGAATTTGATGACATTTTATAAAACATACAATGTAGCTTACATTGTACGTTCACCTGTTTTCCTTAAGAATTTTAACACTGAAGAAAGAAAGGGGAGGATTTAAATCACTCCTGACTTTTATTTCGTAAACAAAGTTTATATGCACAGATGCAAGAATCCAATAATGGCACCCTTGCAGCTCAAAAAATCTCGGGACAAATTTCTTTAAAATGTTATTACTTAGTCGACAGTAAAGTTATATAGATTTATATAAAATTTATCGATACAGGTATTTCAGAACATTGATACTAAGTGTTAGTATAACTATTTATCATAATCAAAAGTTTTCTACAAACCAGTTGTATAAAGTTTAGTAATAACAATATTAAAACGTGGTACTGGAGTACAATATTCAATTCAATTTACCGCTTACGTATAAATATAAAAAGGTTACAAAAACAATATTCTTTTAAATCAAATCGGGTCTAACTCGCACAATACTTATTTGCATTGTGAAAATACCTTACCTTTTGTCTTGAACAGTCAAAGAGGTGCTTGTCATTTTGGGATTATAATAAGATTCTGTATTACAAAACATAACGAGTTGCCAAATTAATTGTCAAACAAAAGAGATTAGCTTTCTGTTTGCGTTGAGGTACAAAATTTAAATAATCACTGGCGTTGGTACTGAATACTGATGGCAGTATTCAAATTGCGTGGAATTGTCAAAACAAGAAAATTGTTCGCGGAGTGAGCTCGACACACTCACTACAGACCGTTCGCACAGCTCCCGCGGTGTCGATTAAGGCAATGCTAATGTCATTTGTTTGCTAACTTCACAGACTCAACGTCGCGGTCGAATACGTGCATCCGTGTAAATATTAGAAACCAAATGGAAACAAATAAACTGTCTTATCTGTCTACTTCCATTCCCGTATGTATTGTCATTTCGCTTTCAGTGGCAATATTGCGAAATTTTAAACGTATTGTTACAGTCTTGTTGATATCAGGACTATTCGGTGTGCGCAGATATGGAAGGCTTTGCATTCATTTTGTTTTCATTATTTGAGATATCTCCATGTATTTTTTGTGATGTTAACTTTTAGGATATAAATTTTTTATCGTTTGTTTTTTTAGATACGAATGAACTATTATAGATTAAAGTGTGGTCACCGGTGATTAAATTTAGTATCAACACAGCTACGGATCAATTTTTTCAGATTAATCGGATATCGGTATAGACGCAAAAATAATAATTTTAAATGAATACCAAACGAATTATTCGTTATGAATTTAGAATATTAGATTAATATCATCACATTTAAATTAATTTTTTTGTAGTTGTAGTATAGTATATGTTACAGTCAAAACTATATATCGGTTAAAAGTACTTATAACTGAAAAAAACAGACAAAGACAAAGACCAAGACAGTTTTATTTGTTAAAACATGAGAATACATACACAGGCATGCAAGGTGTTTAATAAATTAGCTCATAAGCCATTGTGCCGTACAAATATATAGGGATTAAATATAACCATCCCTAAATTTAATATATTTTTAGATTTAAACAATACAGAATTAATTAAGTATTATTATTTTTCATTACATTCATATTATTTATTACCTTAATTTTATTATTAATATTATTCGTTATATTATTACATTTATTATTATTATATATTACATTATATTATTAGACAAATTCGTTTTGACTGAACAGGTTGGTCAAAGGTAGTTTTGTCTGAAAGTCATTGGTTAATAGTGATTTTGACTAGTAAATGGTTAAATGTGGTTAACTTTGTGACTAACTTTCTCGTGAACATCGGTAATAACCTGGCCACTAAAATACAACATAATTCTACAGACCTACCAACTAATTCTCGTACTGAATTAGCTTACAATTCCATGGGGATTCTGGATACCAACTATCAAGAAGTCGACCATATTATAAATAACCTGAAGTCTCAGTGACGGCATCTCAGCTAACATTTGACAGTAGTCCCTTACATAACTCACATCTGCAACCTTACACTGTCCTCCGGCATTTTTCCCGACACTTTCAAAATAGCTTCAGTACATCTAATCTGTAAAGGGACAGTGTCAATAATTATAGGCCAATTTCGGTCTTACCCTCAATGTCTAAAATACTGGAGAAGCTCTTAAATTACTGTTTGCTTGCCTATCTTCGAGCTGACAATATCCTATCTAAAAACCAATACGGTTTTAGAGCTGATATCGCAACGGGAGACGCTGTAGTAGATTTAATAGAAACAGCAGCTAGACAAATGGAGAAAAAGCGGAAGTGTCTTGGAATTTTCCAAGGGACAGAGACAGTGTTGAAAGCTTTAGAAATATAAAGCCTTCGACATTGTCTCTGTCCCTCTACTCTTATCAAATTTGATATGCTTGGGTGTACGAGGTAAAGACTCTAACCGTCACAAAACACCAATTCTACTACCTTGATCAAAAATTGTATAAAAAGTTAAATAAATTACTTAAAATATACAAACTTAACTTTTATCGATGCAAAAATAAAGTAAAAACATGATTGAGGGAACAAAGGTATGACGAAATAGAAAAATCATTTATTTTCCCATCTTAATACATATGGACATATACACATACACACACACACGCCCACACATACACACACACACACACATACACACACACACACACACACACACACACACACACACACACACACATACATACACGAAGATACAGACGCTATTGACTGCTGAGCCAGACTTCGTGGGTTCGATTCATACTCAGGACAAATAATTATGAGATAAGCACGATCATTTTGTCCTGTATCTGGGTGTAATTTATATATAATTTGTATGTATTTAGAAATATATAAGTATATTTCTCAGCAGTTTGGTTACCATACAGGCTCTGTCTAGTTTGGAATCATACAGCCGTGTGTGAGATGTGGGAAGTTATTATTATTATTTATTATTAATGTGGTTTACACGAACTTTAGTAGGTTGAATTTTTTTTCTTGTAATCACTGTATTTTTTTTTAAATAAAGAATTAGAACTATTATTATTATTATCCACCCAGAAATATCTAACCTAACCTCAAATTACTTTTGACAAAACTACTTGTCCTAAGTATATTACTAACTTACAGGACAAAATTACAGAGACCGAAACAGTAATTCAACAGTTTTAGTAGGTTAAAAACCTACGAATCGTTTAAAACGTTCTTGTGGGCCCACTACATTAAATTCTTGCACTGTCATAATGACTATAAGGATTACTAAAAGCATCGTGTTATTACAAGGTCGACATTAACTTTGCGAAGTTACTCAAACCTCCTGTAGCATTGATTGTGACCGAACTTTTTTCCATGTCAGGTGGTTCTTAGGATATCTACGAATAAATAAATATTATTTTTTATTTCGTTACATTAGGGAGGCGGTGGGATCACCGCAGCTGACGGTGCGAACCGCCGCGAGTTACCTAAGTCACTTCATTCAAACTTTTGCCAATTTTAGACAAAACTTTTGTTTAGATACAAAAGTTAGCATTAAGACCTTTTTGTTTGTCAAGATTTGATGTAATTGTGACTGAAAGAAGATTGTATTGGCTTAATATAACATAAAAACCGCTATTTAGAAAAAGTGAAAAGAATTTTGATCACAACTTTACATTAAGAACGCATGCAGAAATGTTTCTGGTTTCACATAAATTATATGTACGGAAATCTACGTCTATATGTAGGAAAGAAAAACATTAAGTTCGTGGAAAAATCATTTGAAATCTTTTACATACCCGGTAATTTTTTTTGATAAATCCATTACATTATATAGGGACTCAACGTGGGCTCAATCATGCTCAGCTCGTGGCCTCTTCTATCCAGTGATCTCTCTAACTCTTTCAAAATTATTATTATTAAGCTTGTAAAAGTAGGACGCTTTTAGTTTTAAAGGTCAAAGAATATTTTTTTATATATTTATTTAAATGTGACCAGTAACATTGGTCACACATTACTGGTATTTTTATTAAATCCTCCAAGAAACCTAAGTGCCAATGTCGCTGAAAAATTAACATTTTATAAGTTTATTGTAAAAAAAAATGTTACACCAGGTGGACCGGTTCGGACCAAAGCCAGAGCACGTCCGGTACACAGTATGGAGCCGGGATGTACTTCAGTCCTGTCATGGCCCGGACCCAACACGGAGTATTACCTACGACACCCAGTAGACTAGAAAAGTCGGTTATCAGGGAACTCAACCACATCACAATATTTCAGTATATTGGCAAAATATTACACCGCCCGCCTGATGATGAGCGGCTAGGCAACACCTGTGGTCGGCGTGCTGGTTTTACGGTAGAGTAAATGTCTTTTAGGTTTTTTTAGGTAATTGTTTCATTTGCTATTTCAAAACGAATAAAAAACCTGACCCAGTGGGAAAAGGTTTCTTTATGCAGTTGTGACATTTATATATACAGGTATTTGTGCAAAAGCTTTTAACGAAATGTTCCGCTCCAGAATATTCATCGCGAAATTAGGGACGGAAAAATTCGGTACCCTTATTTTTAAAGGGCGACTTAAGATTAGTCTGGCACTTGGACATTAATATCTAAAAGAAGCTCCGCACAGGCGGGTTAAATAAATGAAGTGACTAATAATTAATTGGAGTTTCGCCCTATTTTCCGTTCGGTGACAATTAATTTCCGGCACCAAGGAGAAAAGAAACCCTTATCACAACCGTTTCGCACTCCACATTTAAAGTGAAGTGTCAATTAAAAGGTCTTGCCGCCAAAACACCATTCTCGGCCCCACCGCTGATTTGCTCGTACTACAAATAAATACTCACAAGGTTCATGTAAATTTGGGTCCATAATCATTGAGGGTTATAATATCGACTGCTAACTTCATGATATTATCAACCATTTGATGATTTTTAAAAAAATAATTGAATTTAACTTCTATTTCGACTTCATTATTAAGACATGTTTAACTGTGCGGTGAATAAATTATATATAGCCGTAATTTTAGATCTTCTTAAAGGTTCATTTTGACTAAAAAGTTTGTAAATGCGCCATATATTTACCATTTTTTTATTTAGTGTTTTATAGTCAGGTATTATTGGTTAAGTATGCCCAATCTAAGTTTATAATTAAGTTAGATGATACTAGGGCGCTTCATAAGTTTTGTCGTACTTTATGAAATATTATTTATTTTCGAAGTAGTCTCCCCTGGCAGTAATACAGGTTCACACGTGTAAACCAGGTGCTGAACACATTGCTCCAGTATCCCTTTGAAACACAGCCGCATATCTCCTCAAAAGGTTCTATAAGATCATCATCGTTCTTTTACATAAAGGAATAGTGCAAAGTCACATGGTGGTAAATCCAGACTTTTTTTTTATTTATTTTTTTATGGTATAGAGGGCAAACGAGCAAACGGGTCACCTGATGGTAAATGACTACCGCCGCCCACGGGCATCTGTAACTCGAGAGTCACAAATGCGTTGCCGCCCTTTAAGGTGGGAGTAGGAGAAGAGGGGAAGGGGGGGGGAAGAGTGGTATTGAGTGGTGGAGAATTGAGAGGGAAGGGGCCTCCGGTAACCTCACTCACGCGGCGAAATGCATTGCAAGCATTGCTTCACTGCCGGTTTTCTGTGAGGCCGTAGTATCGAGCGGAGTCGAGCCGGCTCATACGTACCGAAGCATGGCTCTCCCACGTAACAACGTAGGTGTCCCAACAATTGATTGATTGCACTTTGGCAAATATATTATATTATGGTTTTGTCGGCTCAATGTGCAGGGAGTTATCTTGTTGTAAAAGCCAAGTACCGAGTCCTGAGTTCAGTCGTTCATTTTATAAGATTTCTAATACTTTGCAGCAGTAGCAGTCTTTCTTTATCAAGAGAATATAATCACAATTAAGTCCCGAGTTACATATCTAATGAAATGTGGTGGTGTGAACCTAGTTCTTTTGGTATATCTCCCTTTGTTGTAAGGTGTTCGCGTACATTTTACATTAAACTGAATACGCTTGTGAATTTCTTAGTAGTATATAATACAAAAACTGAGAATAATTTTAGACATTTATTAGGCAATCTGAAATACCCTATGTAATATTCCTTCTATTTGTAATGCGTATACTATGATACACATTTTTCTTCACGACTCCAGCTAATTAGTCGCCTTCAACTGAAAGTAACTATATGGTATTATTAACTGTTTTGTTATGGAACGCGTACGTTAATTACAATAACTCCAGCACAGCAACAGGATCAGTTGTGTGACTTGAATGTAGAAATGACAAAAAAGTTATCCCTATCAAGACTTAGAAATAAAAACAAAGCTAAAAAAGAGATTTTGAGTTAAACAATTTATCATAAAGCGGCGAAAGCTGGAGGGCGCCATCGCGACAGGCAGACCGCGCTCACAAGCTGGTAAAAACATAAGTCGGACGAAATAACAAGTTCATAGTGGGAGTCATTTGTGCTTAAACAAAGCGTCAACTGCAGAGTTGCTGCTAGCAATAACCGAGATCATTTTTCATGTGGTTCATTCGAGCGGTCGAGGAAAGCGATATAATAAATCATCGTTGCCAGCATCACAGCGTTATTATTTAGTCCAGTTGGTTTTATCCTGTGCATGTATTATATTTATATGATCTTCATTACGTATTTGAAATAAATCTCAGAAGAGTTCTCTCTTCTAAGATTTATTCAAGGGCTTCAAGTCAACTTAATTTGAAAGGAATGAAACAAAAATGGATGTCATTGCATAACGCGAAAAACGGTGATCCAATGTCAACGAAATCGTCTCTAAAATATAAACTTTTCCTGGTAATCATTTTTACTATAAAACTCATACAGTTGTAAGAACACTAATGAAACTACTTTTATTACTTATTTCAAATGAATATATGTGACATGTTCCTCTTTTTATTTTGTTTTTGACGTTGCACGAAAAGTGCAACATTTTATAAAATGCAACACTTCTACATTTATGCGCCTCTCAAGTATGGCACAGGGGAGTCTTCAAAACAAACTCTCCAAAGTTTACTAACTCCCACAACTTGGTGCATTTTTTGTAAAGTTCCGCAGGAGCGACACAAAAGCTTGTTAAAAAGGAACTTATTCCATTTAGGTGTAATATCGGTTTCGTTCGGTGTAACCACATTTGAAGCACGTGACGACACGAGGTTCGCCCGTACGGGGGAAAACCTCAATCTTCCCCGTGTTATTTTATTTCACCATTTCAGAGTCAGAGTCGACCCCATTTGTCTTTGTTCTCGGTTTCCTATATTTTTGCACGCAAACTCCATTATCTAATTTAGCTTTGGCTGAATGCCAGGTCGGCATTGTTACTTTCTTTCCAGAAAAACAGTTTTTATTCCTTTACATTAAACACCTAAGCACATTTATTTCAATTACTGTTTCGAATAAGAAAATTTGATCTTATAAAGAGTAATATTTTTAGAAAAACGAAGCGAAAACGCTGGAGGAGCGGGCCCTTGACGTAGATTTTTACACTTTTTTTATGGTATAAGGGGTAAACGAGCAGACGGGTCACCTGATGGTAAATGACTACCGCCGCCCATGGACACCTGCAAATCAAGAGTCACAAGTGCGTTGCCGGCCTTTAAGGTGGGGGTAGGGAAAGAGGGGGAGAGGGGGGAGGGAAGGGTTAGGGCCTCCGGTAACCTCACACACGCGGTGGAATGCAATGCAATCATTGCTCCACTGCCGGTTTTATGTGAGGCTGTGGTATCACTCCGGTCCAGCGGGCCCATATGTGCCGAAGAATGGCTCTCGAACGATAAAACTTTTTCCTTTTTTTAGCAAAGAACATTTTTAAACGATTATTTAAAAACGACTTATATATTACTTGCAGCGCCCCGCGGTTTCACCCGCGTAAGTCTCGATCCCGTGGAAATATCGGGATAAAAAGTAGCCTATGTAGTACGTTAATGTAGGTCTCCAGGCTATCTGCATACCAAGTTTTATCAAATCGGTTCAGTGGTTTTTGCGTGAAAGAGTAACAAACATCCATCCATCCATCCAAACTTTCACATTTATAATATTAGTGGGATAAAATGTAAATATACGAGATTATGTCTTATAAAAAGTCTTAGTGAGTAAGCCAAAGGGGTTTTATAAATTATTTGCTTCTGCATATCTACTGTTCAGATGGCGCAGTGATCCTAAGTGAATACTTCGTGAATACTGAATTCTAACACATTTGTGTGATAAATACATTTTTTTACGGTTATCTGATTATATACATTTTAGAGCTCTAAGTTGTCTTAGACGTAGATTAAAATTTCATGAAGAAGGACGAGAAAGCAAAAGCGAATAGTAAATAACCGAAGAAGAGACCAACAACTGTAGCAAGATGCTGTCATAAAGCAACAATGTAAGACATGCATGTAGCATACACGCAATTATTTCACACTAGGTAAACACGAATTACTTCGAAATCTAAATACTATGTTCCTTATGATTTATTTATTTAGTTTGGTACAAACTAAATAAATAAATCAGGCAATCGAGGTAATAATAGCCTGGCTGAACAATCGGATGAGATGTGGGTTAGCGCTGATGCGGGTTTGATCCGGTAAATCAGTTTGTATATAGAACTTAGAACCTTAGTCGATCAATACATCACTATCGTGCCCTTACCTTGTATCAAAAACATTAAGTACCACAGCACCTCTATTTTCGTTACAATCATAGACTACTTAAAGTATACACGGGTAACGTGATGATGTATTTACTTATTGAAATTAATTAGTTGAAGATGTACAGATTTGAATAATAAATATTGTAAAAAATTTGTAACACGTATTTTGATAAGATACAAATAAGAGCATGTACACATTTTTAGATTTATTATTTACAATAATATTAAATATTTATACGATATTATATAATTTGTTATTGATGGATAACAAACAAGGTTTGTGTTTTATCAAATAAAAGAAACTGTAAATATTAGTGAAGAAACTGATTGTACCGAATGAACGTACCCATATGTTATTTCCGTCTTTGTGCTATGGGAGACAGTCCTCCTCAAAGTCCTCAATCCACGCGGCTTCTCTAGGTCATAATGTATGCATATGATGATGTATGATTATGTTCATTTCATCTGCTAGGTGATAAGCAACATAAGAAGGCAAATGGACGCTAGTTACAGGAATGAGTGAAAATAGGACTTGGTGAGATAGAGGTAAAAAAAAGAGGCAGTCATGGGACTGCCGACAGAAGTGCAAACTTAAACGATACGACGAACTCAAAACGTCACATTAACAGGTTGGTGACATTAATTAATAAAGAGCTGACAAAATTCAATGTTTAGATTAGCGCCCTCTAGTGGATCTATATATGTATTATTAGCGTCTCTCACTCACTCACTCACTTACTCGCTCTCCCCACTCTCCCCACTCTCCCCACTCTCCCCGCTCTCCCCATTCTCCCCACTTTCCGTACTCTTCCCACAATCCCCACTATCCCCACTTACCCACTCTCCGCACTCTCCCCACTCTCCCGACTCTCCCCACACTCCCCACTCTCCTCACTCTCCCCACTCTCCCCACTCTCCCTCCCTAGATTCCCTCCCTACCTCCATCTCTCTCTCACTCTCTCCCTCCGTCCACGTGACCATATTACACTCGGTTTTAAATATATTACACTCAGACACATTTTCCATACATTTCCAATCAGGGTCCACGTGACCCTGAATTCTGACGCGAGCTTAACATTTTTTATCCATCTCAAAAATGCCCAACGCCACTAAAGAAGTTTTTACTTCAATAATTAAAATTGTTTGATAAACATAACAAACCTTTGCAGTGTTACGTTAAAAATAGTGACTGTCACTAAAATGTTAAATAATGTTTAAAATAAATGTAAAGCAAAATCTAAAATGTATCTAAAGAATATAAATCCATTAGACTTGATGATATTTAACAAATTTAGGAGCTCTCTATAGTTTTTATACTTTTACAGTACTTTTAGCTTAAAACTTTATTTTCGTTGGAGAACACTTAAGATTATTAATATTTTGTTACAAGCTTTTACAACAAATAGCCAATATCAGCTGTGTAAAACAACACCGGGATTCGCCGTAAATTATACAGGAACGAAATAAGCACTTTCGTTTTGAACCAACTCGTATTACAGTCACGCGCCGTGGTAACATTGTGTTACTGCCATAATTAACAAATTTGCGCTTGCATACCATGTAATAACGTTCACTTATTTATACTTAACTTGGCCGTAAGTATTCGTATTCATATTTTGTTTTCTAACAGACCGGGGCGTTCCGTTTCTATTTCATTAATTAGGTCGATTCTTTCACCTTAACAACCTCCATTAAGACTCATCATCGTTATCTATCGCTTAAGCACACTATACATACTTGTACAACATAGTGGTTTGTGTTTTTAAGTAATGCTTTCCCCTTTTAACTGTGTAAGGTTTTCAAGAAGCCGCAGAGTGCAGTGAAATCCACCCACAAATATCCATTATTTAAGAAGTAATAGATTCTGAGTGTTTTAGTGTAAAATATATATGTATCTGAATATTGCTGTGCCGACCTTATTTGTGTGCAATGATTGCTACGCTGCTATGGGTCTTAGCATAAAATTATATAGTCAAATCTAATATGCCTATACATTTATCAAGTCATGTAATAGAAGAAAGAAATACGTGTACATTTAGTGGCAAGTCTGCAATGCAGTAAATTAATATAGTATTAATCTACAAATTTAATATCACATTGGTACGTACTATAATATACTTACTTTGAATACGACTGCCAAGGCGCATATCTAAATATAAACGTTTAAATTTTAACGTGGGAGAGCCATACTTCGCCACGTATGGGCCGGCTCGACTCCGCTCGATACTACGACCTCACAGAAAACCGGCAGTGAAGTAATGCTTGCAATGCATTTCGCCGCGTGAGTGAGGTTACCGGAGGCCCCTTCCCTCTTAATTATTCCCGTCTCCCCCCTCTCCCCTCTTCCCACTATTCCCCCCCTTCCCCTCTTCTCCTACTCTCACCTTAAAGGGCGGCAACGCACTTGTGACTCTCGAGTTACAGATGCCCGTGGGCGGCGGTAGTCATTTACCATCAGGTGACCCGTCTGTTCGTTTGCCCTCTATACCATAAAAAAAACAATAATATGTAATGTAATTTTATTAATTACCTTGCATCATCTAAACATATTGACTTTTCAGAAGTAGATTATCGTAGGAAGAATCTTACGATAGCACAAAATCCGTATAAAAAAAAACTTAAACGAATCGTAGCTACTAAAGATTTTTTATCTACGAGTAACTGTACAAATCAGCTTCTTATCCGAATCGTCATTAAAAATTTAATTAAAATTAAAAAGTGTAAATTCGGACAAGTGTCCGAATTAATTTGTGTCCCATACCCCATATTTCTAACAAAATTTGCGTAAAATAAATTAAATGTTTGTACACAGTAGCTGTCAGTGAGTGCGAGTGGCTTATATATTTATGGAATTTCTTCCAATTTTACCGACTTTGAGTATGTCAAATTTGAATATGTTAAACATGTCAAAATTCTCAAGTTTCCCTAAATAGAGGTTTTAGTCTATAAAAGAGTAAGACCGCAACGAAAGTCGTAATAAATCATTGAGCGAAATTTTTTTCGAGTCAAATCCATTTCGATGCATGACAGACACTTTTTAAATTGCCGCCAATTTGTAAAAACAAATTACATATAAAATCATTAAATATCTACAGATTCTCAAAGAGTTCCTAATTCGAGATTTAAATATTTTTTTTATCGGCTGCTTTTCTTACCGGCCTATTTTAAAAACTTTCAGTGTGACCCACGTATATATATCCAATAAATACATTTTATTTTGGTAACATTCTGTACAAGTTTAAAGACATAAAAAAACCGGACAAGTCTGAGTCTGACTCGAGCATCGACGGTTCCGTTAGCAAATAACTTATAAGTATATAGTACGTCCATCTCGGGAATCAATTCTCAAAGATGTTTACCCGTTGTTTCTGAAAAGCAAACTTAAATTTGCAGTTCTAAAAATACACTCCCATACACCGACATACGATAAAGTCTACTTTCCAACCGCAAAATATAAGTGTGTAATCACAAAAACATTTTTTTTCGGAAAACGACTTTCGGATTTTTGGAATATTCCTTAAGAATCGATTTTCATCAGAGAGAGAGAGAGACACAAGACTCCCGTTAATTGTAACTCCAGCCGTGCGTATAACTCACATAAACGGTCTTGACAGACACATAGACAGACAGACAGACAGATATAACAACAAATTAACGGCTTTCGGATTTTTGCCTTTACTTTTGCTGGGAGACTTTGCTTTTTTAAATCAAAATCAAAATGATTTTGATTTACCATGGAAATTTTCAAATTTGGTCAAATCTAAGCCTTAAAGGGCCGTATCTTTTGATTGCAGACATAAGTATTTGGTACTATGTCGCTCCTATGTGTATGTATGGGTATTATGTCCCTCCAACACAAAGGGAGGATCTTCCGACCAGGCTAAGTGATCATTCCTGCGGCATTTGTATATTAGTATATACGTATACAAATGCGGCGTGAAAATTTTCATTGCATGATGCAGGATTACTGGTTACTACGTAGTTCAGCTCGTCTTCGCTAGATGATGTTGAAGTATGTTTTTGCTATGTATAGAAGTTGCCAGATCACTCCCTTCCAAGACCTGAGGTCGATATCTTGATGAGTCACCTGTCTATGTTCTCTTGTGGAGCATGCCAGTGCCAGTAGTGAGTAGTTCAAGTGAGTCGGAACTGAGTGCCGCATATTCCAGTGAGTCGGAACTGCATTCGTCTAGTTCCCGTGAGTTGGGGCTGAAATTCGCTGGCCCTAGTGAGTTAGGGTAACGTGCGGAGCAGCAGCGTGCGGTGCTTATTAATTTCAACTTGATGCCTCCTGGGGTTCCTGAAAAAAAGGGTCTTGACAGACAGACATACAGACGGACAACACAGTGATCTTATAAGGGTTCCTTTTTTTTCTTTCGAGGAACGTAACCCTATAAAAGATCGTTTATATCCTTGAGCTAACGTAGAGGGCTAAAAAATATGTCAAATAAGTAAAAAAAAAATGTACATTATAAGTTAAGCCAAATGCAACTTTTTGCTGGTATTTAAAATCGATTCTTTAAGATATTATATTTCTTTGATATTTCTTTTTTTCTCAATACATTGAGTACCCAAACTTACAATTTTTGTCAAGTAATACGAGTACATTCAAGTTATAGTTAAAGGTACTTCCAAGATTTTATGACTAATTTTTATGATATACTAGATGACGATGAATATTGGTAGTGCGCGATCTTACTGTCAAACAACTGAATGTTATTTCAAACGTGCTTAGCAAAAAGTATATAACGCAGGGGCTAAGGTTATATTAAAAAAGTTTATAATAAAGGTAGTCGTTAAGTTTTCTTGTTTCTGCCCAATTTTCTTAATTTTTTTTAATGTTAGAACCTTCTACGAAGTATTAGAAAAAATATTCAAAAAAAAGATGAATGAAATTGGTGAAGCCGTTCTCAAGTTATAGCGTGACCAGGAAAAATAGGGGTTGATTTTTAAATAAATAGATTAGTGAATAGAACAAATGCTGGTAAATAATAAGTGCTGATTTTTAATACCTTTAAAGTGCTACACAGATATACAAAGAAACGGATGTAACGGGATAATCCTCCGACCAGGGCCGCAAAACAATCAATTTAGGAAATGTGTAAAATATTTCTCAAAAATTCTTTAATACCTACATTTCCTAGGAAGATTATGTGGTACTAGGAATTATATAAAATGAACATTATAGCATAGAATTACTCGATAAAAAATAACTCAGTAGACTGAAAATCAAATCTCTTGCTATAAAAATCGCTTTTACACATTTTTATATAGAATCCTAATACAAGAATTTTTATATTAAATTTGAATTGCTGGATTTATGATTGTGCAAAAAATATCAATATCAGCGAGGTATGTGTGGTACATGTAAAATTGAAAATTTCAATCTCTCGGTGTAAGCTTTCTCCCGCCCTGTTTCATTCTCATCCATTAGTATCCATTACCAACATGAAATTGGCCGACTGTTAAGTGACACGTCACAAAAAGACGTTCTCACTTTAACTTGCATTTCTATTTCAGAAAATATTTTAAAACTGTAGGAGTATCTACTCTGAATATTATTTACGTACGTCTATTTTATTAGTATATCCTTGGTATCAGTAAGCTTAAAATAAGACTGAAAGAATGATTGATTCAAAATGTCTTTTACAACCTACAAGAATTCTCTTTAAAAAAGTATTGCTTTTGTTTGTTTTATTTTAAAATCTACCCGCAAAAACCGCGTTCGCGCAGCCTCCGTGCAGCCACCCTGCAGTCGCCGCACAGCCAAACTCAGCGCACGAGTCACGTCCGTGTGTCTATAATTTGGTTTTATGCTGCGACACAGATGCTCATCACCTTTGTACAATATCCTCAAAAAAATTAATTTCGTTAATAGAAGAGACTGATATCTTGTGGGACAAAACTCTTCACTACATATTATAAAACACAGTCCCCCGCCGCGCCTGTCTGTCTGTCTGTTCGCAATAAACTGAAAAACTACTACTGAACGGATTTTCAACAAAAAAAAAAATGTGTTGGAAAGCCCATTTATCGAGGAAGGCTAGAGGCTATATAACATCACGTTATGGCCAATAGGAGCGGAGCAGTGACCATAAACGCACGTGAAACTGCGGGGACGGCTAGTATAAAAAATATACATATTGTATATAAAAACTTTGCAGGCCTGGAAAATTAAAATATAATAATTTAATTCAAGTCTAGAACATCTCGATTTTGTAACTTTCATAAATGTTCCACATGGCAATAATAATGAGTCTAATAATCTTTATTTTCACTTATATAGAAGCAGCTGAGCGGGCACTGCGCGTACGCGGATTGTAGCTTGTAACCGTAGACATATAAACGCGTCCTAACTGTTGATACTCAATATTAATGTAAAATCTACAAACATGTGCCTACACAGTTTGCGGTAAATGTCTTTGTCTTTGTCTTTGTCTATAAAACATTTATTAGTTTACACATGGATTGCATCCGTAACGCACAAAATATTTTAATTTACATTTAATCATAAGACTAAATAATGAAAATTACTCATCTAGGTCACAAAGTAACACTTATGAATATCAGAAATTACATTTACATTTTATGCAATGCTGGGTGAGCAATATAAAAGGTGGTTACCAAGAAAAAAAAACAGTCAACAAAACGACACACGACTACTCTTTTGAAATTGTCATTAAGTAGAATAATTGCGCTTACAATTGCCATAACCAACGCAGTGTGTGTAACATTCAGGTAATAATAAAATCTATCTACGTTCAAAATTAGGCAGACAAGTTTTAATATAAAAAAGATTTTAATGAATAATATAATGAACTAACTAAATTTTTAAATTTCTTTCCCAATCAAAACTCACTATCGCAGTGAGGTTTCTTCTTGATAAAGACACCGCCAATTAGTATTTCATCAAATGTAAAATTCGTTTAATTAATATGGAATGAATGGCGCGTGGTTCAATGAAACTTACTCTAATCCAAAGAGGGTCTTTATAAACGGAGTTTTAATACGAATCTCCATTCCAAGTCCCCACGTACAGTTGGACTGCACATTCAAAAGCCGCGAAGATCCGCCATCCCACGATAGTTATTAAAGTAATGCTAATGTCTGTCGTCTTAACTTTTAATTTTAATTCAACCACTTTGAGGCTAACTCTTCGTCCTTTTTAAGACTTTGAAAGTTTGATCTTAGTCCTTTTTTTAATGAACATATTATGTATACTTCAGGTTATTCAAAAATCATTAACACCCGTATGTGGATAAATATTTTTTGAATATGTAATCTATCTTATTTTTATGAATGGCGCAGTAGTTTCAATACTTTCCTTTTCAAATGTCACTATATTATATGTCACTGTAATATTATTTATTCCATTCTATTCCGTCACTAAGATCTAAGTTGCTAACTATAATAGTATTTTATCTCTAATAAATAACTGTACATGTACGTATGTAAATATATTTATAAGTATTTATCTACATCTCAGATAGTATCCATCCATATCCATAGTAGCCATCAACTACTATGTTTTTAACCGACGAAAAAAATAAACCAGAATTAGTTTATTTAAAATTTGATAGTTTACGCAAATAAGCTCAATACTCAAGACTTAAAAGGTTTATTTATTTTTTGCTTTTTAGTTTTTTTCGTCGGTTTAATTTTTGTTTAAAAAGATTGTTTATTAATTAATTTTGTTATTATCTCCATCCTTAGGTTGTCTGGTAGAGATCACTTTTGAGAGCGATAAGACCGTCCATTGTACTATGATTTGTAAGATAATTATTTTTTTCAACTGTATTTTATTAATGGTGAACAAAGGGCATATTCTATCTACATAGGCTGCACTAAAAGTATCGGGAATGGAATATTTCCACTATTCCTATCATATTAAAATCTTTTTAATTGAAAACTTCTTGGTTTGAAAAATCGAATACCATTTATTTACTAAAAAAAAATTTTCCCGGTCTTCTCACAAGGTCTTCACAAACTTGTTTAGTCGTTGAGAAAATGGAATTGACTCGAGAAAATTCAAGGGAGATGATTTATTATGACTTTCGAAGCGGTTCAACACAAAAACAGTGTGTTGACCGGATGCTTTCTGCATTTGGTGATGAAGCCCCATCCAAAACAACAATTTATCGCTGGTTTGCTGAATTTCAACGTGGACGTGTCAAGCTCAGTGATGATTCCCGTCAAGGTCGTCCAAAAACTGCAGTCACCCAAGAAAACGTTGATGCTGTGCGTAAGCTGATTGAGGAAGATCGACATGTGACATACCGCGAAATTCAGGCAAATTTAGACATTGGCGTGAGTCAAATACAAATAATCTTGCATGAACAATTAGGTGTAAAAAAGTTGTTTTCCCGATGGATACCGCATTTGCTCTATGAAGAGCAAAAATACGCGTACGAACCCGAAACAAAAAACCAGTCACGAGTTTGGGTGTTCGAAAATGAGTTAAAGCCAACTAAAATTTTCGTTCACGGAGTGTTGCAAAAAAAATGGTGGCCACGTTTGTCTCCAAAACCGGCCATGTTGCGACTATTCCTCTTGAGGGACAAAGAACGGTTAATACAGAATGGTATGCTAGCATTTGTTTGCTATACTTTCCCTAAAATAAAGAATAAATTGCGTGGTCAGAGATTTTCATCACCTGAAGAAGCTGTGGACGCCTACAAAACGGCCATTTTGGAGACCCCAACTTCCGAATGGAATGGTTGCTTCAATGATTGGTTCCATCGTATGGAAAATGTGTCAAATTTCGCGGAGAATACTTCGAAAAGCAATAAATACATTTTAAAATAGTAATGTTGTGTCACTTCCTTGATTCCCGAAATTTTCAGTATAGCCCTCGTATCTATCTATATCGAGTGAGATATTTATGTAAATGATTTTTAAGAATACATAATTGTTTTGAGTCATTGTGTACTTTGTACTCGTTCATTTTTATACTTCGCCTTAAGCTTAAATAAACATATTTAAAGACTCAAGCACCAAGGACCGCGGTCCCGTTCTTAATGGTCTAGCTGTCTGTTTTCCTTTTGTAACACATAATGGTCCTTGCATGATATTTGTTCATCTTTTTTGTACTTGGTTACTTTAAAGCTATTTGTAGATTTAATTTTTATATAAAATTGAAATTTAAAATGTACATACTCAGTTAATTAAATTTCATTGTGATTCTCATAAATAGTGCAACAGAACACTATCACATAACTCAGAAGGCCCGTAATAATTAATAAGTACAGTTACTTAATAATTACACAGACAGAGATCCGTTGTGATGCAAGTTGACCTAATTTAATTCACTATCAAAGGGATACGTATAGTACCGAGTAGCTCAAAGTAAGATGTTTTAATTAAGTCTTAGACCTCGCGATAAATAACTGGCCGGGGGTTGCCGGGACGGCACTAATTGCTAGTATATTTAATCCCGTAAAATACTACGGACCCTGATTTCCATAAGCTCCAATTGTTTGTGCCCGTGTATACCTGGATCCGATTTAGTTGCGACCATTTCCATTTGTGTTTATCTGCCGTCGACGGACGCTGAATGAATAAATTGACATTTGGCCTTTATTGTATGGTATAGTGTATAGTATTGTTGTATTATAATGTAGTTATGAGTTTCAGAGTGCCAAAAAGAATAATACCACAAAAAATGGACTGGTTTTATTGTCTTTACATAATGTACCGCTCAAATAAGAAAAAAACTCGAAAATGCATACATAAACTGTATATGCAACACAGACAGTTACCTCCTCAAATTAGATCATCCACCGCAGTCGCTTCACCTCAGCTACCTCCAACATACAGAAGAATAATAAGCATCTATGTAGCTTATTATTGCATTACACACGGGACATGAGCGAGCTGTTTTATCTGATCCAGAGGCCTAACCGTATGATCTTCTGTCTTTTGACCTACGGGGACGACTCCATTCTTAGAAAAACGTTAACCGGATAAGGCACATCTCCTCCAAATAAAAGAAAAGAGGATTTTGCTATTTCTTATTACATTGTATACAGCAAGAAGGTTTGGTTACCAAACCTCTTCACTGATATGGCATAATATGCAAGTTAATCAAACCATAAAAGAAACGGATCAAGGGTTACTAATAATAAAATAAGAATTGAATCTTCGCTTTCGTTTAGATGCTACGATGATACCGCTCGTTAGCTCGTTCAGTTGTAAAAACTAAGATTGTAAGGTTCCAAGGTTTGTATAAAACAGGTAAACATAAACAGGTTTGTACTCATTCCTGTGGTTTCAAATTAAGATTTTAATAATTTCAATGACATTTGCTTTAAAATTACCACACTCAAGCATTTTTTTTTATAAACACACACTGCTTGTGTTACAAGTGAGAATGTGAACACATATGGGAAGAAAAAAGTTATATTTACATGCAACCAATTTATTTGCTCATATATCTAAATATTAAAAACGTATTAACAATCGAATTCAGAACAACATCAAATTGAAACAATCTTGGCACTTAATACATATATCTGTGGTCACAAGCGGCTGTAAACGGAGAACGGCCACTTGTGTCTTGTGAGTGTAGTGTATGTGAGGCCCGCTAGTGTTTTTAACTCTTTTTGCACTCAACATTGTTAGCTTCACAAACGAGCCCGCCGCGTGCTTAGCGTTCACAATCGGCCTTGCCTTTTCGTAATGAAATGTGTACGATTTGTAAAGATACCTTCACATCAATTGTAATATTTTTTTTTGCTTCTCATAAGATGTTTTCACGTAGGCTATTTGTAAAAATTGTCATTATAAATATCATGAATAAAACATTCAATGTCGATATCATCAATGTCGAATCATGAAATCGATAAACACAAAAATAAACATAAAACTATGACAGTTTAAAATAATCTGAATTTTACATATTTAAGGTAAATGTACACGATGCTGGCCTAATAATTATGCCGTGCCATTCTGATTTTTGTCTTAAAATACGAAAACAGTATGTAGAATCATGATTGTTGTTGAATGTTAATATTATCAAAATTACATTGTTTTATAATATACATAAAAGTTCTAAAAGCCTTGTCGAGCTGCCAACTGCGTACAGTTCTCTTGTCGCTGAGCGTAAGGTGCCAGTGCAGTTTTATAAGGACACGTGATACTGCTATGTATATTAATTCGAAATTTGTAAAATTATTGAATTGTAGTTAGATTTGTATCTAAATAAGGTTTTATTTACTTATTTTAAAAGAAATTGAGGATTTTAAGAACGCTTATATTGTGTTTACAGATCTGAGCCAGGGAACATAAATGCGGGTGTATCACGTAATAAGGAAAAATGGGTAATAAATGTTTCTGTTTATTATTTCTAACTGAGGTCAAATTCATTGAAAATTTGATGTAAATATCTTTAGTAACGCAGATTATTGTGACGTAATTACGGTATATTGTTATGCTTTTGTAAAAATTAATTCTTATAATCGAATCTGGCTGTACAGTTGTACACCTCGGGTAAACCTTAGGAGGTAGCTCATTCCACACTTGGAGCGGTCGTGGTAGGAAATTGGTTTGGGATTGTGCCATGCACTACCGTTTGCAAAACGGTTTAACTACAGTTGACAGATATGCAAGATAAGTAAATAAAATGGTTGTGTGAACGTGTGTTACATACGGAACCCCAAAGGGTATCGCCGATGCAGCACACCAACAATCAACAGCGCACTCGTCCAATATGCCGACGCTGCAGTCTCCATGCAACCGAACCGACGGCGGAAACCGTCAACTAGGTCAACGATGGCACGAGGCGCCGACGCAGCACTAATCGATTAAATTAATTAAAACACTTGTAAATCATTCCTTACTCATACTTCGAATAGGTTTCACATAATTGTAAATTAGTTGTAATTCCTTTTATTAAATTAATTATAAGAAAATTTGGTTTTTTTTCGAACCTCCGGCTGCAGTGTACGTAATTGGCGCAGTCGGTAGGATCCTCGCGGGCCGGTTCGGGAGCATTAGAAGCATCTTATATCGATATTCGCGTTCGCGAGTCGCCCGGGCGGCTATTAAGCCCCAGCCGAAGGATCCAGAATCTACGGGACAACTGCGTAGCCGGACGGAGAATCCAGACATTGATTCACCGAGGAAAACCAGAGATGAAATATTTGTGAGTACACTTGAATCTTTCTCGTGTTGCTTCCCACTTTATCCTAATTAATTTTACTTCCAACATTTTTCGACACGAAAAGCCGTGTAACCGGGATCCTGCATCACGACAGGCTCGCCGGCACATTTTAGACAGTAATAGAGATATAGACAACGAATTAAATTTAGATTTAACTAGCTTATTTAGAGTAAAGATGCCGCACGACCCAGACGTTATCTTCAAAGCTTTGCGTGTAGTTCCAGAGTTCGACGGCAACGCGAATGTTTTGACCAGATTTATTCACATTTGTGGTAGGATAGTAACCCAGTACGCGAGCCCCGAGCCAGGCAGCGAGTTAGGAAACTTGTGTCTGTTAAATGGTATCTTAAATAAAATAACAGGAACCGCAGCATCCACTATAAACTCGAATGGCATTCCTGAGACGTGGGCAGGGATCAGATCGGCGCTTATCAATAATTTTTCAGATCAGCGAGACGAGACGGCCTTGTACAGCGACCTCTCTTTAGCTACTCAAGGTAACAAATCTCCACAAGAATTCTATGACCAATGCCAAACTTTGTTCAGTACCATTATGACATACGTGACGTTACATGAAAGTATTCCGACGACCATAGAAGCCAAAAGAGCGCTTTACAGAAAGGTTACCATGCAGGCGTTTGTCCGCGGATTAAAAGAACCCTTAGGATCGCGAATTCGTTGTATGCGACCGGAGACAATAGAAAAAGCTCTCGAATACGTACAGGAGGAATTAAATATAATTTATTTACAGAACCGTAATGATTCCCCGAGGAACCATAGTAATTCTAAAGTCCCTTTACCCCACAATATACCACTAAACGCGCTGAGCGTCCCGCGACCTCAAATACCAAACTGGCCAACCCCAATAGGACTACGGAGTCACCAACCACAACCCGCTTTTAAATTTAATAGTAACGTACCCAATGTTCACCAGAACCCACATCCACACCAAAACCGATTCCCTACGCGTACACAGCAAATGTTCCGCGCACCACCGACAAACTATCACCCACAAAGTAACGTTTTTCGTTTGCCCCCTAGGGATAATCCCCAACAAAATTCTAACCCAAAACCGATGAGCGGAGTTCAACATTTTGTTCCAAAACCTATGATGTCAGGTCATGATTGGCGTAGATCAGGTAACCCAGCGCCGAATAATTACTTTAAATCACGAGAACTTAATCTTAACGAATTTGCAGACAACCCCCACTACTCTGACTTTTACTACGAACCAGAATATGACGCTAACTTCGACTCTAGCGACTATAACCAAGCCTACGACTATAACTATGACAATACCATAACTTATAGAGACGAGACATATGACCAATATAACGACATGCACCAGCAACCAGGGCCCAGCCATACAAACCAACAACAGGATTTTCAATTGGAAAAGATGTCAAAAGAGCAAGGATAGACATTAACTTACAAACTCAGAGACAGCTACCATATATCGAAATCACTAAACCCCCTTTAAAATTTTTAATTGATACCGGTGCCAACCAATCGTTTATAAGCCCCGAAGCTGTACAAAAATTTTACGCAGATTACTCTCTAACTTATGACCCATTCGAAGTAACAAACGTACACGGAGTCAGTAGAAATGATTACTCCATAACGTTACCCTGTTTTTCAGAATTCAATGAAGATGATAGTATTAAATTATTTGTATACCGATTCCATAATTATTTTGATGGATTAATAGGACTAGATCTACTATCGAAATGGCAAGCTAAAATATATTTAAAAGATTTCAAATTAATTACACGAACCACCACTAATGACATTAAAGTATATAACTCGCGTAACGTCAACTTATACGAAGAAATTATCCCCGGAAATAAATTAAAAGTAGTTAGAATACCCATAAACGCCCCAGACGGAGAAGTTCTAATAACCGAACAACATTTTTGTAACTGCATTATACACGAATGCGTTACTAACGTAGTCAATAATCGAGGATATGTAGAGATAAAAAACCCAACGCCCAATGATATTATTTTTTCGTTAGACCAACCAGCCCATGCAGAAGTATTTAATATTAAATGTACACCAACCATAAATTCAAACCGAGTATCCGAAGTATTATCACGTTTGCGCACAGACCATCTAAACGAGGAAGAAAAAGCTAACCTCTCAACGCTTTGCGCTCGTTACGCGGACGTATTCTACCTAGATGGAGAGCCCTTGGCTTTTACCAACAAAGTTAAACATAGAATTCGAACTACAGACGAAGTCCCCGTATACACTAAAAGCTATAGATACCCGTTCATTCATAGAGAAGAAGTTAGAGACCAAATTTCAAAAATGTTAGAACAGGGAATTATACGACCATCCGAATCTGCGTGGAGCTCACCTATTTGGGTGGTACCCAAAAGGAAGGATGCATCCGGGAAACAGAAATGGCGTATAGTAATAGATTTTCGCAAGCTAAATGAGAAAACAATAGACGACAAGTATCCCATACCGAATATAAATGATGTTCTCGATAAATTAGGAAAATGTCAGTACTTTACGACCCTAGATTTGGCTAGTGGATTCTATCAGGTAGAAATGGACGAACACGACATACCTAAAACCGCGTTCAATGTGGAACATGGGCACTTTGAATTTCTTCGAATGCCCATGGGTTTGAAAAACTCACCATCCACCTTCCAACGAGTGATGGACAACGTATTAAGAGGTCTTCAGAACAGTATTTGTCTAGTTTACTTGGACGACATAATCGTCTTCAGTACATCGCTCCAGGAGCATATGGAGAACCTGGAGAAGGTCTTTCAAAAACTCCAAGAATCTAACTTTCGAATACAAATGGATAAATCCGAATTTTTAAAACTTGAGACTGGTTATCTAGGACATATAATTAGTAGAGATGGTATTAAACCCAATCCCGACAAAATTTCTGCTATAGAAAAATATCCAATACCAAAAACACCCAAAGAAATAAAACAATTTTTAGGTCTTCTTGGATATTACCGAAAATTCATCCCAGATTTCGCACGTATCACCAAACCTCTCACCCTTTGTCTGAAGAAAGGTAACAAAGTAGTTCATAGTCCGGAATTTGTTAACGCCTTTGATAAATGTAAAACCCTACTAACTAATGATCCAATCTTACAATACCCAGACTTCACCAAGGAGTTTAATCTCACAACAGACGCTTCAAACGTCGCTATAGGAGCAGTATTATCTCAGGGACCCATCGGTTCTGATAGACCTATAAGCTACGCCTCACGTACACTTAACGAAAGCGAATTAAATTATAGTACAATAGAGAAAGAGCTTTTGGCCATCGTTTGGGCCACTAAATATTTCAGACCATATTTATTCGGAAGGAAATTTAAAATACTCACCGACCACAAACCTTTGCAGTGGATGATGAACCTAAAAGAACCAAACTCTCGACTAACCAGATGGAGACTAAGACTTAGTGAATACGACTTTACCGTAACTTACAAAAAAGGAAAATGTAACACTAACGCTGACGCCTTATCTCGCGTTGAAATTCATAACGACGAAATAGACGAAATTAACTCAGTAATAGACAGCATTAGAGAACTTAGTTCGATGATTAATAACCCATCAGAAACACCAGCCCAACAGTTAAACTCTTCAACTGATACTGTACATACTAGCAATGAACACCCCATACTAGAAGTCCCCATTACCGATGACCCCCTTAACAAATTCAACAGACAAATTCACTTAACCATCGTTGGCGACGTGAAAAGAAAACCGATAGTGACTAAACCATTTGAAAACCACACACGAACGGCAATCCAACTTTCCGAATCTAGCTTAGAGAACGATGTAATCAACGCGATTAAAGAATACGTTAATCCTAAAGTCAAAGGCATACTTATAAATCCATCCCTAGGTATGTACTCAATTATACCTATAATTCAAGAAAAATTCAAAAGTTCATCCCTCAATTTAGTACTTTGTAAAACAGAACTTGAAAATGTCAAAGAGTATCTTCGGCAACAAGACATCATTCGGCATTACCACGACGGTAAGACAAACCATCGTGGCATAAACGAATGTCACTTAGCCCTCTCTCAGAAATATTACTGGCCAAAAATGAAGGAACACATCACTAAATTCATTAATGAGTGTACTATTTGTGGTCAAGCGAAATACGATAGAAACCCTATAAAACCCCAGTTTAGAGTAGTTCCCCCAGCTACCAAACCTCTCGAAATAGTCCATATGGACCTTCTTACAATTCAAAACGAAAAGTATGTTACCTTTTTCGACGTTTTCACGAAATACGGCCAAGCCTACCACTTACGTGATGGTACCGCTATTAGCATTTTGCAAGCATTATTACAATTCTGCACTCACCACGGACTACCACTGACAATTATTACAGACAACGGAACAGAGTTTACCAACCAGCTATTTGCCGAATTTACCCGCCTTCACAACATAACTCACCACAAAACTCTACCACACAGCCCAAATGACAATGGAAATATAGAGCGTTTCCACTCAACGTTATTAGAACATATTAGAATCCTTAAACTACAGCATAAAGACGAACCAGTAGTTAATCTTATACCATATGCAATTATAGCGTACAATAGTTCCATCCATAGCTTCACCAAATGTAGACCCTTTGATTTACTTAACGGACACTTCGACCCAAGAGACCCAGTAAATATAGACCTTACGAAACACATCTTACAGCAATATGCAGAAAACCATAGGCAACAAATGAAACAAGTTTACGATTTAATTAATGAATCGTCACTTGACAATCGAGCAGCCCTAATCGAAAATAGGAACAAAACTCGCCAACAAGAAGTAGAATACACCCCTCAACAACAAGTCTTCATTAAGAATCCTCTTGCTAGCCGCCAGAAAACAGCACCGCGGTATACACAAGACACCGTCTTAGCCGACCTACCCATACACATCTATACGTCAAAGAAACGCGGCCCAGTAGCGAAATCTCGATTAAAGCGAACACCTAAAACAAAGACATTGTTACAGGATTCTGACGTTGCTGACAGTCCAAGCGACTCAATCCCAGGACATAAAACTTGAATCGTTAGCTGATGGACCAGGACTACTACCTTATAAACTAGGATCGACTAGACTAACCACCCACCACCATTCCTTTATCCAGTACGTACAGTTAGATAACATCGAAAATAAGATAGAATCAGTAAAGAATCAACTTAAGACTTTCAAAATCAGACTTAGTAACGATACTTACACGCTTTACGAATATCAGATCGACTATCTTACTAACAAGCTTGGCAAGGTATTAAATCAGGTAAAATCTTTGGAACCTAGCAGAGTTAAAAGAGGTCTAGTAGATGGTCTAGGATCAGTAATTAAAAGTATCACGGGCAACTTAGATTACTTAGATGCAATGAAGTATGATGAAGCAATTAAGATTTTACAAAATAACGAAAATAAGATAGTTTCAGAAGTCAATAACCACATAAGTCTTAACAAAGAATGGATGTTTAAACATAGCATAGTTCTAGAACAGTTAACATCTAATCAGCAGAAAATTAATGACACTGTAGAATCAATGTTAAAAAGAGAAGCTTATAGAGATTACAGTCTCATTAAATCTGCACAGTTTGCCCAAATGTTAGGAATAATTAGTAATAATGTAGAAGACTTAATGTTAGAAGTAATTAGAATAGAAAATATATTAGCTTTCATTCGCGCTTCTAGTACACACCATTCTATGATAGACATCGAAGTTTTGAAGTCCATGATAGATGAATTAACGTTAGTTTACAGTAGAGATCGCATCCCCGACCTAGAATTAAGAGAATATTATAATCTCATAAAACCTGGCTTTTACTTTGTTAGGAATAGAATAGTTATAGTTTATAGTTTTCCTATAATTTCAGAAGATTTATACGAACTATACAGACTGTCTATTGTACCCAACGGCGAACAACTTGCCCTTATCCCTTCCGCTCCTTACATAGCAACAAATGAGAAATCATTCGTGTACATAGAGGCAGAATGCCCGAAGTATAGTAGCACATATCTCTGTGAGAAAAACGTAGCCCAGCAGATCCGAACAAAATCTGACTGCACTCAAGAACTCATCATAAATCAAGCCCTGGATGACACCTGCCACTTCACAAGAATCTCACTCACCAAAGAAGCAGTAGAAAAACTAGATGACCAGCACTATGTACTCTCACTACCTCGACCTACTAAAGTACAGTTAGCCTGCGGCAGAAAAGACTTCAACACACTGCAGGGAAGCTACCTCCTTACCATCCCTGAAAATTGTTATATAAGAACTGCAGAACTCACAATTATTAACGATAACAACAAGATAAAAGGTCAACCGTTGAAGCTATCGAAGATCCCTTTCCGCAAAATCAATCAGACAGCTGCATATAATCACATTAGCTCAAGATCAGTAAACCTTAAGGATCTTCACAGCGTCCAGAACAAAGTATCCCAGGAAACACCGATGGAAATCGACAACGTCCAGTCAACCACCCTATACCATACGACCATCCCATTTTATTTATTGGCATCAGCTGCAGCTGTAATTATCATCTACGCAGTAAGCCATAAATATAAGATCTGGCACTTAAAACGAGGTAGTTCAAAAGAGAATCCAACACTCCAGATACACATTTTGAAAGATACAGCCAACCCTAAACAAGAGGAGTTTCCAGCAACATTTTCCATCAACATGATAAAATAGTTGCTGAACTGAGGGCGGAGGTGTTACATACGGAACCCCAAAGGGTATCGCCGATGCAGCACACCAACAATCAACAGCGCACTCGTCCAATATGCCGACGCTGCAGTCTCCATGCAACCGAACCGACGGCGGAAACCGTCAACTAGGTCAACGATGGCACGAGGCGCCGACGCAGCACTAATCGATTAAATTAATTAAAACACTTGTAAATCATTCCTTACTCATACTTCGAATAGGTTTCACATAATTGTAAATTAGTTGTAATTCCTTTTATTAAATTAATTATAAGAAAATTTGGTTTTTTTTCGAACCTCCGGCTGCAGTGTACGTAATTCGTGCCGTCCTTACCACGGAAAACGACTATGTTACTGCCATTAATGATACACAGTGCTGATGTCTTTTGAGGGAGACGAATGATAGTTACTTGGACAGACATGGTGATCAATCAAATAACGCAATTTTATCCCGACTCATAAAAACCACTGGGTCTTCTATATTGCTTTATTGTGCGCGTGGGCATTTCTGTTATGTTGTTGCAAAATTTGAAATTCTCTAAACTGTGCTATGGAATCAGAGTGGGAGTCAAAGCCAAAGTTTACAAAGTGTAATACAGTGGAAGCCACAATTTTAACTGGGTGTGCGCAAGGAGAAACTGTGACTGGTCGAATTCAAAGGGTCGAATTCAAACATTTACAGTTTCCAATCAAAGTCTGCTTTGCTATGATTCAAATTTACGGGAATAGACTAGGTAGTTTGCTCTCGCCTGGGCTTACGTGCTGAGTAGTTTGGTGGCTTTGGAAACAACTAACAAATGATTGAAGAATATTGTCTATAAAGACGTTTTGTAGATAATATTTTTTTTAAATTTCTGTAATCTTTGAACCTGAAACTAAAAGGCTAAAACTAAAACTTATCAATGAATATCAAAGTGGGTGCGAGCGAAGCCGTGGGCAAAAGCTAGTTTTTTATATAGTAGTATCTACTGAAGTGTTTTCGTTTCAAGTACGTTAAGCATAAAATATTTGACATTACCAATTTTAGAAAATTATATCTATAATAAAATTGGTATTTAAGCGTCAATTGTAGTTGTAAGGTTTGGTAAATTCATAATTAATGTAACGTACATACTAGCGTAAAAGCTGTCCTCCGAAGAATTTTTACCTTCTCAGGAGTATAATATAAACTAATATAAAGTATAAGTAAAAAAGATTCGGTAAAAACTGCAATCGAAAACTTGTGTGACCTTGATTATATCGCATTTAGTGCAAATGCCACCATATTTTAATCTCATAAACCTGCATATTGAGCGTTTACCTGATAACACCAAACACTTCCCATTTGAAGTATTTTTAACTACGTTCAAGTTCTGTCAGGTTTCATATTTTACCTTTCCCAACGTTTCTCGTATAAAACAAAGTTAGTTGAGTTTATTTTTGTTCAGTGCATTTCTGGTTTACTATCCATCATATTGTTGAGACGTTGGCGTCTTATTTGTCCCGCTCAATTTTAGTTTTCCCGTTCAATATGAGACGATTTAATATATTTTTGCAGTCGTAATAATATCTGTAGGTAAGGTACCTACAGATATTATTACGACTTAAAAATAGAATAGTTACAAAGAATAAAACTGTTAGAAAATATTTCTTGAAAACGATCCTTTTTAGTATAAAGAACACAGTTTATTTCAGGTAAAACAGTTGGAAATAGCAACATCTGGATTAGTTTTTATCATCGTTAGCAGTACATTGTATGTACATACGTATTAGTAAAATAATAGGAAACTAGATAGAAACCTTTATAGAAATATAACTAGCAGCTCGCCCGGCTTCGCACGGGTAGCAAAGACATCTTCAACAATCATCATAATATTTTAACCAATTTACACAAAACCTTAAAAAATTATACACTTAAACTTTACTCATTAATCACTCTGTCTATTGATGAAAACCGTATGAAAATCTGTTCAGTACTTATTGAGTTTATTTATTGACAGACAGACGCGGCGGGGGACTTTGTTTAAAAATATTTATTTATCACTACGATATAGAATAAAATATGTGTAGAAAAATTATCATAATAAATTAGATAAGGTCGATGTGTTCTGCAATTGCTTTTCAGAAAACGATAGTTTTGTCTTTGGTATGACAGATAAAGTTCCCACTCCGAATTACTTTTAGAAGTAGATCAGTAGATCCTAAAGAGTTGTAGGGTGGCGTTTGTCGGGTATGATTCCGGCCCGGATAATCCCTTAGGTATAACATTTGTGGTTCTTTTAGTCTCGTTAACGCGGCAATAATTTTCTTCAGTAACTTCAGCATGCTCTATCTGTACTTCGCCTCGTGCACTTGGATGTTACCTTACCTTATGCAAAATTCCTTTATAGATTCTTGGAATCTCATTCCCAGAATGTTTATATCATTCGGCAATGAACTTCAGCAATGACAATTTTGTCAATAAAGACTGAAAATATTTCAATAAAAATAAACCGGCCAAGTGCGAGTCGGACTCGCGCATGAAGGGTTCCGCACCATCGTACAAGATTTAATATAATAAGCCAAAAAAAATTACGTCTCTAGTAGGGGAGCCCCCATCATTTTTTTATTTTTTTTTTATTTTTGGTGTTATAGCGGTAACAGATATACACATTCTGTGAAAATTTCAACTGTCTGCCTATGTTACGCTGCCCTCCGATCACTAAATTTTACTCTTCATATTTTTTATACCGGGCGCCTTATACGAAAATCGATTCTTAAGGAGTAAACTCCAAAAATAACAATTAATAAATGCTAATTATGGCATATTAATTAGAAAGGCACTTATTATAATTGGTAAGTAGAGTGATATATTAATAGGTTCCCCATCCTTATTCCTTCGTCCCCTATTACAATACACGAGGGAAGTGATTAGTAACCTACCCCACAAACTGTACGAAATGTTAGCAGAATTTTAATCACAAACGATGTCATTGTTTTAAATTTAGTTAAATTTTAGTCTATAATACCTTCATGAATCTTCCCTGATTTTGTAACGATCCTTGTGTTGAATTTTATTTTGCCTTTTTATAAGTATTATCAACTTTGAGTATGTTTGTCCCATGTTCTAATTCGACCGATTTTTCCTCAAAAAGATAAAAATAATAATAAACTAAGTATTCTCTACTATAAGTGTAATCTATAGAGAGCTTGGAAGTTAGAAGCAATGATTTCCAAATTTTAAGAATACCCATATTTTAAAGCACGTTTATCAGTGAAACTTGATTGAGTGGGACCTGGATAAGTGAGAAACCTCCATAACTGGAACTCATGCTGAAGTCCCAACACTTTGGCACTAAATTACCTCTGTTAGTGGGACGAAGCAAACCTCTATATCTGGGATTCGTTCTTTCGATTTTATCGTCATAATTACCTCTATAACTGAGACAGCGAGTGAATTTTATATGCATTAACCTCTGTAACTGAGATAACATCGTTTTGTTTGTTTACTTACTTATTCTACCTCAATGACCTTCAGTTTTAGTTTTGCTTTACTATCATACAGATGTTTATTTGAAAAATGCCTTAACCAGGTTTCTCTGTATATTTATTTAATTTACAAAAAAAGTATTTTTCTCCCTAACAGTAGTAACTAGATATTCTCGGTGTTTTTGAATAAAGTCATAAGTTATAGAGTCTGTTCGGAAACAGAACCGTCTTAGGATTTGAAGTTGCAGGTTAAATTACCTTTTTTGTTATGTTGACAATACTGTTTCTTCATTATAGTTCGATAGTAAACTATACTATACAATACAGTAAAAATAATAACATAACAGTGTAAAAAGGTAATATAGCACTGCTGTGACCTCAAATCCTACGACGGTTCTCTTACCGCACAGACTCTATCAGAGTCGTCAATGGTTTCGCCATATGTCGTTAAGAAATTTAAATAGAACTGCAAAATCAATTCCTTTACGACACGTGGCGAGACCATTGAATTCAGCATTATTAAGACTTTTGGCCTGATCCGACTTTGAGAAAACGCACACATAGCCGCAATTTAAATAAAGCCAAAATTTACATTTTAAAGTAAGTTTTGATTTTAAAATCCTTTATACACAGCACAAATTATTTGAACAATTTACAACATACACTAATACGATGCGATTTCTGCATAAGTAATTTTAGTTCCATTCATAAAAATGTAACAAATTAAGAGATTACATATTATAACGATAATATCGTTTACTCGGGTCATTGAGATATGCAATTAAATAAATTTGTATTTCCTCGTCACATTATGCAAACAGTTCTACTAATATGCAAGCATTCATTTTGTTCGGGTAGCCGCAAATTTTGTAATGGTAAATCTGAATTTAATTAGCTTATATATGTATTTAATTACTTGTAATTCAGATTATTTTTGTAAATACGTTCAAAATCAAAGGGCATTTACGATTATTTTGTATTGGATTTATTGTATAATCATTTTATCTGTATTCAAATGTAAATTTCACGTGTATGTACGAAAATGAAATTTACATTCGTCACTGGGAATACTAGAGTGCAAAGTCGCCTACTCGGACTCTAAGGAATATCTCTCAGATATTCGTTGAAGGTCGTTCAGGTTTACGCACCGCCCTCATCACACCCAGATGATGAAGTAGATGCTATGTATGAGGACATTAGTAGGGCCTTAAGTACCAAAAAAACTCACTTCAGTGTTGTTATGGGGAACTTCAATGCAAAACTGGACAAGAGGAGTGGCGATAAGTTGAAAGTGTACAGAAGGTCAAAGAGTATAACTTGCCATTATGTCTAGCGTTTGTTGGACTACGAGGAAGCATTTGATTTTATCAAAACATGAGTGGTGCTTAAATGTCTCCAGTGACACCGAATGAATTACCGGTACATCGAAGTACTGAAGTGTGTGTACGTCTGTCAGTCCGAGTACAGGAGCAGAGTTTGAAGACGATTCTTTTAATGAGAAGCGTAACACAGGGAGATGTCATACCTCCAAAACTTTGTACTTCCACTTTGGAAGACGCCTTCAATCTCCTGTCATGCAAGGGCTCGGCATCAATATTAACGGCGAATACATCACTCACCTTCGGTTTGCCTACGATATCGTGGTCATAGCGAAATCGATGGGACATCTCAGCAAGACGTTTGGTGAATTCAATCGAGTCTCCCAGCGGGTAGGCCTCAAGATAAACATGGGCAAGATGAAGGTTATGTCGAATGTCCATATTGTGCCTTATGGTTGTGAACTCAGTTCTTAAAATATTTGACGCGTATTTACCTGGGACATACAATCTAGGGGTTTTGGATTTTCGACCTTTTTAATATCTTTTTTCTGTTTTTTATTTCTAAGCACGAGAATTCTCGACCTAGATTTCTCGAGTTTATCGAGTATCTCGAAAAATTTCGATTTTTTAATAAAACATGATATCATTTTTAAATTTTTGCTTTATTACAAATTAGACTGATAGATGAGATTAATTAAATAAAATTGTAAATTTTTAGTTACCCTAAATTGTATTTATATATATATACAAATCAACAACACACAATAATTTAAACAAACTATATTTGGCTGGTCTATATAAAGAGTAAAGAGTAGGGTAGTACTTAACTTTTTTATAATTATTGTATTATCCGGCTCGAAGGACCACTAGGCCGGCATGTAAAATAATGTTAAATTTAGAAGTGGACTGTATTTAAAATATTAAGTAAAAAAATAACCACCGCCATGTACAATATATAGAAACGGAAAGGAAACTAGCTGGCGGAGCTGCCAAGTTATAAAAATATTTATAATCATTTCCAGCGGCATAATTAAGTTTTACCTTATTTAACACTTAGTTAAATTCAGGGTAGTTACAATAAGTACAATATTTTACTTACAGTAAGTTATATTTAAATGTTAGATATTTATTTCTAACAAGTCCCTACCAGTTCCTAAGTGTACATCAGTCTTTAAGTGAATAAATAATAATATTAGGTCTTTACCTATGAAATAAATAAATATGAAAAAAGAGGCACCAAATTCTTCAAAGGCATTTTGCCTGCCTCTCGGGTATTGAATTTATTTCCCGCCAAGAAGTTATCCAAATTCTGGAAAAAGTAGAAGTCTGTAGGTGCAAGGTCTGGTTAGTACGGCGGATGACGGAGAGCTTCCAACCCCAGCTCTTGCAAATTGGAAACCGTCTGCTGTGTAGTATGACGTCGCGCGGTGTCATGCAGGAGCAGCGGAGACGAACGATTAACCAAAGCTGGTTCCATCATCCGTCCAAACTTTCACATTTATGATATTAGTGGGATTATGTTAATAACATCACAGTCTTTCGATTAAACAAATCATAATTGACTTTCCATTCTATTTTTTTTATTTGAGTATAGTAAACTAAACCAGTAGCCCGCAAAATAATCAACAAAAAAAAATATTTTTAATTCAACGGGTTTTCCTTCTAAAACAGACTTTCAGAAATACAAGAGCATTAACAGCATCAGTTTTTTTAGTTACCTGGCGCACGGAATTAATATCTCGAGGCTACGAGTTTTTTTCCATCTCGACTAAAGACTAAGTTCTCGAGAACTCTCACTTCAAGAATTCTCGAGCAGACATACCCTTAAACGTCAGTCTAACTAGGTAAGTCCAATTTCGAGAAAGAGGTAATTTGTCAAATCCTACTGGTATCGGCAGCGTTTATGAAACTCCGCTTTATTCTTTCGTCCTCAGTGCTTAAAACAAAGGTTTCCGACGAGTTCGACACCACCAGTGATGACATATGGCTTCGAAAAGTGGTCTCTCACCTCGGCGGTGGCCTCGAGGAACTTGTAAAGTAGTACAGATATTGACCAGTATGTTAGTGTACAGCTATAAGGGCTACGATTGTTGTTTCACTGCGGAATCAAATTAAAGATAAGAAAATACGCAGACGAACGCAGGTTACCGACATAGTCAAGAGGGTCAAGAAATTAAAGGGGCAATGGGTAGGGCACATAGCACATAGAACGGATGATTGACAGGCCCGAAATGTTCTGAAATGGAGACCACGGACCGGAAAGCGCAGCGTAAGATGCCCATCAACAAGGCCGTTCGTGGATGTAGGTCGCTTCCAACTGGTCTTCTCGAAAGTTATTAAGGGAGGAAGAGGGAGGGGGAATGATGATGATGACAAATTGAGTTCATATTTGTAATTATTTTCTTATTATACATACGATAACATATTCAAATAAAAAAATATGCGCGGGCTACACGACAGCTATGCGATAGTTAGTCATTAATAAAAGCAGGTACAACATCAACCACACCGCAAAAGGCGACGGTTATCTGCAGAGATGGTGTTTACTAAGGCCCGAATATATACCCGATACTATACATTTTGAAGAGATTAGACACCACCATTTGATTTTCTTGCTTGTACTCCCGAAGAGTCATCTTTTATTTCCGTTGCTTGTCAGGATTACGTATTACAAATGATAGTCTATATTGGATTGGATCCGACGTTTTTAAGCAGTTTACAGCGATTTCATAAAAATAACTTCTCGCAAGTTAAGCCTCAGATTATAACCAATGTCTAATATAGTACATAAACTGTAGACTGTACATAAAATGTAGACATGATCATCATAAACTTATTATCACATACCTAAGTATATATCTCCACGAATAAGTTTATCCCATTAATATTATAAATGTGAAAGTTTGGATGGATGGATGGATGGATGGATAGATGGATGGATGGATGGATGTTTGTTACTCTTTCACGTCAAAACTACTGAACCGTCTACGATGAAACTTGGTATGTAGATAGCTGGAGACCAGGATTAACATATAGGCTACTTTTTATCCCGATATTCTCACGGGATCGGGACTTACGCGAGTGAAACCGCGGGGCGCTGCTAGTATATTATAAGAATATTCAATGGTTAACTATTGAAGAGTTGAATCTGCTAAGTGTTTGAGTAAGAGCTCCTTTACTTTCACTTTAAAAGAATAACGATTAGTAGCCATCCTGACCTCAAGAGGAAGCGCATTTCATAGTAGAATAGACTGAACCGAGAAAGAAGAACCGATAAACCCAGTGGTATGAGAGGGACACAGTAGAAGTAGGTTACTTGACGATCGAAGGTTTCTGTCATGGTTATTACACAATAGTTGGAAGTGTGGTGTTAGATAAGTAGGGGGAGATGGGGAATTGAGGTGAATAGGGTAGTGAGTGCGCGCATTTTTCGGCGTTGACGAATAGGCAACTATCTGAGCTGAGAACGAAAGGTGGAAATATGGTCATATTTACGAAGATTAAAAATAAATCGAATGCAGTTATTAAGAAGATAGTCTAATTTATCGAGGACGTACATTTCGGACGTACGGAACCCGAAAAAAGAGTGTAAAGAAGTAAAGCAGTTTCCCTTGTGTGTTGACTTTAAAACGCATTATATGAGAAAGAAAAAACATTTTTTATTTCCAGCGATGAAAATAAATACGTTTTCGCATGATAAATATCCGTTGAATTATTCAAGGTAAATCGTCTACTATCGATCTAATGAAATTTCAAAGAAAAATAAATCATCTCATCACTTTTAATGAATGAAATGATAGTAGTTTAAGACTATTACTGTAGAGATATGTGAATCGTTAAAGTCGTAACGAATAGTTACAGTAAATAATTGATAGTTTTAACTTCAGTAACCTGTGGTTTTAACATCTATTGAAAAGTTGTAGATGGGTCACAACGCCGATGGTACTACAATATCGCACAACTGACTAAACAAAACACTGTTTTGTCACTGTGTTCTATGGCTATGAGGAAAAACAGGTCTGTGCCTGAATAGTTAAGGAACTAGTTCAATGGCGTCGGCATACAAGGGTATGCCGACGCCATTGAATTAATTCATTGTTATATTACTCTTACATATTTTAAAATGTATACGTTAGAATATGAAATTGTACTAATGCAGGTCAATGTACAACGTACAATTAACCAAACCCACACGATTAAATTTGTACTGTTTGACTGTATTAATATTGTTAGTTTATAATATACGCTTTGTTTGAATCTAATTAATATTTAATGTTAATCATCAATCCGTCTGCCAAGTCTCTAAACGTACTAATCACCTTTGGTATACACGTACCTATAACTGTATGACAGGTTGATAATTAGATGTAGCCATGAAAGCAATAGTTGCACAAAGGATTTGAATATTATTTAACTATCGCAGGTTAAATCGAAAGATCAACTGTTCCATGATGCTTGGTCATGTTCTGAGATATGAACATTATCAAATATACCGGATTTCATAATTGTGATATGTATAGAAAAAAGTAATTCAATTTAAAAAAGGAAAAAACAAATTTTCACAAGTGGATAACTTTGAAAGGGTATTGTCATCAAGGCAAATACTTAAGTACTCATTTCCTTAAATATGGTTATAAAAGCATAGTATGTATTTTATTCAAAATGCTAGATTTTTTTGCGAATGAATCATAAATAGCTTCATTTATATTTTTTTATGAGAAATCTCATAGAATAAGGGCGCACGAAGGCATCAGTGTCTGCTCGGCTGTTGTTATAATTTTTTATAGTAATAAGTTCTTCAGACTTACTATTAAAGTTTATTAAAATATGCAAAAAAACATTAACCTACACGTATAAAAAAGTTACGCATTTATCTATGTATAAAGTCAGTTTTATGATTAAGTTGTTTGTTACAGGTTTTATAGTGACTACATTTTATATCGGTCGATCCTCAAAATTCCCCGCAGAAATATTGTTTAAACATGATGATCAATCGCCCTTTAAGAAGAAGTTTACTCAAACGGTAATTAACAGTTAAAATCTGTTTGAAGTGTACACTTATTGCCAAGTAGCTCTTATCCACTCGCTTTCACCCGCACACAGTAATGTTCTACCTATAGGCAGGTATACCTTTTCTGAATAAATTTTCTGAGCGAGGGTGAAAACCGCATTGAACGTCGTCTAATAGACTTCGAGATATATGCAAACAGATACGATTAAGGTCTTTGTCTTTTAGTATGTTTTGAAAAAGCCTCAAATTATAATATAATTTAATAGATAAAAGTCATCAGTGAGACTTATGAGTTGTCCGAAGGCGCTTCAGGTACACCCACGTCATTCAGGATTCACCTGAGATATAGGGAACATTTAGCATGAAATCTGTTAACTAATTATTTTTGATTAAATAACACAGAATAAGATGTAAAAGCATGATACCCAAAATATTTTTTTTATTTAATAATAATTATCCGTAATGTGGTGAAAGTTTTATTAAAATACATATTTATGTAGAATATTTTACCGAAATAACCTTTATTTGTATCTAAGACATAACTGATATTTATTATACTGTCTTTACTACCTCTACACGGCCCTTTTACACCGCTCATGACCTTTCATGAGATTCCTACCGAGTGTTATTGATTTGATAAAAATAAGCGCTGATCATAGTCACCGGAATTTACTACCAAACATCGATAAATATTGAATCTTCTCAATATTACCACAATTAAGAGAACTATTTTTTATTTCGGTATGACACCCTGCTCAGTATACACATACTCATGTAGCGATAGTGAAAGCAGTTCACAGATGTCTCAACACGCCAGTTAATCGAGTAGGAACAAACCGCTCAAAACATTTAGTTAAAGTGATCCGGCAGACAATTTAATATAAATTGCGAGAGTTGCCGGGTAGGTCGGGACATGGTTACATGGAGCTATAATGGAAAGTTGTAAATCTTTCAGTGGACAGCGCGACACTACCAACAAAACATTTTTTTCCATCCACCCCTTTGGGAACACCGATTCGATTTTGTACATTCAATACAATGTTGCTGACTGTATCCCATTTTAGCGTAACTGTACCTAACGGTAGATATCGCCTGACTGGGAATTCGCATACTATTAAAAAAATGCAGTTTTTCTGCTTTCCACTGCATCGTGAATTGTGGTAACTGGCTATATTTCAGTACATAGTCAACGATGAGATGGATTTCTCATGTATGTACCGACGTATTTGTTGCCGATTCTGTATAATGGGATGTATATGTATAATGGAGATTCTGTATAATACATGTGTAACTATGCTTCATTTGTAAACAAATGAAATAAAAATGTATATTAGCTAGACAGACATAACAATACAGTATTGTTTTGTTATACATATATAAATTAAGTGCAGCACGTTTCACCGACTATATCGGCATGCAAATATTTTAAAACATAAACCTAATACATTAATTTGTATTCTAAGTAAATAAAGAAAAAAATAATTAATTAAATTCAATATGCAAAAGTACAGTTCTATTATTAGGTACCTACATATTTAACAAATCTAAATATACCAGCTTAGCTGAATATACACCCGTAAGCTCTTTTACTTTACTAACTATAAAAGACACAGAGGTGGGGTTTCCCGCAAAGGACGATATATATGAGCCATCTGGTATAACTTACTATGCAATTCTTAAAAATACAATTGAATTAACTTAGTTAATTTTTTATTTAATTTTTTGGCATACGAAAATAAATTACTTACTAGCTTACCAAAACCGTTTTATTCTGGTCGGTTCAGAAAAAAAAATTTTTAGGTTATGTGACTTAAATGCTGTTAGTAATACTGATTGGTGATTTGTCAAGATTTGTATGAAAAAAACAAACTATGTGACATATTCTATGACATGGTTTCAACTAAAAATCTCTGCTGGTGCACAGAAGAGAATACGCACAGATTGTTACATATTGGACTCACTTTAAAACTATTTAATAATACGTAAGATATAAATCATTACTATGCTACATTGTGGCCACGGAAAAGAATGGCTGCTGTTCCGAACTGCGACGAACAATATATTTGAAAAAAATACCCTAGGTTGGTCGGGCTGATTTATCATCTGTGGAATTGTTCGGACGTAATAGACATGGTTTCGCAAAGCCCTTGCCCGGCCTAAGCCGTAACCTGGACAAGAATGGTGCCCCTTTGATCCCGTGAAAAAGAAAACTTCTGTAAAAAAATCACTCGCATGGCTTGGTGGTCGTGGGAAGGGTCTGACGTTACCCAGTTATTCGGCACTGGCTTTTTAAGGGGAAGGAGCATTAGCTTAGGTTTTGATTTATAAAATTAATAAAAAGAGTACCAGAAAGAAACAATTGTCTATTGATCACATTAAAATGTCCTTGTGTAGTAAAATCTCAGTCCTCTATTTATTAATTTTACATTGTAAACCAGAACAACTCAATCATATGTCTCTGGTAAAAAAAAACCCAGCATTTCTACATAAACTTGCAAGAACCCTGACTCCCTGGATCAGGCCTTGTCGTAAAATTCATTCTTAGTCGAGATCTACTTATAAACTACCGCCTTGTCAATTTTCAGGTTTCTAATACACAAAACTCAAGGATTTTCATATAAACTTCAAGAGCCCTTAGCCGTATCTAATCTGGCCCTGTCGTAAAAACTATTCATATCTGACGTGTTCTACCTATAAACTACCTTCTTGTCAAATTTCAGGTCTTTAGTACAAAAAACCAAAGACTTTAATATAGCCTTGCGAGAGCCCTTAGACCTCCTAAATCCTGGCCTGTCGCAAAATCCGTTCACATCTGACGTCGTCTACTCATAAATTAACTTTCTGTCAAACTTTATCTTCATACGTCAAGAAGGTTTTCATATTTCGTGATTAGTCAGTATACGAGTGAGTGAGTGAGTGTGTATCCTTATAGATGTACGTATATTTAGATAACAAAAAATATTCATATTACTGCTGTTCCTGCTACCCACTTCTTGTAACAGATTTTAAACCTCACCATATATATATTGTATGAGTTTTTGCTTATTCTATAGTGATACTGGTAACATTTTAGCATACTGTCGGTCTTCTAAACGCCTGGCAGTACTACCGCTTTTCTAGTACCGGATGTTCTTAGCACTGGACCATTAAACTTGATACCGACAGCGAGCGGTCTATATGCAGTAGCGGGTAATGTAGGTAAATGGGCTGCTATTATGATAAAACAATTTTCATGAAACCAATAACTAGATGATTCTGGCAATTCATTTAATATGTTTTTATATTCAAATATAGTATTATAGTTTTATTAATTGTTAGTACCTACTCAATGTAAACATTACATTTAACGAATGCTGTGGGCGTCTATAATTGATGTACATATAAGAGATGTGATGTAGTGATAAATGTTAAGAACAATGTTGCATGTGTATATTGTTGATGCTCCTTAATAAATAAATAAATAAATAAATAAGTATTCGTTAGGAACTATCAGTTAAAAACATTTTTGATGTTGTCTATTTTTTATTTACAGAGCTCGTACTAAAAACAAGAATTATGTCAAAGGTTCTCTCTGTAAAATAATTTCACAGAAGAGCAGAGAATATTTTCTTAGGACGAAAGATTTAGGTTCCTTTAAAGTAGAGGCAAATGCATGAAGTGGTGACCAGAAGTTGGGATTTAGTCACACAAATAAGAGCTATTCTTAAAAGGAGATGACATAAATTTAAAGTGTAAATTTCTTAAAATTCAGCTTAGTCTATATTTGGTAAAAAATAAATACAGTTACAAACTATATGAACCAAAAATATAAATATGTATTTATACTAGTGATATATTATTTTTTATACTAGAAGAAAGTAACATTAAGCCTAGACAAAAGGTGTTGTAATTGACTAGAAAGCCAAGATGATGTCTGATCATGTTTGATGGCTTTAATTTCTAAAGTACTTTAGAAACGCTGCGCACATTTATCACGAAACAAAAATTTAATAAAAAGCGACCATTAACGTAATGCATACTGAAAATAAAAGGTGTCGGAGAAAGAAACTCTGCGAGAAATGTCTTTTATATTAAAATTCGTCATAACATTTCATTAAGAAAGTGCAATTTGAAAGGTAACGAAGGTAACCTAAAGAGTTTCAGTCATTGTATCTATATCTTTTTTATTTGTCAAGCTACAGAGCGACACTGAGCCAAATAACCTGACGCCGTTGGCTGAAATAAGGCGCTTTCTAATTTACATTCTGTATACAAATTGCGCAAATGTGAGCATGAAAATAAAATTCTCGTCGTTTGTGTTTTCTTGTGGGGTGGTCTTTTCTCGCATTATGTAAATTTTTATTACGAATTCTGTCAAATTAGTTTATACACGCACATTTTTATAAAGCCATTGTACAATTTGTGTTATCTTGACAAAGGTTTAGTGTTAAGCTCTTAAGAGTTAAGTATGTACGTAAGAAATTATAGCATACATTTTAATTTGTTTAAGTATATTTTGAGCAACGTAAGACCGCTTTGTGAGAGAAACATCTTAAGTAATACTATTCTAAAGTTTGTGGATGTGTGTAAATTTTTCATTTTGCCATCTGATGTGATCGCGGGAAGTTAGTAAGTCTCAGGAGCTCAACGCTGCATAATCCTATCCTAGCCAAGTATTAGTCAATTATCCTAACCCATGGTTGTCTGGAAGCGCAAATTGCGATAAGGTCACCAATTGAACATAACATTAGCTAGAAAGTAGGTATAAGTAAAATATTGTTACCTATTAATTGTTAACCAGTGCAGCCTACAAATATTTTTATTGTCTTGAACTCTAGGCTAAAGTCCAAAAGAAAGTTCAGCAAGTCAAAGCTGCAAGTTTTTCAAGATGGAAATAAATAGAAGTAACGAGAAGTGAGGAGGTCTAAGAGGCGGCCAAGGATTTCATTGGTTCTCAGGGATTTCCTTCCTAGGGTATACCCGAGTGCTTTGCAATAGACCCAATCGTGATAGAACACCATGTGGGGGTTTTCGCTCGATAAAAAATAAGGAGTGAGGAGGTTCTGCCTTAGACTTTTTTTTTTTTTTTTTTTTTTTTTTTTTTTTTTTTTTTTTTTTAAAGGCAACTCCCGCATTAGGAATTACTCCTGTGTCGCGGGGGACTTTACAAACATAGAAACAACGGACACAAAGAACACCCAGACTCAGGTGGGAATCGAACCCACGACCTATAAGCATAGCGGTCAGGGTCACTAACCACTAGACCAACAGGTCAGTCAGACTGAGGCGAATTTGTTAAAAAAAAAACTGTTATTGAGTAAACACTCTAACACGACAGAAAACCTAGTGCTAATAGTAAAAGATACTAGTATATTCAAGAGTATAAGTCAATAAAAATATATTACTGATATCATTATTTGGAAGTTGGCGAATAATTTTGGTTTTGCGGTCGTCGTCGCGGCGCGAACACGCGATAAAGTACCACTGTTTAACTTTCACGACAAACTTTACTCTTCAGTGTTCTCTCGATTTCGTATTATATTAAAGGTAGTGTAGATAACTTCTCCAAGAAACTCTCAAGTTAACTTTTTATATTATGAGAAAGAAAACTAGATCAAGTGATATGGTTTCTTCTTATGTACCACTAAAGTTATGAATGTCGTACTGGATCTTTTTAAATATAATAACAATTTTATCACTATCTTAATATTCCAGTGTGGTAGTTATGATAACATTATTCAACATTCATGTATTACGGAACGGGCCACAACCTCTGCTGAAAAAATTAAGGTTATTTTGACGTCAAGTCTATTTGTTTTGAGTGCTACATTATACACGAGGTTCTACTAATAAGACCACCCACTGTATAAATTCTTGATCATGAACAACCATTATCATTTAGCGGTTAATAAATGTTAGAGGGTCGAAAGTCTAAGGTGGCCACGTCGACGAGAGGGGATCAAAAATCGTAGTAATAATCGTAAAAAGTTTCAGAGTAACGCACGCGTCGTGAATTTGGAAGGTAGTCAAACGATCTTGTCATTACTGGAACGAGGTCGATACCCCTGGATACCACTTCGTGATATCTTTAAAATCTTTGTGCCGTGGTGATTAGAGCGTGTTACTGCCCATCTCGTGTGAGATAAAAAGAATTCGATAGAAGTGGCTTTACCTGTTGTTGACAAAAGCTGATATTTTATTCAATCACATCTTAATGGAGCTACGCAGAGTGTAAGTTCACTGTAAGAACCTCAATTATTTTTTATGTCAACTAGTTAGCTAACTTTGCTGCTAGCTTAAAGATAATACATTTTCAACATAGAGGAAGGAATAAACTTAATCGGAAACAAATATTAGTTTTTGTAGACGTTTTTAGGGTTCCGTAAGGGACGGAACCTATTGGTTACAATACCCTTACGGAACTTATTGGTTACAACGGGACCCTAATAATAAGCCTCCGCTGTCCGTCCGTCCGTCTCTCTGTCTGTCTGTCAGCGGGCTGTATCTCATGATCCGGAATAAGTAGGTAGTTGAAATTTTCACAGAAATACACTGTTGCCGCCATAACAACAAATTATAAAAATAAATAAAAAATTAAAGGGGGCACCCCTACTAGAAACGTGTTTTTTTAAGTATTTAAATAGTACCAACATGCACCAAATCTTATACGATGGTGCGGAACCCTTTATGCGCGAGTCCGATTCGCGATTGGCCCGTTTTTAGGCTATTTTACCACTTTTTCTTGGAAATTTAATATATAACCTTATTTAATTTGTCCATAATGTAACTAAACAAAACATTTAATAAAATGATGTGTGTAGTTTTGATCGAGTTTTTTGTTAAATAAACATATTGAGTTAAGAAAGAGTTAGTTTTAGTAGTTAGTTAGTATTCAGAAAAGTAAAGGATTTTGAGTAGGTAAATATTGGTTGGGTACTAAACTAATTTCTTATGACTATTGATATAAACCATTTATAATTTACAGTGGGAGAGCCATACTTCGGCACGTCAGGGCCAGCTCGACCGGAATGATAGCACGGCCTCACAGAAAAACGAGAGTGAAGCCATGTTTGCATTGATTTTCGCCGAGTGAGTGAGATTACCGGAGGCCCTAACGCTTCCCTCTTCCTCTCTCCCTTTCTCGCCCCTTATTCCCCCCTTCCCCTAATCCCACCTTAAAGGCCAGCAACGCACTTGTGACCTTTGAAATTGCAGGTGCTCATGGGCGGCGGTAGTTATTTACCATCAGGTGACCCGACTGCTCGTTTGCCCCCTTATATCATAAAAAAAAAATTGGTCTACGAATCATTATCGTCACCCCATAAAGCCTAAAGACGAAACAGAAGGTATGCAATAAAATAACAATATAATTAAAATGGGCTGGCCACGTATACCGAAGGACCGTTGGCCGTTGGAGCATACGGTTCTTAGAGTGGAGACAGCAAATCGGTAAAAGGAAGGTAGAACGCCCCCCGATCAGATGGCCCGACGACCTGAGAAAGGTAGCTGGGAGGGACTGAATGTGGAAGGCGGAGGACCGGGTGCTATGGCAAACATTGGAAGAGGCCTATGTCCAGCAGTGGACTAGAATAAGCTAAATGAGTGATTGATTGATTGAAAATTAAAATATACTTCCGATACCTTAGATGCTTTTCGAAAATTCGTTAAAATTTGTATGAAAATGTTCGTTATTGTACTATTGAGTTCTTAATTATATATAATTATTTTTATTTAGATAATCGAACTTACGAGTATTAATTTCAGGTTATAAATGTCTGTTAACACGGGGCTTAGACTCATTAACCTAATAATTCCGACAATGATCGAATTTTAAATCACTTTGTGACTTAGATAAAGTACTTCCACTTCAGTGGTTTGAAAAACTGTACGAGAACATTTACATTCTATCGACCCTTGAATATTCAAAGACTGCAAGCTCTGGTGACTTTTACACTTTTTAAGAGAATCCTGTTTTTTTACTAATATTAGATTGCTTTGTAATGGTATTATTGACGATATATATATATATTGATATATATATTGATCAAAGAAATAAGTATAATATAATATATAATAATAATAATAACGCCTGGCAACACTAAGAGGCAGTCTTCTTTTATAAGCGTATTTCCAATATTTATATTTTTCGAGATAATTTTCCATTGAATCCATATATTATAGAAATCTGTAAACGAAAATGCAGATCCAAAATAAAATAAAAATGAAAACCAGGAAAAAAATTACGAAAATAAGCTATAAATAGAATATTAAGACATGACATTTAATGTCATGTCATGTCACACAAGAAAAAATTGATTAAACCGAAACGAATATAAGTATTAAGAAATACCGAAGATGCTGACAAGATCCAAAGCAAAAGCACAAATACCATCCCCGTCGCTCAGCTCCGCCTCGCGGCTCCCGGAAACCACATCAAGTGTACCGACCGCTGATGAGGCGTCGAGCTCGACATTGAGTGACGAGTTTTTCTCTCCGCCGACGTCGCCAACACCTGTACGTCGGCAGGGGAGAGGCCGGCCACCGAATGGCTTGTTATCCCGCGGCCCACCGGCTTCGAATAGGGCCCCCGCTACCGGTGGTAATGTGCGTCGCATGAGATGAACGACTTTAATAAATGAGAACGTCATGCGAGCATATTTTGTGGCTACAGAGGGAGGATGTCATTTGTTGGATAACTCTGTGCTTGAGAGGCTACGCTTGGACTTGCAGACTCGTACTATGGCTTCTCCTCCTTCACAAATAGTTACACAATTACCTTTTGGTTTATTACGATCTTACCCTGATGAGGGTGGAGAGGACAGTGCTGCTTCATCTATAAGTACTCAGTATAATGATCAAATAAGGAATACTTTGGAAGGTGCTATTCGAGAATATCGGTCCACGAGTTATGAAAACAGACCTCGTTTGCCGCGTTTGCCAATGCATTAACGAAATAAAGCGCTGGTGTGTGCCCTTGATTCTATGTTAAATATTTATTTAGAAGAAAGCAAAGATCTCAGTGATACACACTCAATTCTGTATTGTGCAGCTGTTGCAGCATGTCGAGTAGCTGGTGTTAAATTCTCAGAAAATAATACCACTACTCGGCCAAAGCTTGCTGTTCCGGCGTGGCAGTGCAGGATTGAGCGTCGTATCGCTGAGGCGAGGGCACTCATTGGCAAGCTTATCTATTTCAGATCGGGTAACACCCGTCCGAGAGTAATGCGTTTTGTGAATCGGGTTTTTTCGGGAACTGGTATCAGTTCCTGTGATTATACAGCACGAGTCACAGAACGCATTGACTTTCTGAAACTGAAAGTTTATGCATGGGCAAACCGTATACGAAGATACAAAAAAAAAGTGGACCGATATACTCAGAATCGTTCATGCCAAAAGGATGGGTTTATAGAAGGTGGGAGCAGCCTGATGTAGTGAGTGACACACATTTCCCAGATGCTGAAATTACAAATACAAATATCCAGCACTGATAGCTTGTGCAGTTCGTTCGCTGCCGAATTGGAAATCAGCGGGACCGGACGGACTGCATAACTTTTGGTTAAAGTGGCTCCGTAGCTCACATGTACGTTTGGCATCTCAATTTCATTCATGCTTAAAATCAGGACTATTGTTGCCAATAAGCCTGATATAGCGATTAGATTAATAGATTAGACCGATTAGAGCGCCGAGCAATGATTGTTGACATCACCATTCCCCATGACGACAATCTCTTGAAGGCTGAAAAACAGAAAGAAATAAAATATTTGGACTTAGCCCACGAGATTGTCGACATGTGGGATGTGGATTCAGCAATCGTTGTGCCGATAGTCATTTCGGCTCATGGGTTAATTGCTAAGAGCCTCGACCAACACCTTCAGAGGCTCACGTTAGGCAGTTGGATTAGGAGCCTGATGCAGAAGGCAGTCCTCCTCGATACGGCACGCATAGTGAGGAGGTTTCTACCTCTGGAACCCTAACCACCGGTAGCTTGGTCCCTGTACCCGATACTGGTGGGACACTATTTTTTATATTTTTAAATATTTTTTTTTTAAATCTGAATATATTTAAAAATGTAATTAATATGTATATTTTTACGTGAATAAAGAGAATAATAATAAAATGCCATAATTAAATGTGGCAACACTCATGATAGTCACACGCTACAAATACTAGCAACGTGGGTCACACATTACTGGTATCCTTGTTTACCACTAGAGCTAAGCTAAATGCTTGTGTCAGGAGTGAGTTCACGTGGTCCGGATGTCTTAATAAAAGCTGTTCCCGGACGGTATGGTTTTAGTCGGTTCGATTCCGACACACCGCCAGACCGAAAACCCCGGTGGGGTGATAGCTCTAGGGGGTATCCACACATACAAAAAAAAACAAAAGGAGTGAGTTCACGTCGGTCGAACCAGCAACCACATGATCGTAAGTCGGGTGACTTAGCCATTACGCTACCAACACCGCTTTACTGCAATGGATTGAATGAAAATGAAGAGGGAATAAGAGAAGCAGGTTTATAAATACTTGCAACGATAGAAGTGACAAATAATTGTTACAGAAATACATGTAATATTATTATAATACAGTTATGACTATAAAAGTGCTTTGATCTTGATGTTATTTGTAACTAATTGAATGAAAAACTGACTAACGAAATTACATTAATTCCTGACATTATTACACACAGTAATTTTTGCAATTGTAAAATCATTATTTAATTAACTACAGAGATGATCGAGGAGCAGTATACAATGTCATCTTATATTAATCACGATTGTCTATCTATGCCATATACGGTCGTTTCACATACGGTATCGTATTTATAGGCTGGGCGACTTGGCAGGAGGTTTCGAAACGTGATACCATTAAACGATCGTGTTAGGGATTCGGTTTAGATACCGATCAATAGGCAATTGTGGCAATGTCTGAGTCAGTTAGTTGAAACAAGACGTGTGGTTATTTCGTAAATAGCCTAAGCGAAAAGACAACTTAGATGAAATATTTGTACCGATAAGGATGTTAACACTTTTATCGAATTTTCCGTTCACTAAATCATTATAAACAAGTAAAGAACACATCTTGTGCTATTACATCTTTACAGTTACTTTTCTGTTTATCAAATCATCAACAATGTATCTTTATGATTAAAATTAAATAATATTATTACGTAATTAAAAAATAACACGTAACTATAATGTATTGGTACTTTTAAGTTACGCAATTTGAAAATAAAATAATTGAACATGAGCTGTTGGGAGTGGTTGCACCAAAATTTATAACTATAAATGCTAGAAAAACCTTTAACTAGAGATACAATATTAATAGACTATTTAACTAAATAAAAAAAATGGTTAATGTGTTACCTTCGTATGTACATTAAACGAAATTCTTATTATTTTCCAAAAACTTCAACGTTTACATTAAGTATTATGTGTTTAAAAAAAAAACAATTTAAATTTATCGCGAAAACGCTTAAGCCTGTCATGGCCTCTTAAATGAAGCCACGCCGTGGCAAATAAACAATACACCACACAATCGTCAGTGTGATTTGTAGTTTTCCTTAAATTAAAATGAATTTCTTGTAAGAGCTGTGTAGCGCCCCAGTATAAAAGCACAAAAATAGAAACGCCAAACAAATTATTTATTTATGTTACAAAGATTAAAGAAATACGAAAGTGGCTAAAACTTTCAACGAAAGATAATGCTTACAGTTTATCCACCGATTCAGGAAAGTATTTCTGTGAAGATTTTGTAGCGATATCCGTAACTTATCAAAAATTTATAAAGAGGAAAAAATATCAAATAACTGCTGTATTGTATGAAAATGTACAACGACAATGGCTTTTGCAACGGCCGTGACGCAATGCTTTCCGATTAGTGTTCACTGTCAAGTGACTGTAGAGGTCTACTTTAGCCGAATTTATTTGCTGAAAACATTACTTAATTAATATTTAGTTATATTAACTTTTAAACTTTCGCGTTCCATTATATATTTCATTATGTATTTATACGGGAATTAACGCGATCACGAAATAGGTATTACATGCCTCTGAATTGCCTGACGTTTCAACCAAGTTGCACTGGCCGTGGTAACAGGTCGCGTATAAATAGATAATTAAGTAATCTTTAGTTATTATTGAACAATGTGGTTTTCTGTTATCTCCATATCATGATCCATCATTAGAAACTACACGATTTATTTGACGTGGACCTATTGCTCTAAGAATATTTAAATATAATTGTAAATGTTTATTTATTCAAATGATAGTTAGGAAGGACTTATAAAAACGCTCTTAATTTGACACGATTAATATGTATGTATGATTTTCACAATATCTCAATGCCTAAAATAAATATTACAAATTGAGATTTCATCAATTCATCTAATGAACAAAAATATTTGTAGTATAACATATATGTACTGTATTCAGAATTAGCAGCATATTCAAATATATTAAAAAAACCTAAAATCTTGAGACCTCTACCACGTCTTACATAGTCAAGAATTCCACATACTACTAAAATATTCTGCAACATTATTACACACTTTACACAGCGCTATTTAGACTTAAACTAAGCATAGCTTGTAAAGTCAGGACCAAATATAATATCTGTTCACCGTAAGCCTCTAAAAACAATATATTTTAGAGTACTAATAGTACAAAACTATCTAGACTAGCATAGACCAAATATATCCGATATAGACCATGTATGCAAGATAAGAAAATATAAGTACGTGTGAATATTCCAGAAATATCTAGTCAATAATTAATAATTTCCTTTAAAAGGTGCACACGTTGAATATGTAAAATGTTTGATGCGAATTGAATACGACGTCAGATCGTTGTTGTTTTACTGAACTGTCATGAGGTAATGAATTTTATTTAGTTGAGTATAGCATGTAAAGTAAATAAACAACAGTTACTAAAATTAATTAATTAGTTTGTGAATTAAATGTAAAATATTTTTGGCTCGTTGATTCGTGAAAGTAAACATGTCTGCAAATGTGAAAGTATTATTATACAGTAGTATCGAGTCTACTCAAACCAATACCGATCACGTAATAGATACAAATAGGTAAAGATTAACTGCTGCTTACCAATAATGATTTAGACGTTTTTCAATTAGGTAATTCTAATGCAATATCGCAATAATAACGAAACTACGGGTCATCACCCCACTGGGGTACGGTGGGGTGATATGTCGGACTTGAACCGACTGTTCCGTCATCGGCATCCTTCTTGCTAGAGCCTCTGGTGAGCACTGGAAAGAAAATACCTGTAAACCCCGGCAGTCTTGGCCTCCTGTCTAACAACAGGCAACCTTGTTGTGGTGTGCGCGGGATCTTGCCCTCTGATAGCCAGAAAGGAGCGCGTGGAGTACCAACGGATTACCCTATCCATCGCCCCCAGGCAAGTACTCATGGAGGCTGGAGATCGACTTCCTCTCTCCGGCACTTAATGCGTCTTCTGCGGGACGGCAGAGTACGAGTTTTGCCCCGTTGTCTTTCCACTATCTCCTTGGCACACATCACCTCGCAAAACGAGGCGGTGGAGAACGCAATCCTATCTTCCTACGTGTGCGCGTCTATAAGGTACATCCTACTAATATTATAAACGTGAAAGTTTATGAGGATGTATGGATGTATGTATGTATGGATGTTTGTTACTCTTTCACGCCAAAATTACTGAACCGATTGCGATGAAACTTGGTATGTAGATAGCTGGAGACCTGGATTAACACATAGGTTACTTTTATCCCAATATTCCCACGGGATCGGGACTCACGCGGGTGAAACCGCGGGGCGCTGCTAGTATCAATATAATTTGATAAACTATTTGCATATGAGAAAATTGTATTTCTTAATAACTCATATTTGAAAATCATGAACATAAATGTCAAATCCTACATAACAACCTATCATATCAATTACTTAAAAACATCAATCACCATCAATCATAATCCAATGAAATCGTCTTACTCTACTAAGCTATACATACGTATAAAATTTACTATTGATATGAATAATTATAGAAAACATGTTTTATGTCTATTAGGAAATGACCCGATAGTTGAAAAACGTTTTTTAGGAGACATAACATATTTCACCCGCTGCAACGTTCATATGTGTATGTATACATTTCATTTTGACATCAATAATCTTCTCTAACACCCCTCAAATTACGCGTATAAGTACAATTCAGTCATTCTGAGTGGCTCTATTCATAGAAGTATGGCTGAACTTATTAAAATAAAATTACTTCCTTAACTCAAACAAGGAGATTTGGTTTAGCTCCTCTTGGTAAATCAGAACCAACTCTTTAAATAATCTGATTCTTCTATACGTGTGACTAACCAATAAATGTGGTATGTTCATTGTAAAATTCAAAAAGACTACGTAGTCAGTGGTGAGGCTCCCAACATAAGGTTCACTGGATAAAGTTTTCATTTCATTCACTGCATAACTTTTGAACTCTTCCGCTCCACAACGAATATTTCTCAGGTAAATCACTAAAGTCTTTAATATAACCTAGTCGCCTTTTACGACCCGCCTGAGAAGAGGTGGGATCATTTAAGTATGTAAGTTACATAAAGTCATAGTTATAAAACACACTGTGTTGTATAAAATGTTTTATATTTATTGACACCAATAGACCAACAAATGAGTATATCTTACTATTCAATCTCGGATATCTCTATAGAAACTGAATTTCTTAGAGCTTCAGGAACATACTGCTGGAGGGTAACACACAAAATCACATTACTTTGAACATAATAGCGGTGCTTTATGTCATATTATAAGTTGCATATTGATGGAATCATTCAATTATTGCCATCATGATAAGCAATCCTTGAGGGAAAGGTAACTATGGCCATATATCAATCATCACTGTGTACGAAGCACAACTAGAACTTAGCAAACAACCAATTTTAGGGTACACGAGAATTATATATAATTGTGTGCAGGAAATTCAAAGGTCTGAAATAATATTTAGTTATACCTATTGATCACGTCAATTCCTATATAAATCTATCCTACATAATATAATAAAGTTGTAGAGTTTTTAAGCTATTGCATAGCTTTTATCGCGGGCTTTGAGCGCGGCGACCGAATCAAGAAATTCCGTAACGAAAATAAACCTAACACCTACAATACATAAAGTCACACATTTGATAATATATCGTAACGCGTAATGTTAATAGTTATTTTGCCATAGCGTAAGAAGAACTTACAACGTTTCGTAATCTTGAAAGTAAGAATACTTCATTGCAAGCTATTCAACAACAGGTGGCGTTATTCTAAATGCACACAATTATAACATTAATCACTTTACTAATAAATTCGATATTTGTGTCATTCTTCGATATGTTGTAACACATTTTAGAATATTATCAATGATATCGATACCTAACTTCTGTTTGGACGGAGCAGAATAAAAAAATATGAATTGAAGGATATCTGGGAAGGTAACATTAAAAAGGTGAAAAAATAAGTACTTGCATAATAATGTTTATTAATTTTAAGAATCTGTATTATAATCATATATAATAAAGACTGTATTAGACACTTAACAAAATTCAAAACAGTGGTTACATAAATAATATTTGGCATAGTATGTATCTCTAGTAGTAGATTTTAGTTACTATATTCATATTTATTTTTTTAGAAAATACGTAGTCTCAATAATCATAATTGACCGCAATGAACAAAAATGCAATACGTCTAATTGTCGACCCGTTGGTATAGTGTTTAGCGATTCTGACTGCTGAGTTGATTTCGTGGGTTCAATTCCCACCCAGGACTAATATAACTATAATATGTCTGAAACAAACAAACAAAATTTAATATTTATAATATTAGAGTAAGTAAATATAACACGTTTAAAAGTATGCATATTGATAAAACCAACATCCTACCTGACTACATCATTAATCGAGTAGAATAGAATATTCGAGAATAACATTAAAAACTGATAAGACCCGATCATACCAAATTCAGTTTTATGTGAAAAAACATAAGGAAGAGTTTAGCTTAAATCTCTAGGCAATTATTAGTTAAATAAAATTTTAAGATTTTATTGAAAAAATATATAAAATTGTACTTACCGATGTGATAAGGCCGCCCATTGTGCATTTTATGTTTCAGTTGTTTTTTTTTAAATGTATTTATATCATGTGTTTGGTGTACAATAAAGAGTACTATCTATCTATCTATCTATCTATCTTACCGATGGTAAGAAACAGCTCCATTATTAATATTTTCCCTTCTGCTATCATTTTTACCCTGTAAAACAGAGCAGTACAGCATTGTGGCGTAAAAAGAACTTTCAACTTGAATTAATATCAAAGAAAAAAAAATACTGCAAAAAAAAAAAAAAATTTAATAATTATAATTGCATTAGTTGATAAAAAATGCTATGCAATAGCTTTACCGCGGCAGTCCCCGAGTGCCACACACTTTTTTTTTACTTTTTTTGTTTGTGTGATTGTTTGTTTAAATTAATTAATACTGGCAGTTCCAGAGAACAGTTCCAGAAATCCACTAAGTCTAACACATTTATTGAATTTTATTGAAGTTGTTTCTTAGTGAGAAAAATAAATGCAACTTCTGAATGAATACTTTTTAAAACAATGAAAAATTACGTTTCATTTTCTGTCGTTCTCTTTAAGTTACAAACAACACTGCAGTGGCTATTTACTTTTTCCTCATCACTCAAGTCTTTGAAAGTACACTCATAAATATGCAAGTCCAAAGTTGTTGAGGTAACTCGTCGTATTTTACCACTTTTAGCTGGAATACCTATACAATAGACGAACGCGACCCGCTGCATAGGAAAACTGCGGTGAACTTCTAGCCAGTAACAATATCCGAACCTTCATAAATATTCACAGTACAATGAAGTCTACTTCAACTACCTACTTTTATCAAAACCCCGAGGGTGTTGAAGCAGCTTTCATTACAATGTTTCTATTTAAATGCGTTCTTCGACAAGATGTCTAATTGGTAACCTTATCTGTGAAGTTTTCAATATCTGTGACAGACGACTGACGCCAGGCGAGACGGCAGGACGGCTCATTGGGGCCCGAATGCTGGATTGTTTTCTTAATCTTCTTGAGCAAGGCAAATATTTAATTAATAGTATTTGACGCAGCTCTTATTACTTCGTGCCAGTAATTAGGAAAGATGTGACATTCGTGGTCAAAGCCTTTTGTTTCAGGCTATGTTCAGATGACCGTTCGGGCGTTGAGCACGCGCTGGGTTTTTGGATAGTGTTCATACGGCGATCGCTTGAACATAATTCATGTACCGCACGTACATGAATTATGAATTTACTCGTGTTATCAAAGCACCGCTCAACGCCAGTCATATATATTGTTACTTGATATTCGCCTTTTTTTACCTCACATTACCTCGTCGTATTCATCTGCATATCGTATCGCTCTGTAGTAATTGTATCCACTTCTTAAACGTTGACGTAAAGTTAGACGTTAGCATAATTAAAACATAATTTTATCTGAAAGAGAGATATATATTAAATGTACTTAAATATAAATTTTATGTACCTTGGTGTATAAGCGCATTTCATACAAACTTTTTATTTCTTTGTGCTTTAAAACAGAAGCATTTTATTTTTACATTTAGGTGAATTCATAATACACTGAGTGACTTTATTGTCAAATTTATAAATTTTAAACTTGAGAAAATTATATTGAAGTCACATGCTTGATAAATAGTTTAATTAACCGACATGACTTCTTTAAGAAAAAAATATGTTAAAATACTATTTGTGCCTCGCTATTTCACCCGAGTATGATTTAATATAAATCATTTATTGGTGATAATAATACTTCAGTAGAGACAATATTTTAGTAACATTTTCTTGGCATGAAGGCGTTTACAGTTCATCTCTTCTCAGCAATGCTCGTTTCTCGTCGGGCGGCCAGGGTTATGCGTCACCTGCACATACCTTAGCAGTTTCAAGCCTTCCTGGAATGGTGTAGCGTTTTCTGCGCGGGTCTCTTTAAACTGCAAGGGGAACAAGGCCCCCCGCACTACCACACGTAATAGTGTGGCTACCTACTGTTTAAGAGGGGACGTAGGTCTGCGTGGTATATCCGAAATAACCTGTAGTTTTAGTCCGCATAATTCCGACATACCACTTCACCGCTAGCCCCGATAAGGTGATGACCCGTTGGAGATTCTACACGATAAAAAAGGGCTATGTGTCACACGGCTCTTTCACGCCACTTATACTACAGTCATAGACCCGAACCGTGTGCAGAATCATTTTAATTTTCTATTATCTCTTTCCTGTGCGTCCAAATAACATGCTTTATAGGGCAAAGTATATTCATGAAATTGTCTTGATCCTGAAGTGACTCCCGCACGTAGTGCTATGTCTAAAAATAAATGCTCATAAATCAATTTTAATTTTTTAAGACATTGCTGTCACAAAATACCTTATTGTGGCATATATATAATAAAAGAAACAATAAGAGATATACATATAGGAGCGCGGACTGTTGTTCAGATGTTTTTGTAGAATATTTTTGTAGAACATCACAGTAAATATTTACGTAGCACTAACCACGCACGCGGCAAGCGGATAAAGCAGTTCAGGAGCGCTTTCTCTTCTGACTTTCTTAACAAAAACCAATATTAGTTCCAGAGATTAGCACGGTTCAACAACCAAACCAAAAAAACTGTTCAGCTTTAGTATGTTAATTATAGTATATAGCTTATATGCAGACATCCGCATACGTCGAGGAGGACATCATCATAAGTATAGCTTAGAGATAGATTGTAAACGCGTAGTTCCAATTGCGTCCTTCTTTGCACAAACCAGTTTACTTTAAATGACGCTAAATGCATATTATAGCTCTCATTTAGTACTATTCGTCGCCGGTGTAGTGATGCTACCCCAGGCTATTGTTCACTGAAATGTATCACTACCCCCATGTTTTAAATAGGATTAATTTAATGTTAATTGTTGAGGAGTTCTGCTAGTAATTTATGCGCATTGTGTCATCGTGTGTCAAATCGGTATAGTTTTGCTTATCCTATAATATTTTTAAAGTTCACAAGACAGGACAGTCTACTACAGGATTCCTTCACCAGATCCTGAGCTCATGACAATGAGACCAGTAAGGAAATATACCCTTTATAAACCATCTTCGAATGATTGAGTAACATACACGAGAAAGATCCTGACGTACCGAGAACCTCTTCCTTTTTTGAAGAAGTTACAGTTTTATCAAACACAAAACTTCATGATACTATATTTTATAAACGGTTATAATTTATTAGTTATTATATTTCCTTTAGTTCCGCAAGCCAGTTTTTGCTAGTGTACGAGATCGGAAACGCAACGGATAGACGTGTTAATCTCACGGTGTCGAGAGCATGTGACGATATTATTTTTCCCGGCATCATATGAAGTGATTAATAACGTTATTCCTTTTGCCGTAATGACGTTCCTTTCGATATCATTATTTTTCCTTCATAGTGAAGCATTTGGGGTTCCGTTAATGGGTTAATCGTTTGCCCGTCATTTATTATTGTTGTCTTGGGAATTAATTTGTTATTTATATGCATGTTGTCGAAGCTCATTTACTTAAAGCAGCTAATATATAGCAATACGTTACAGAACGTACTTATGCTAACGTAAGCAATTATGTAACGTTTATATTCTTAATTATTATTTGTCTACCGGATTCTCATTTTGCAAACTTTAAATTACATCTCAAGGGTTTTTGATGTTATTTCTAGCTTTAACAATATTATGCGCAACTGAAACAACTGTTTATCAATGTAATCTAGAAGAGAGTAGAAAATATTAGTTTGTTTAAAGAGGTAGGACCACGGAGCAGAGCAGAGGACATATTTTTGTACTGGGGTACTTATATGCGTTGGTTAAAACAGGAGTATTTTGCCCTCGTACCGGATGGCATAGGGCCCAACCCGCGGCTACATGGAGAACCACTTCTGAGGACTATTGAACATTAGTCTACTGTGTGAACGTTCAACAATCGACGCAGTGTTGCACCTGTGAGCCTGTCCATCACTATTGGTTCCACATGCTTAGTACCATCCATGGCATGCTGTGTTCACAAACAGTTCTTGGAACAATCCTGTAGAACTTGGGGTATAACTGGGCCTTTTGTGGCAACTTCTCCCCTTACCGGATGTTATCTGTAACGCCCACAACACTTTCGTCACAGTTCGGAAATTTAAAGAAGCGGCTCGCCAGTCTTTCAGTTGGCCGAGCGCATCGAGGTATTCTGCTTACGGATGGCCATGAATTTTATTTCACCGCTCCGTCGTTGTCCACACTTTGGCGCCTCAATCGAAGTAAATTCTGTCCTGGTACCGGTTCGGTCCCAGACTAAGTATCTGGGCCTGATCCTTGACGGAAGGTGGCGCTTCAACGTGCACTTTCAGCAGCTTGCTTCGAGGCTGGTTGGCGCTGCGTCCACCCTTGGTTGACTTTTGCCCAACGTGAGATTTGGAAGCAAATGTGCTCGCCGAAATTTATCGGTGGACGGCTGAGTTTCGGGCGGGCAGCGGCAATCGGCCTCCATCTAAAAAGGTACGCAAGTGGCGTGAGGCCACCTACCGAGCCACAATTGCTCGTTGGTCGTCCCGGTTGGAGACTCCACGTGCAGGCTTTTCCGCTGTGGAGGTGCTTCAGCCAGTCATCCTTGAGTGAGCAGGAAGCCTTTCCTTCTGACTGACGCGGGTGTGTTCCAAACACGGCTGCTTCAGAAAGTACCTACACTCGATCACTCGATCGATCTGATTGCAGTCATCGGAGAGAACCTCTCGCTATTGTACGCTCCATGGCCTGTAGCGACAGGTACTTTACCGAGGTTGCGCACTTCTACGAGGATGTGATATCGTAGAAGGAGGCGGCGGAACAGGCCCGATATTAAGATCTCCATACGGTATATTACATATTGTATTTCCAGCGCCTCATGCCGTCCTGAGTGTGGCTACGGGTGGATCCGTGAAAGGGCGAAGCCCGCATGTGCCTGGATATCACCTAATATCGTTGTTTTCACAATTAGAGGCCTAGAACAAAAAGTATTGATCCCACAAACAGTTCTTTGAAAAGGACTGACTCAATGTTTCCCATACAGTATAGCAAACATTTAATTTATTGTTTTTTTTTTTATAGTATAGGGGGCAACCAAGCAGACGGGTCACCTGATGGTAAATGACTACTGCCGCCCATGGGCACCTGCAACTCAAGAGTCACAAGTGCGTTGCCAGCCTTTAAGGAAGGGGGTGAGGAGGGAAGAGGGTAGGGTTAGGGCCTCCAGTAAGTTGACTCACTGGGCGAAAAGCAATGCAAACATTGCTTCACTGCCGGTTTTCTGTGAGGCCGTGGTGTCACTCCGGTCGAGCCGGCCCATATGTGCCGAAGCACGGCTCTCCCAAATTTTGATGGATCGAAAGCAGCAGCATTTCTGTTTAATGTTTATTTTCCTTAGAATCATGAGCCGAGCGAAACCGACAGAGAAAGCCCCATATTTTGCTACTAAAATATGTATTTGAGTAAATTATTGGTATGGTATAATATAGAATTGACGAGCTATTTTCTTTCCACAAGTTGACAGTCTGTTGTGCGCCTATTTTCTGTGACGGGGTGGACGGCTACTATTATTCCCATCCCAACTCAATCATCAATCAATCAACAATCAATATTATTATTTTCATGTGTTTTTCTATTAATGTTAAAATAAGGAATTAAAATAATATAAATGTTTCTTACTATTATTTCTAGTAAAACTAATTTTAAATCCAAGGCTTGATTTCTAACTCATTTGCAATTGACAATCGAAACAGACATAAACCTCGATGAAATTAAAAAAGTTATCGCTACTTCATGAAATGGCACTCATGGGTGCAGCTCAGATTAAGTTTTACTTATGTATTCCAATCTCTTTAGAAGTCGTGGATGAAAATCGTATTGTTTGTAAAGTCACATAAAATGCCAAGTACAAAAACAACATATAAACGTTACTTTAATACTAAACGACAACAAAAAGTCAAACAAAATAAAAGTTCACATTGATATATCCACTTACAGAAAAAACGAATAAAAGTTGTTTCTGCAAAATTGACCACAAATACGAGCTATTATAATTATTATTAGCTCTTAAATTAAATAGCTATTATATTTATAATGTAAGAAACTTATAGACATAACCAATTTGGGCAACGAAATATTTTTCCCTTATCAGTACATTTACAAGTTGCTCAGTAGACATTTAGTTTTTCTTTAGAATTCATCAGATAAATTTACGAACTTAATCTTCTAATTTTATACATACCCGTTTACGCCCCTTTGCTAACGGTGCTATGTTTTTTTTTATTTAAATGGTTTTCATTTAGTTTAACTTCTATTAAAATTTGGACGTTCTGCCAATGTATAGAAGTTATAACAGCACGTCTTCCATGCAAACTTGAAAGTCCTTAACAATTAAACGCAGCCTGCAGCCTTTTGGTTTTCTTTAGTACCTAAGTTTATTATATCTGAAGACTCAGGTTTCTTACGCTATATGTAATTCACTATACTATATATACGCTGTATGTATATATATAACTGTGTTTTCTGGTGTTAAATCTGGTTTGTCAAATTTAGACATTACATGGTCGATAAAACGCTATAGTTTAAGAATAAAAATTTAAAATACACGACAAAGACTTTAAGTCAGCCAGATAAATCGTCGTATCGTGCTATGAACTACAAAGTTAGAGAGGCTATCATAAATAATGCGACTAAAGCAAGTGTAAAATAAACTATTTTATAAAAAGAAGAACCCTGTCCAATAGCACCCGACTTATCGAAATCATATTTCAGGGACGTGAGGAGGACGGTGTAGCTTTACCCTTTTCCAACGCATTGTCTATTGAGGCTCGTTTACACTGTATTGGCTAACACATTCAAGTAATACTTGAAGCGTATATCTGTGACGTTAAAGCCAACGCAGTCTAGTATTGTCCGGTGTAGGTTTTCGGTCAACGTGAACGAAGCATCACCCTTTTCTAAATCATTGTCTATTTCACATTGTCACGAACACGCGGCGACACGAGATATTCGATGAGATATAACTTTATTCTTGTAGTATTTCTGCGTGATTGTTGTTGTTCTAAAAACAAGCATCAAAAGTCAAAGGCTTAAGTTGAATACACAATAAAGTTTATTTATTGTAGGATTCCTTATTTAAAGTAGTCTATATTTTTACATGAACCTTAAGATTTAAATTAAATGTGAAATGAGTTCTTTTTTCTTTTGCACTAGTTGTCATCAATTAGCAAGATTAAGGTTCAAGAATGAGAGTACTTTATTTGCTTGAAACATGGTACAATAAGATGTTACAATGATAATCATAACACAGCATGTCTCACCGTGCAATTGGTATGCAACATAAGAGATTGTTTTTAAACTAAAACTGTTTAACATTACTTACATATCTATCAAATAATTACACATCCCTGATAATCACAATGTAACAATTAAATAGAAATTACCATAAAATATATGAAATGTTGGCAGGTTACCGTAGCGTACGGATGTGTCCAACATTACGTTGCAAGTCCTCAATTGGGATGTATAGATATATAACCCTAGAATACTAACCATCGCCTGAGAGACGCGCGCGATCGATTATCTGGGAACATTTTTAATTTACTTCAATGTGCGTTCTCGCCAAAAAAGTATATCCCGAGACGCCGTAGAAAGTGACAGTGTTTTGTTCCGGGGATCACTCTGTTCTCGAGTATCAAATCTTATTACTTTAAACGAGCAATTCTTGTATGTATGTATTTATATTTCGGGTATCTCAGAAACGGCTCTAACGATTTTGTATACAGATACAGTTATATTTTATGTGTTATATTTATGTTATATTTTAACGAACAAGTAATACTAAAACACTTATTTATAATATAAACAAAACCTTTATTTAAGGAAACAAGAATTTTGACATATTATTCAAAATCAAATTATGGCAAAATAGTTAAATTCCCTTATTTGTTAAGTATTTTCGTGTACTTTATATTTTTTTATTAGATAGATCTGAAGACTGGTTCATCATTTTCCTCATATAAAAAAATGAACATTATTAAACTATTGTTGTACGCCGAGGCATGTGCGGTCTGAAGTCTGTTTAGGAAAAGCCAGGCGTGTTGTCCCCTCGAGTCACAGCCCCGGCTTTAACCAAAGCGTCGTCAGCATACCATATCGCACCCAGCACATGCAGCAGGCACCACGGACAAAACATCTAAAAGAAGTAGTCATATCGCTACCGTATGTTTTGTTTGCACAGTAGAAAATTTTTGAAAATGTATCTGAACGACAATATACCTTCTATTTATTATCTACTAGCCGTTCCCGCAGTTTCACCCGCGTTTATGGTCACTGCTCCGCTCCTATCGGTCGTAGCGTGATGTTATATAGCCTATAGCCTTCCTCGATAAATGGGCTATCCAACACTAAAAAACATACTCTTCAGCTTTATAATATTAGTATAGATTTTATGTTTTCAAACGTTATACAGTAAAGGGAAACACATTTTATAAAATGTAATAAGAAACAACAAACAATCATTGAAAATAAATTAGAAAATTTCCATAGAGCTTTAGACAAAATGTTAGTGTTGTTGAAGACAGTTCTCTGATTTTTTTTATTGTTTTGAAAATCCCCAGCAAATAATAAGATCCGCTAACTGATTGCTTGTCTACAATCAGCGTTAGACTTAATAATTATAATTATTAACACCACACTATTGATTGGCCTGTTGGCCTAGTGGTTAGTGACCCTGACTGCTACGCTATAGGTCGTGGGTTCGATTCCCACCCGAGTCTGGGTGTTCTTTGTGTCCGTTGTTTGTATGTTTGTAAATTCCCCCGCGACACAGGAGTCATTCCTAATGCAGGAGTTGTCTTTTAAAAAAAATATAGATAATAATGATTAATTATTTAATGTACCTAGTAAAATATCCTTTGATTGGTTGACGTCTGGACAAAACCCTACGAACCAGACATAAGATGATTTCATTTTGAAGAATAACTGCATGTTAACGTAAATTTTATTTTCACCTTTCTTAACATTTGAGCCGTGGAATCTCCACTGCTGAACATAAGTCTGTTTTGAAAACTTGTAGAAAGAGCAGTCTTACGCGTTTATAAGTAAATTAAAGTAAGTATGGAAACTGGAAAGTTCTAGTTGCTGATGAGTCGGATACAAATATATATGGACACTTAAAAAAAATTCAAGAAAAAAAAAGCGTGGGGCGTAGCACAAATTACAAATTTACTCGGATTACGCTACGCCCCACGATTTTATTTCCGAATAGCTGTTTGGCTTTTCGTACAGTATCTGCATTATTATTATTTCTTTAAGAATAAAACCGATTAACCTAAAAAAAAACACTTATTTTATTTTCTTTAATCTTATCAACCCAAGTTTTTTTTATCCGACTGTACAAAACAGCTTTTAGTGGTGTCTAAATCGTAAATTGAAAAAAAGTATTAAAATTAGTAGTGTCAATTTGGACAAGTGTCCAAATCGTCAGCAACTCAACTGACTTGACTTCGTCAGAGTGCAGAGACCCCCCCTCTTTTTTACTATTTGGCTAATACCATAGTGCCAATCTAGGAGACTTATTTTTTTAAACAGCGTAGAAACTCTAGTAACTCTGCTCCATAGACAGATTTTATGTTTGTGTTAAAGTAAGTTAACAGTTTTTGAATAGATTATATATTGTAAACCAACTTAAAATAAAAAGCAAAACCTGCTAATAGGAACAAACAACAAATTTTAAGTTTGAAAAGTTTTATTTTTTTGCTGATGCCATTATTTTGTGACTTTTGAATTTACAACTGGTAGGGAACGTAGCGTTAAAAATTGCAGCTCGCGATGACTTCGCTTTTTAGTTTTTGTTCAAATTGCAATTAGTGAAGAGTTTGCGAATCCTCAGCGTTGTGTCAGAGATTGATGACAATGGAAATTTTATACATCGTTAGCCAGGAGGGCGTTAGGTGAGCGCGCTGTTTTTTCAGTAATCCTATCCGTGTAGACACCTACAATTATTTGTCACGCTAGCAAGGTCACGCTGAGTAACCACCCTCGTTTACCTCGATATTTACAATAGCGCACCTCCCGTATTTCGTGACTTTGTTACCGCCCCTATCAATTGCAGGTTTTGCGGCTTGCTTCAATGTCATATCGATCCAATGTTAATAGAAAACTATCCAAACTATGAAACCGCGCCGATAAATAGTGCTGTCATATAATAACTACGCAATATATTTGTTTAATCCTTCAACATGCTGTTACAATTAATTCTTATGCGAAGGGTATTATTGTGCTGGATTGAAGCAGACCCGGACTCATTCGTTTGTGTTTATCAGTAGGTAAACCGATAACTCTCATTCCGCTCAGTGTGACGCAATGCAGAGATTAAAGGCTTACACTCGTAGTACCGTGGCTATGGATATGGGACTGGCTAGATCCAATATGAGCCCAGTCTGACGTGCATCCGACATACGCGTCAAAATCGAAGGGTAAATTGACGGATACCAATACTAACGAAGTTTCCGTTCAAAAATACCGAAATAAGAATAGTCAACAAAGAGCTTCACATTTGGGTTCAAAGGAGATTATTCTTTAATAATAAATGTGTTTTGGTATGTGAAATAATGCAGACAATGAAGAAACAAATCTTTTTAATAGAGAATGAAAACAGATGTATAAATCTTGGATGGTTGACCGGCTGACATACTGTTACAGGCAGTTAATCCGGTGATGCGGGTCGCGAGCTGGCTCAGCTGACGCGGGGAACACCGTCTACTTTGTGAGGCAGATCCTCGTTAAATCATCACGTCATGCCACAATGTTACTCGTTTTTGTTTGACGAAGTTCATATGTAAATCTTTTACATTCAAATGTTAATATTGGATTACTTTATGGTGATAAAGTAAACCGTAGATTAAGATTTTAAACATGAATTATGAAAGGGATAATTTATTCTTTCACTAATTTGTTTATGAATCTGCTATGAAAACAAATAAACAAGGATATTAAAATAATTCGTAATTCGCTTCCTTTTTAATGTGATAAATAATATTTGTTTAATATTATAAAAGATTAGTGTAGCATTGGTGGACAATAATAACAACGATTTGTTATCCTGCGGTTAGAAGGTCGACTAGAGATCTCACCTGTTTATTTTATAGGTACAAATACCCGTAAATTTATTGGTGCTGATATTGTCCCAGTTCGGGAATCCGCATAATGAGTTCAATCTATAATTGCCTGATAGTCAGGTTAAAGCCATTTCGATAAAGAATTACCTGTTAAAATAAATTTCTTTCTCGGGAAGTTCATCGAGTTTGAGATACAGAAGTAATTTAAAAAAATACTATTTTATTCACATATTTATAAGTGACACTCTAAATTCTGTAACTGAATGCTGCGTATTTTTATTAAACTGAGGTAGTGAACTAGATACAACCTGCACGTTTGTAAACGGAGTTCTATTGTTATACTGTAAAATACGACTGTCCAAATCGCAGTGTATCTGCAGAAACACCGGCGTTAACTAACGTGCATCTAGCTGGCTTTCGAAAGTCCGATTTTACTTATTTTCATAGATCTTTCGGTCATACATTGATGAATGTTAACATACACCACAATGACTTGATAAATTTTCATTCTGAGGATTATAAGGGACTAAACGGAAGTACACCAAGAAAAAATGTGTTAGTTGATATGTGGCCACTGTTGTATTTTCCACAAGGTAAGCTCAATAGTTCTGGATAGTTAATAGAAATAATAAATTAAATTTATAAATAAATATTATAATATATAAATTAATAAAAAAATTGTTATAATACTTAAATAAAACAATACTGTTATTTACCTAAACGTCCATTAGTTGAAATTAATGTACGTTTTGTTAAGCCCTATTATTTACTTATTTACTATTAACGATATACAAAAGAAAGAATTTAAATAAATCGCTAGCATTTTCTAAATATGAATTAAAATTAACACACGACCTGCCTTTATAACTACGGAGCGCTTATGTCTAACTAAATTTACGATGTTTTTACACCTCATCCTTTTAACTCAGGAGATCCCACTCACTAGTAATAACGGGTATATGCGTATTCTGTCAGGTGCTTCTTCAGTAAGGATTTGCGAAGAAATAATATGTAGTTCTCTTGCACTTTATCCACCATAAAACAATAGGAAAAAATAAATATTTCACTATTCTTGTTACACAGATGCTTAAAATTATAGAAGATTAAAACAAATACTTAGAAGAACTACAGAAAGAATTACGTACCTAATTAAATTGTAGCCATGTTCTCATGAGACTGTAGTGTTAATACGTTTTCTCAAGAAGGCTTTCAATTAACCTGTGCTTTAATAATGTGTATGTTAAAGACAATTTAATTATTCTTTGTTTATCGGAAAGGTTACATATTTTGAGTGGTCCCAATAAAATTTTAAAAAAGGAACTGATGATGAGAAACTAGCTTTTGAAAGCTGATTATATTTATTTAAAAGAGAAGTAGCCGTTGTGTACAATATAAGTATGTGTGTAAAAATGTATAAGGTAAACAAACGTTCCTTTTTTAGAAATGTTAGGTAATGTTTACTTTATTTCTATTACATAAAAAGACGCCTTGTGAAGCGAGTTAATGATACAGAACACATAAAGAATAGACTAAAGCGTTCCAAACGTTTCTGTAAGTGCACGAACAATCTTTTAATTTAGTTAATTGCTAGTCACTGTGAAGTGGTTCAAGTTGTTCTTGAGAGATCACGAACGTCTTTATCCAATTTATTTAACGATGGAGTCGCTCTCATTAGAGCCCGTAGTGGACGCTCGGAGGCTTGTCTGGCGCGTTTGTTGGCTACCTTTAAATTCTAGCGTTGTTCGTTAGTATTCGAGAAGGACGTTCCGACATACACAAGAGAACCGAGGAATCTAGTCGCTTGCAATGTCTACGAGCCATAAAGATCTTTACGCTTAACATGGGGCATAAAGCTGTCGCCAGATTGTCGGAGACTTAACGCGGATTTAAAGTTCAGAATCGGATTGTGTTTAGGTTTATCAGGAGACACAAGATTAGTACATTAAAGCTACTTACGATTTTGTTATTTACGTAAAGAGGATTTGATTTATTTTTATAAATAATTTCTTATGTTTAACTATTTGTTGTGAATTGACTTTCTATAGAACTCATTTTGAATCGTGTTCATTTATTTTATCTTACACAATACCGTGTAAACGATTAATATTTTTTAATTATGACAATAAGAACCACAGCCAGTGCAGTAAGTGCAGGTGAAAAGTAAAAGTAGTAGTAAAAATTCAAAATAATTTTATTATTAATTGATATTTTTAAAATAATTATTATAAATATTTATTTTATTGTATTATGTTTTATTAAGTATATATTTTTGTATAGTATATGTAGAACTGTAACACAGTGTGTGGATAAAACTTAAAACAAATGTGACTAAATTTAAACTTGTGTGAATAAAACTAATCATAAAATTATATTTTTAACTTACTTCAAAAAAAATTAAGAGGTTCTCAACTCGTCAGAATTTTTTTTTATATTTATGTTTCCCGATTACTCAAAGACGCCTCGACCGATTTGGAAAATTCTTCTTTTGTTTGAAAGACTTCCCAGATGGTCCAAAGGTCATCAGTTCAGGATCTGATGAAATCGAGAGAACCCTTAAATTTTATAGGCACACTTGAAGCGATTTGGGTATTGTTTTATAGTGACTCGTGCATTTGTTAATGGAATAAGTTTCACTCAAGGTTGGTCTTATTTAAATTTAAAGAAAATATTACACTTCTAAGGATGGAAAATTAAGGGTTGAAAAATACAGCTCATTACAATTGATAATGATTTAGGTGCATTTAAGTCAGCGAAACTTGTTTAAAAGATAATTATTTAAGTTTTCATTGAAGGACAAACTTAACTTAAAATAATTTGCTTAGCACCCACATGCAAGCAATTGAGTAGGAACCCTTGAAATACGTTAATATTATTGAGTAGTTTCGGTAGCCATCTGCTTTCATCATCAGTTCCACTTCTAGAGAGTAAATGCATGAGTCACTATAAAATAAAACTATCCAAGATATCACTGTAGATGCCTATAGGATCTGTAGGACTTCATCAGCAGATCCTGACCTGATGAAAATAGTACCAACTAGAAAGTATGACACTTTAGAAACTAAGCATGCCTTTAAAAAAAGAATTTTACTAATCGCTGCAGCTTCTTCACGTAATCGGGTAACATACATAAATAAGGAGAAGATTCTTTTTTGAAGTCGGTTAAAAAATAAAAATAAAATATTATATTATTTCATTTAAACTTAGCAACCCAAGTGTTTTTTATCTGACTGTACAAAACAGCTTCTTGTCATGGTGTCCGAATCGTCAATGAAAATAAAATTAAAAATTGTCGATTCGGAAACGTGTCAGAATATATTTGTATCCGAATCGTCATCAACTCGAACTTTCCAGTTTCCATACTTACTTTAAATTACTTATAAACGCGTAAGACCGCTCTTTATACAAGTTTTTAAGAGATACTTATGTTTAGCAGTGGAGATTCTACGGTTCAAATATTAAGGAATCTGAAAAGAAAATTTACGTTAACGTAATCTAGTGTCTGGCTTTGTCCAGACGTCAATTAATCAAAGGCTATTTACCTAGCTACATTCCACAAGTATATTAACTCAAAATATCTACGACTGTAACGCTGATTGTAGACAAGTAATCAGTTAGCGAATCTTATTTGCTTTCGCTTTTCGATGTAATAAAAAAATTCAGAGAACTGTCGGTTTTCAACAACACTAACAATTTGTCTAAAGCTCTCTACGGATATTTTCTAATTTATTTTCAATCATATTTTGTTCTTTCTTATTAAATTTTGTAAAATGTGTTTCCTTTTACTGAATACCTTTTAAAAATATGAAATTCTTAATAAACAGAACGTATATATATATATATATGCAAACAAACAAACCTACGGTAGCAATATCACTGCTTCTCTCAGATGTTTTATCAGTAGTGTCCGCTGCCTGTGCTGGGTGCAATGTGGTATGCTGATAACGCTTTAGTAAAGGCCCCGAGGCTCTGCCTCGAGGGAACAATACGCCTGGCCATCACAGGAGTCACCGAGGTATTCGAATGGATCAAGGTTTACAGGGCAGAGGCGGCTGCAATAATGAAAACATTTCCTCGATAAAGACCACAGGTAAGGTACAAGTTTGAGAGGAGCTGCAAAGAGTAGCAGTATTGCGGCTTGTAGTTGCAGTTGGCCGCTTTGTTGTTGTTACTATATGCTAAAAAGAACTGCTAGAAAGAAGATATGTTTTAAAAAAGAAAACCATACAAAAGTCACTGAGGGGAGTTTTAGAAAGTATTGTCGTGTTTATAATATTTTGTAGGAGGCATAACACGTGTGCGCGACCGCGGCCGCACCATGTACTACTCGGAGTCACTATTATAGAAAATCATAGAAACCAGTTTGTGGTATGCAGTCCATTTTGAACTTGTACCTTTACTCTCCATGCGTGATAGAGATAATAGTTTTACCGCGGTTTTACATGTTTTCGAAGATTCTTTTAGAATATACACAGAAGGTTGATAAAATAATATCATATTCATTACATCTCACAGCTTGCCATTTATGCACTTATTTCATTTGTTCCAGTGAGAGACAAATTCTGGGAAGGGTAACCCTGCACCGAAACAGAAGTTATTAGGCTCGTGATGGTGGCGCGATGTGTTCCACGTGTGCCTTTCTAAACTGAAGAGGCCCACGGCTCCCACCCACGACTCCAAGATTATGTGTTTTATGGACAGGTAGTCAACTCTGTCAGGGGCCCAAGGAGTTCGTTCATAGGCTATACCTTAGACCCCGGCCCTAGACACCCGTGACGGAACACGATTATTTGGTTGATTTGATTTTAATCGGTTCGATTTCGACTTCGATGAATTTTTGCTCGGTGAGGTACCCGAGGGGGTTTCCACACTTAAAAAAATAAAGTAAGAGACAAAGAATATAAATTGTTAACACTTACTGTTTGTGAATCATACGGATTATACAGATTACAGAGTTTTCACTATTAACCAAAAATTTGCACAAAAATAGAACTATGCAAGCGCGTCTGTGAGAAACGTTCATTAACACTGAATAAACCGGCCGATGGGCGGTCATACCGGTATATCTCTATTCTACATACGAGTACATGACCATTACCTTGCAACTGACATGTGTAATGTCCCTAAACGCCCATACCGTAAAATGTAGAAACACCCTTTTTATTCACTCTTAAGTGTGTTTAAAATTTAACGCACATACATAGAGTCATTGTAGCGGTGCGCCGCGTCTAGTTATATTTAAAATAGGGTAATAACAATAAATATTTTTTTTTTAAGTATCCCCAGTTTAAAAATCTAGTTTTATAGCTATAAGTATAAAGCGACACCCACATACTGCTAAACATACTACAGCGCCATCTAGTGAAGAAGAGCCGTACGGCATAGTAACTACTGAACCTGTATCGCACAATAAGAGTTCTGGCGCTGATTAGTATATAACCTTCCAACATTGGGTCGCCGTCCGTCAACCATAATCTTTTACTCTGGTCGGAGGATGTTGGAAGGACAACACACTATTTTTCCACAAGTATAAAAGGACATATCTTGTACTTTTCAAGGTTAAGTAATTCTAGCCAGGTCAGTCTTGGGAATGGTGACCATTCTTAACACCCCTCCGTGCCTCAGAAAGCACGTTAAGCTGTCGGTCCCGGTTGCCATATGAACATCTGTGGGATTCGTTCCTGCTTAAAGTACAGACTACTGAGTAGTTACTACGTACTTAACAGATAAATCACTCCCTTCAAAAATATGGATAGCTACCTACCGTTTTAATTGCCTCTTCTTTCCGCGTAGCCATAAGTGTGTAGGATTACCTCTACAATACATTTTTCATGAAAATTAATTTTGCTATGTAAATTAAATACACGCTAACTTTCCATTTTAAATGTTTTAGTTTACAAAAAATCTTACATGTATTTTAATTTTATATAAACATTAATAAACTTCTTCCATGTCAATTTTCACTGTGAATATTACAGTATTGAAAGAATATATCAATACGATTTCGAATTTCGATTTTGGTACCTTGTCACCTCAGATTTTTACCTGTTTCGATCTCTTCAGAAATCTTTGGGTAGTGAGGTTAACATCGACAGAGGAATGGCAAAACTACTTGTCGCAGTTTTTATCAAAAATCTCAAGATTTATACAGCAACGGGATTATCTCACAAGATGGCAACAAGTGATCCAACAAAATTTCACATTTATATTATTATGTAATTACACTTAAATATAATAATAATATTATTATATTTAAGTGTAATTTAACTTGTCAAAAAAAAATCTCTTGAATTTGTATATAAAGTACGAAGAAACTTTTCCCCAACCTTATATATAATATTATAATAGTGGTAAAACACGTACCGTCTGTGTTCTCTCTTTTATTTGAAATAATCTGGTAACATATAATATGTGATAATAACGAATATAAAATACGTAAAAAACAAAATACCCAAGTACTTTTTTGCGATTTAAAATACCTAATACTATAAATGCGATAGTAACTGTCTGTCCGTCTGTTACGTTTTCACGTCTAAACCGCTAAACCAATTTTGATGAACTGTGGTATAGAGAGGTAAACGGGACTTTGAAGAAGGACATAGGCTACTTTATTTTGGGACAGGGCCTGATTAAGGAGATCTAAGGAACAATTTCTTTAACATGTTCCAAAATGAAGGCTTATAAATATATTAGTAAGTATTTTAAGCATACTTAATCGCGGGAATAAAATATGATATTACTAGCTGTTAGCTAGTAATATCATATTATCTTTAAAATAGTATCTGTGGTACAATTGTTTAATAGTCTTCTACATTTACAATAGAGAAACAAAAACACAAGCAATTATATTAACTGTTGGATTTAATTACGTGAAATAAATATCCAACACTGAATTATTTTAACACTGAATCGCTTTTATGAATTTCACATAAAAGTTTTGCTGATAACTATGGTAATTCTCCAAGCTGTGCTTCATTAAATATGAATAATTACTGTCCATTTTCCAGTCCATAACTAATATTAATGAAATCAATTTCCCAAAGCAATTTTGACAGCCGAGCTAATTAAACCAAACTTGAAATTCAACTTTATATTTGGTCTTTGTCCATCTCCATTCTTTAGTTCAACATCAAATAAAATAAAATTTGAAGAAATAAAGTATTATTTATGGTTGAGATTATGTAAAGTTTTGCCTTTATGATACACGTCGGGCATTTTTAGGAAAACAATTTATTCAAAAGATAAAACATTTTATTTGTAATAAATTTTGTAATGATCAGAAATGATGTAGGTACAATAATATCTATTATGCTAAAGATAACAATTCAATAGACAATTGTACAATTTAATAGATGAATTGTACAATCGTCTACTACGCTGAATAAAAGCTTATTTTTCAACATTACTACTTGATGAAAATTATAGTAGCAGTTTAACACACAGTAACGTTGTTTGAAGCGTTTTAATTAGTCTCTTAATTATCAACCTATCTTCAGACTAGCGTTTGCCGGGGGCTTGCTTGCGTAAAAGTATTTTTTATGATGATCAAGATAATAAAAGTGTAACGAACAAACTAACTCACATCCGCATTTATGACATTATTTAGGGCTAGCTTTTGTACGCGGCTTCACTTGTGTGAAAGTTATTTTTCCATCCCTCGAAAACAGTATTTTTTTGGATGAAAAGTACCTTATTTCCATTTCTATACCCTTGGCAACGTGTGCAATATTTCATGACGATCAGTCAGACAAGTCAAACAAGACAAATAAATTGAAATTAAAATTTATAATATGAGTTATGAGTATTACGATGTCTTAGAGCTGACAACTTCATAATGTGTTCGATCATTTTAGAAAAAGGTCATATTTCATAGGCGGCTAAAAAGTTTTTTTGAGGGAGGAGACGGTTAAACAGGTTATGCTGCTTTTTGAAACTAAATTATTGTATAACTAGGAAAAAAACATCGTAGAGACCTTCTTGACTATATTTCAAGCGACCTATTTTAATAATCAAAATTTTAATAATGTCATTATTTATGAAAAAGAAGTCTGTTTCAAAATATACGAAAATAACAATTTCTTAATTTAAAACCTTCTCAATCACAAATCACGACACAGGTTGTAAAATTAACATACAAAGGAAAATTTGTTCCAAAATACTTCTCAGTACCGTTTGCACAATCTTCAATCAAGAACCAATAGAGGCAAAATGCGATAGCGATTTCTCAAATTACAGGTAATACCATCTGAGTGTAGCAAAAAATATTTAGAAGAACCAGCTTTTAGATAATTTCGGGGACCGACGGTGGTTTGGGTACGTAGGAAGAATAAGTCCGGAACGAATGACACCCTGATCAAATTGGTAATGTCCTGAAGAAAGGGCAGGTTAGAAGTAACCAAAACAGCGGGCTTGTGTTAAAGTTTTAATGACAGTCACTACTGTCACGCCTGGCGTGAGTTTATGTATGCATATTAAATTCTCTCAAATTACAGGCATACTTGGGAGTAGCACACAATTATTTAAAAGAACCAGTCGTTAGGTAATTTGGGAGGAATTGATATAGATGTAAAATATATTTAAATATATATGTACCTATATGTCGGACTCGAAGAGGTCAATAGCGTTAGACAGACGGCGCTTCTACAGAGTCTAGACTGAAGTTCGTGCGGGTCGGCTTTCGTGTTAACGTGCAACTCCAAGCGAGTCACTTCACTGCCAGCCACCGCGTGGACAACAAGTCTAGAGACTGTACTACGGCTCGTTATAATTTAAGTGTTATAATCTCTTTAAATCTGTAGTGTGGTTTGTGATTGATTGTTTATTTCTCGTATCGAATACTTGGCCCACACGATTTCTTTAAATAATGTATGCTGGTGAAGACGCTCACCCAAATCGGTCTCTTTGGCTGACATATATATCTAAAGATTTTTAAGGGTGTGCTGAGGTGGTTTGGGCACGTGAAAAGAATTAGTACGGAAAGAATGACTAAACTAGTATTCCACAGATCAGAAGTATTTAAAACCAGCAGACTTGTATGAAAGGTTTAATGACAGTAGAGGAAGCTCATGGGGTGTGTAAGGATAGAAGCAAGCGCACTGTTGTCTCTGACTACCCCAAAAGGGAAAAGTTAAGAGTTTATGTATGTATGTACGTATATTTCGTTAGTTATTAGGGGGAATTTCTCGTTTCTTGCAAGCCTTCAAATTTTGCCCGCAGCTTCGCTCGCGTTAAAATTATTTTTCTATCTTGCGGGAACCCTACTTTTTTTCTGAATGAAAGGTACTGTTTAACCTTCTCTGTACCTCTGACAACTTGAATGCAAAATTTCAGGATGATCGGTTTAGTAGTTAATAAGTGAAAGCGTAACAGACTGACAGACAGACGAGCTATTTTCGCATTTATAATATTGGTATAGATTTTTGGTTCCTTGGCTTTATTTTATTGGAGTACATTTTTAAATAGGTTTTTACTGGAGAAATATTCAAAATTTTAAAAAATGACCGTTCTTCTAAATATACATTCATAAAGTACTATGTAATAGATATCATAAGAAGTGGGCTGTAGAGCGGTATTTATTACTTACTTATTCAACTAACTTTTGGTAAATGCTTACCACATTAAGTTTAGAATAGAATAGAATAATCTTTATTGTATACCAACGATATATTGCTTAAAATAAATACACATAATGGATGTGTACAATAGACGGCCTTATCTTATCCACTTAAGAGACTTTAAGCCTGGTTTATCGAATTTACAAAAAAAAAATGACATTAAACTTTAATGGAGGTCAACTCTTATATAGGAATAAAATATTTCTCGGCTTAATAAACTTTATAATAAACGACTTTAACGACGAATAATGTTTCTTTTTCATGCTTAAATTTCCTTCGCACCTGATCCTACAAACAGGGCCTCATCATGTAACTCGAAGTCACGTAAATTAGGTAGGATGTATACTAATCCCAAGATAAAACGCTTAAGCTCCTGCCATAACGTCTCGTGTGTAAGCAGCTTTATTTGCTGTAAACATTTGCGTTCTCGTTTGCTTTTAAATAATAAAGGAATTCTTGTACCTTGACATTTATACTGTCACTTACATCTATACTTACAAATGGCTGAACGCGAAAAGGGTATAAATCTGTGAACAAGCTGCCTTTGAATTATACCAATGAAATTTACAATTAAGTAGAGAGAAAGTTTAACACAAATTATTTACCTGTAGATAATAATTATAATTATAATAAATATAAAAATTGAGCATAAATTACTACATGTTTGTTTCGAAAACAAACATGTAGTAATTTATGCTCAATTTTTGTGCATGATGATGAGTAAAAATGGGTGTTGTACTGGAGAGGAATTAAATTAATGAGAAGCTAAAATTCATTATACTCGCTCAGTTAATATTTATTTGTAAGAGAACACGCAACAAGAATTTTGCTATTTGAATAGGGTTGTTAGAGCCCCATTTTTGGCGACACAAAAGTAAAACTATTGGTGTGGAGGTTATTTATAGGCACCGGTAACCACTAACCATCACGCGAGCCAAGTAATTCTCTGTCAATTTTATTCAATAAAAAACGAATTAAGGTAATTCCTTAACCAACGAATGCCTATGCCTGTGATATATACAACTTTTACTCATTGGTAATAAGCAAAACAGTAATGACTCAGATATCCTGAGGCATAATATATTGTTCGACGGATATAAAGAATACTTAATGGGAGATAATTGATGAGCTGAAATACATATCAATAGAGATATTGGCAATAAATAAGCAGATAAAATACGACCGTTTAAGGTCGAAAGCAATTTGTAAGCTCGCCTATCTTGAGTATCGGCAAGATCGGACGGAATTACCTACAACAGGTTTTTGCGTCATGATTTGTGGCGCCCTCGGGCGATGTTTGATCCAACACGTGCTCCCCCTTGTCTACCGAAAACAACTTGTATTTAGGCAAAATTATTCCTTTTGGAAACGTGAGCGCAGAACATTAAGTGATTTTAAATTGTTTCCGTATCATAGTTTTAAGTATAACAGTCTCGGTTTTATAATAATATATATAATAGCAAGACATTTATTTTATCCGTATTTTGTTCTTCCTAATCAAATCTTATAACCAATGTTAGTAATAATAATTTATAATTATTTTAAATTAAAGATGCAACTTCCTTGATGAATTGCATTCCAATGTGTTGGACAATAAATTTTTTCATAGATGGTATTTAGGAGAGTGCTAGTGCTGTCCTGTACTCAACCCATCAGGGAGGCTACTGTTTGCCCTATTATTGCTTTGAAGCAGCCATAATGAAAAGAGCAGCCGGCCACCTTTTATTACTCCTTTATTATTTTATGTGTGATTTACATTGAAGAGGTAAGTAGGTTCAAACTATGCAGAAAATAATACTAGCCCAAGTATGTAATTGAGTTTAGTAACAACACGCTAATGAACCCAACACCCTGCTCAACGTAGTGGAACGTAGCGAGTAAGGAAGTAGAGAGAGAGATAGAAAAAAAATAATTATGCTGATTGCCTTTTGGTGGCCAAACCCGATCACTAGGTGGAAGAAAGTATAGGTTTTCTCTCCTTGGTGTTGGAAGTTTCCACAGACACCTTGTGGTTTTTGTAGGTTGGACTCTAACGTAATCACTTCGTCCTCCCACGTCCCCGTCGAAAAAATAATATTTATTGTAAAAAAAGCCTCAGGTGCTTAATGTCAATTTTTTATAAATAATTATTGACAGACAGTAAAAGTAGAGTCATTATGAAAATATATTAAAATTTTTACTTTTTAGTTCAATTTATCATTAATGCGTGGTTTTTAATTGTTTTCAAAGATAATTTATTAAAGTTGTAACTACCTCCCTGGGATGGGAGTGTTTAATTTGAGCGCCTGCTGCCTCGGATTTTGTCGCCGTATCTCAGGCTCCCTCTCCAGAATATTTATTTTAAACGCTTGGCGCAAGACACTACTTAAAGTGTCTTCGGATATAAAAAAATACTAATCCTGAAGATCGTCATCAGGATAATGGAACAAACTATTTAAATTATTGCGTTGTCATCGGTCCTTGATAAGTGTGCAAAGTTTCAAATTAATCCGACGTTTTGAAGGGGGTGAAAATCACATTCAAAGATTCCGTTACATACCAAGCTAAAAAAAGCGCGATAAAATCACTTAATTTCTTAGTCACAGACATAAAATGAAAAAGAAGGCAACAGACCAGATGAAAAAAGATGTTTTGGATAAAGATGGTCTTTACTAACATAAAACTAACACACAAAAAGTACATGCAAGTAAATCCACACTAATAAATTATTCCATATGGGAATAGAACTTAGAACTCTAGTTGCGGTGGCAGTTACCAAGGAGACAGTTACACTAAAACTGCATTTTGTACAAACTGGCGTTTTTTAAAAAAACGAAAGAAACCCATAATTTTGTTTTTAAGTAATTATTTATATTTCTTTTTTGTTGATCTAAACGAAATACCAAGTGTTTTGTACGAATTGTTATGTGGGCCATTGGTTTGTTAAAGCGCGGAATGTTTAGTGTTCGATATATTCACGTTTCGCCTGTATTTCATACGCAACGTGACGGCTAACGTCACAAATATTTCTATCCCCAACCATTTTCAAGCTATTCCGTTGCCTATAATTTAATATAAAACTGGTGTTTATCACGTCAATTTGACAGTAGTAAGATTTAACGCAATGTTTGTTTTTACAAATATGCTTTTGAGATAAAAAGAAGAAATAGAAAATGTTCATTTATCTTTACATAAATAGTGTAGGTATATATAAATAGTAAACCCCTTTGAGGCCAATCATTGCGTCAAATAGCATCATCATCATCATCATTATGGAATTCGGAAGTAAAAATAAAGGTGAAGAGGTGAAAGTGCACAACACTGCGTTCTTTTTTCTTAGCTGAGTTTTGGGCCTTTGCCCAGCAAGACATTAACTTCTTAAAGAGACCTAGGGATTTTTCTAGATTGGAGTAGCTGCATGTTGTCGCCACATGAAAAACTCTTATTTATTTTATTAAAATAGGGGCAAAATATCTATTTATCATCATTCATCACTATTTAATAAAAATGAGATATACATGGTCGGTTGATAAATATTGATGAATAACCCCACGGTTATAAAAGGGTAGGAATGTATTATAAGTTGATAACAACCACTTGAGTGCGGAGAGAGGTACGAACAACATGGCAGTTACTGTTAGTTAGTGATTTTCATAGTTTATAGCAGTGGTTGTGAAACGGTTTCTAACATACACCTATTTCCTCTGAGTCGAAGTGGTTGCTAAGGATATAATAAATAACAAAAATAATAGCGAAAAAATGACAGGGAATTTCGAGGGTCTGCATTATAAGAGACTCCTGATGGTGTAACCAGCGCCGCCACCGCACCCCGTGTTGCAATTTGTGGTTTGAATGCTTTTTCATTCATTTATTTTCATTCATTTACGGCTTACGACGGCCATATGGCTCTGCAGTCATTACAATGTAATTTTTTTAATTTAACCGGTATACCCCCTATACAATATTTAACACGAGCAGCGTCCATTACTTTACTTTTTAGAGTTCCGGTACTCAAAAGGACTTTTATAGGATTACTTTGTTGTCTGTCTGTCAAGACCCTTTTCGTCAGGAACCCGTGAGGCTTCCAGTTGAAATTAATATCAAATACTTATGTTGGTAGTCCCTTGAAGCTGTAAATAAATCGAGCTTCTTAGTCAACGCAGTCAAAAGATATGACCAATAAACCTTAGAATTTAAAAAAAATTAACATTTCGCAGGTAAATCAAAACCTTTAGGGTATTTGCCATTGACCTAGAACCATGAAATTTTAAAGATGCAAGGTCCTGACAGCACATGTAAAGGATAAAATTTGAAAGTCGTTAATTTATTGTTATATCACATAAAAAAAATGTTTTTGAGATTACAAACTTATATTTTGCCGTTGGTCGTAAATTGATTGATTGATGTATGGTAGAGTATTTTTTGAACTGCAAAGTCAAGTTTGTTTTTCGGAAAAAACGGGCTAACATCTTCGAAAATTAATTCCCGAGATGGACGTACTAGGTATTTTGTTTGTTAACAGAACCCTCGGCGCGCGAGTCGGATTCACATTTTTTGGGGTTTTTTAGACCAGTGCGGATTGTCCAGCCAGTTTCCTGAATATTTTTAGATTAAAATTATTCAAGGACTTTTGCATATTGAACCCATGGCCTTCCGTAAACTCCCGAAGGACCGATTACTTTGAAAAAAAAGAGGACTACAGCTGACTATCTTACTAGCTTAGTTGTCTATTCACGTCTTTCATAACCGGCACAAAGATATAGATATTGTTTAAAATATGTAGGTAGTTTCTGGCTAGATATAATTCCTAATGGCTCACAAACTTTATTAATTTGTTTTAATACAAATCAGGTAAATTTTACGAGACAAAGGCATGTTATAATAATTATTAAGTAAAAAACGAAACCCGTTTAATAAATACTCGTGTACATTATCTGTTGTTTCCTAACAAAGTTGTAGAAACTTCAGTAATAAATGTTTAATTTCATTTAAGTAACAACATTACGAGACATTCGTAAGGCGCGGAGACGTTGAGAGAAATAAGTTTTGTTTCTAAATTACCTAACGTACAAACCTATACACCGTAAGAGCTCATTTCAAGTTTTTCCTAATTTCAATTAACGCATATACGCACAAGTACAAAGAAGTTATGATAAGATTTAATATATAAACAAATAGAGTTAACAAGATGAATTGAATTTATTTATACCTACTTTATACTACTAAGACGAGAGACAATCATACGCCATACTTGATAATAGTAGATCCCGTAACAGTTTTTGTATAACTTGTGCTTCATTAACCCTGGAATAGTTAAAGATTCCTACGTATTTACTCTTAATAAACTACAAAAGTCTGATACGAAAATAAGACAAAGTATCAAACTTTAGTATCCAAAGAGGCGCATTACAACAACATCAAATAACCCCAAATGTAAATAGTTACTCGACCTTAACCCTTTAGACACGAACTCCTCATCTAGCATTGCTACGAATAATTTATTGTAAATACCCTAATTTCAGTCCAGGTAACGGTAGGCGAGAGGAAATAATTTTATTTCTCTCAAGCGGTATTTACCTCCGAGAAAATAGGTCTATATAAATACTTAGCAACTTCATTAGGCAAACAAATTAACGTACGGTACATTTGATGTGCGTAATTGGACTTACCTTTTCCTCCTGTAAACTCTATTATTACTCGAGTATTCTATTTCGATATTTTGAGAAATATCTTTACAGGAACAATAACAACAATTATTTTAATAATAATAATCAATATAATAAAATAATAAATAATAATAATTGAACGACTTGCACAAATGAAGACATTGTTTTTTGTGTATAACACATAAAATAAACATCAAGTACATTTCATAATTTTACACAGATTATGCGTAACTAAATGGTCACTAAAGTCACGTCATTGTCTACGTACAAAGTGATGGTTTCATTATATACTTTTTAATCGCTTTTTAAAAGTAGATGGAATTTAGAGTATTTTATATTTTAAGGTCATATCGTAAAGCATACAACCTTCGTACAGAATGCTTTTCTTGCCGTAGTTTGTTCAGGGTGCACGCGTGGATACAATTTTATTTCGTTTTAGCATCTTAATTTAATTTTATGGTATTTACTGCTTGTATTTCTTAACTAATTCTAGTATTGTAGACAGATCATAGCATCTTCAACTTGAATTTCAGATTTAAATATTTTTATAAATAACCATTTATCAATTCACGTATTCTAAAAAGTAACTCTTAATTAATTAAAATTTTACTTATGAAATAGACGTGATCACATCTGTACTAATATTATAAAGCTGAAGAGTTTGTATATTTGGTTGAACGCGCTAATCTCCAGAACTACTGATTCGAATTGAATTTTTTAGTGTTGGATAGCCTCTTTATCGAGGAAGGCTATAGGCTATATAAATTCACGCTACGACCAATAGAAACCGAGCAGTGACCATAAATACTGCGGGGACGGCTAGTCTTTAATAAATGTTTAAAAACTGCATTTATGTTGTAACAATTAATAAACCATTTCCATTGCAGAATCCAAATTCGTTTTATGTAAATAATAAACGAAATTCATGGAAAGGGTAGTAAAGTTGTAGCTTATCAATATTTGAGTTTGGTGTCATAATTACTTTTTTTTATATATATCATAGGGGGCAAACGAGCAGACGGGTCACCTGATGGTAAGTAACTACCTTCGCCCATGGACACCTGCAACTCAAAAGTCACAAGTGCGTTGCCGGCCTTTGAGATAGTACGCTCTTTTCTTGAAGGTTTGAAGGCCGTATCGGTCCGGAAATACCGCATTTGTATTTGTCTGTTATCGCCATTAACGGTTGTGATGACAATCAATTCGAGATGTATGCGATAAAATCCTAGAAATTAAACTTTTTCCGTTGAGAGCTCAAAACACTAAGTTTGTGTCTCGTTTGCTCTTGTTTTCATACTTTATTTATTTCTTTTTTTTTCATTATAATTTTCATATTAGTTAGTAATTAGCATTACGTGTCCCAACACTAAAACGTTTTTTACCTTCGATTTATACAAATAAATGGTAACTCGTATAGTTTAGTTTTATTTTATCAGCCTTACCATTATCCTTCCTAATCCACGGTTGAATCGGCACCTATCGTAACAAGATAAAGAAAGGGATGTCGTAAACTTGAAACACACAATTTTATTCCGTAGATGTGGTTAAATCACCTCGTAACATAATTCTAGCATTTTTTGCCAGAACTTTACTGCGCTCGGGAGCGACTAAATTGTATCCAAACAACAGAGTGTTTTATATTACACAAAATGGTTTTCGTTATTATTTTCCAAAGTTAATACATATTGAATAAATATTGTTATCGTAATCCGCTTATCTGCATATTAAAACCACGACACAATACCAGCGTAAGAATAATGGAATGCGTAAAATGTTTATTGTCATTTAAATCTGAATCTGGATCTCTAGCTATTGTTTATTATTATTATGTTCTCGATGGTAATTAATTACCGGGGCCTATACACACTTACAATACCACTGATGTATATTTAAGAAATACGATTGTACTCACATGTATATTTCGTGGATGTCCAACTACTTTCGGTCCCAATAGATGCCCTTTATCAAGGGATAAAATGATCGTCCGCGTTATTCACGCGTTAATCCCATGGATATTTGGTGACCGCAGGCACTATCTGAAATACAACGCTTACAAATAAAATGTTTGAACGTCTTCTTTTACTTACCTCCGTTCGCTGTAGAAAACTAGGTTGGAATAAAAATTTTGTAAAAATGGTTCCAGGATATATGAAAGGATTTTCTAGAATGTGACGTAAAAAGACAAATTCTTGATAAAAACATTTATGAAATATTTACCATATTTGCGTAACCTGTAACCGTTCGACAACTAGGTACCAAGGACGATGATTCGATGAATATGAAGTTAAAGTGATTTTGGATTACTACACTACATTAGTAATAACTACATAAACTGTTGAAGCATCGGAAATAGACGCCTTGACCCAGTTTGTCGCAAGAGCGAGACCCTCCGGTTGACCCAAGGAGTTTGGTTTGCTGTGCTCGAGGCATAAGAGGGAACGGACTCGTGGCAGAGGACGCGTAAAGTGGAGGAAATTGAGCCGGAAAGTGAACCCTCGTATATGCTTCGGTTGTCACGAAGAAAAGTTTAATATACGCTTTCAACTACGCACACGTTTTCAATAAGTGACCGAATTTGTGTATTTGATTGAATGTCGAAAGGTAGTGAAACCAATGTAATGTTACAAACTTTATCTAATTTTACTTTTTACTTTATCCAAAAAAAGGTAAGTTTAAAATACAAACTTAATTTTGCAGTTGTAATAATACTCCAACATACATCGATATACGTCACAGTCAATTTTCCAACCACAAAATATAATATCGCCAAATTTCATGATTCTAGGTGTTGATTTGCTTCAATGGACCGCAGATGTTAATTTCAACCTGAGACCTCCACGCGTTCCTGGAAAAAAGGGTCTTAACAGACAGACAGACGGACAACGAAGTGATCCTATCCTAAGGTTCCTTTCTTTTTCCTTTTGGGGAACAGAATATTGTAAGCTCTTTTACGAAGTTATAACCCAAACGGCTGTCCGCAATAAGATATAAACAATAAACATACGTATAAAATAAAATATAGATTTATTGAATATAACCTATAACTATGGCAAATTGTCGACCAAAACGTAGGCACAACGCGTGTCCTAGTTTTCTAGTATATGTTTATTTTCTCTCAAGTTGCTTTGAGATCAAAACTATTTATTTCACCAAATATTTGTAACTAAATATTTATTTCCTGAGAAAAAGGGTCTCGACAGACAGAAAGACAGACGGACAACAAAATGATCCTAAAAGGGTTCCTTTTTACCTTTTGAGGAACGGAACCCTTCAAATCGTCAAAATAAAAACACTGCATATATATATATTTTGGTAAAAAAAAAAACTAGGTGCAATCGATGGTTGGATTAGTAAGGAATGATGTAGAAAAGTAAGAAATTTATCCAAATCGGTTGAGAAGATAATATTATTTGTTGAGTAATGTTTAAACTAACATATCTATGAAATTCTGCTAGCCATCTAAGTCAAATAAAGTTTAACGTTGATCCATAACACTAACCTTTACATTTGAAATTGGCGTTTTGTAGAACTGGCCACTTGATCTCAAATAGGAATCTCGTTTGGTTAGGAATTCCAAATTCAAAATAATTTCAAATTTAGGCTTGTGCATTTATGTTTCTAATTTAGTGATTCGTTGGTTTTCGCGGCATTTAATTTTTCTTGCCATGGTTTTGATCACAATATGGAAAACTTTAAATATTGCGTTACTTACGAATAGATTAATGATCGCTTTTTTAGTGCCAACGTTTTCGTTCTGGAACTATTAAACTACAGAAAAAACTTCGTGGACGGCCTAGTTGACAATGAAAAATTAAAAGGGATCGTGTAAGTGCCAAAACATTTAATTTACTTAAATCAAATTAGAAAAGATACAAAGTTAGAAAAATGGGTACTGAATGAATTGAGTGAAGCACACCAACAAACACGCGTTAGGTGTTGCGTTACATTACACAAAGGTATATATTACATACATACATACATTACATAATAACGAGGGGATTTTGAATCGTATTTGATATTAAACTTGTGATAAAAAATGGATCCTGTATGATAATCGTAAATGCTCACCACAATGCTTGAACCCAAGATAACCAGCCAAATCTTGTCAATAGTTAACTGAAGAGGTCCTGGTGAGTGAGTGAGGCAGTCCAAATCGCCTTCAAAGATTTCATTGATTCTCGCTCTCATATTTTTTTCAGCAAGGGAATTAGTGAACTGCCTATAAAATGGCGAAAATGCATATATACCAATGGTGCATACTTTGAGAAATTAAATATATAACTTCATCAAAAAATCGTTTTACTTTTTCCATATAAAACGCCAATTTCATATGTAAAGACCTATTTTAAAATGGACTAAGTTTTAACGTTGTACAGCTCGGTAGTAATACCCCATACAAAGCAGTGGATCTTTAATGTATTTCTTTCAGATGCATTTTTTATCTATTCCTAGCAATTTTATATGAAAAACGTTCCTTATTACATTTTTTTACAATTAAATTGGAAAAGAAGGTAAGAAGGGAAGGCAATGAAAGAAAAGGATATTACTTAAACGGATAGATTGGGGAGTTAAAAAAATTACTCGCGAAGGTCAGGCTCGCATACCTGTCTGTATCTTAAACTGGCTCTTGCCGGAAAGTCCAAGCCCTATAACATAACTGTTTACCAAGTACTAAATGAACAAAACTTCAATTACGTTATGATTAAACCAATTAAGACTACTGATAAAAACTACACAGACGTAGTGTGCCAAAACACCACAATTTAAATTTTTGTCAACTTAAACTGTATGAATTCCTTTTCACAATATTTATTGCCCAATTCTGTTTTGAAAGATTCAAAAGAATTATTCGTAACAAAACATACGTAAATACGTGGAGAACAATTTTTGCACGTTATGCAAAACCTTAACCGTTGCCGTTCGAATAATTTGTGATAGGAAAATGGAATTGTATGCAGAATAATAAAATCCTCCGACCCTCCGAATCGAGCCTATAATAAATTTTACCGTTGTGGTTTCTACCTACATGTTGTTTTGATCTCAACTGCCAAAAAAATTATGTGTACCCTTATACATATTACTAACCACGGTATAGATTAAGACGCTTATTCGTAAACTGGAAACAGAGCATGTATTTATTACTATGTATTTGCTTAACTAATTATACGTCGAGTAATAAAAGTCACAGGTTTATTGCTAGGTATAATAATACATATATTGTTATTATTCATTTACATTTACTCATACTCCACCATGTGCATGTGTAAACTATCTTAAATGTATATAATATATATGATAATATACATAGGACACACTGAAAGTTCTGGGCTCCGGGCCACTCATAAATGTTTGAATTTCGAATGTTATATTTTTTAAACATAGGATTGCATTTTTTTGCTCCCGGACGGGTCCTGTCTGCATGATCCCACTTGAAGAACACAAGATAGTTAATGCTGAGTGGTACACCACCATTTGTTTGCCCAGTGTCTTTGAAAAGTTAGTGAAAAACCTATTCCACCATGACAATGCTTCGGCGCACACCGGGAACGAGAGAAAGTCGTTTTTGGTTTCTGAAAAGGTAGAGCTAGTGACCCATCCCGCACAAAGTCCAGACCTGGCTCCATGCAATTAAATTCCAGACTTGGCTCCATGCAATTTCTTTGTTTTCCCAAAAATTAAAGATTTGATGCGAGGTATGACATTTACGGGGCCTTAAGAGGCCGTGATAGCTTTCAACCAGCACTTGAAAAACATGCCCTTAGACTAATGGTCCTCATGTTTTCAAAAATTGTTTAACCGTATGAAAAAGTGTTTAAAATATAATGGAGAATACACGTACATATATAGAAATATATCAAACAATATTAAAAATAATATTTAAATCTTAATAATAGATAGGAAAATACTAACTAGTCTATATTAAAGATTTTTTAATAATGGCAGTTCAAAGAAATCAATATTTTAAAATTACTTATAATAATATTTATTTTATTTATTAACAATTTATGCACAAAAATTTACAATGGCAGACTTAATGTCATATGCCTATGACATTAAGTCTGCCATTGTAAATTTTTTAACTCAAAACGAAAGGAGGAAACGGAAATATTTCAAAACATCTGATTATAGATTAATACTTAAATATTACTATAGGCTAGAGATAGCCTGGTCGTTGAAGTACCGACCAAAATTAAACTTTGAGTGATTTATTTAGTTTTCAGTTTAAGTTGAACTATAAATGTACATTTCATGAGGTTGTATTCACATAATTTTTAAATGTTTAAAAATGTTTGTTTTCTCTATTTCTTCTTTAAGAACTTTACATTCCACGGTGAGCGAAACTTGCTTAAAACGGGGTACAAATAATTAGTAATAATTTATGTTTATACATAAGATAAGAAAACACTAACATAGGTATTAGAGTAACATTTTTTTTTTTCATTAACACAGATAACTCCCGCATTAGGAATAACTCCTGTGTCGCGGGGGACTTTACAAACATACAAACAACGGACACAAAGAACACCCAGACTCGGATGGGAATCGAACCCACGACCTATGGCATAGCAGTCAGGGTCACTAACCACTAGGCCAACAGGCCAGTCAATTGTTTTTTTCGTTGGTTAAAAAAACAATCTTGCTCTCCGTTCTCGGAGTTCTCAAGTCAACAGTATATTTGTTTTTTTTTTTATGTGTAACCACGCATTACTTTTTAAGGGTTGTCCGATTTCAATCTTCTTTTTCATTCGATAGGGTATCCTTCGAAGTTGGTCCCGTTTACATTTAAAAAAAAAATAACCAAAAGGGTAGAAAAATAGGAATACCTTCTAAGATTTCATCTGTGAACCAATTTTGTTATAACACGGCAGACGTAATGTACACACATTACGTGTGCCGTGTTTTAACAAAATCTAAAACTACACAGTTTTAATGCCGCTACAAGATGATGGAGACCTGTGGTTGATCTGATAATGTAAATGGAAGCCAGTCGAGAGAACTCTTCAACGGTTTACAGCAGCTAACTCATGATTGGGCTTTTTTCAATCTTTATGAGGAGTGCAGGTTTACACTCCTCATAAGAATAAAAGGTTGTTGTTTATATTTATAACAAATAACAAAAATAGTTAAAGTAGGCAGTAGTGTATATTACATATTAAGTTAGGCAAGAAAGAGTATTAAACTTTATCTACTTAGTAGGTAACTTTTAATTATTATATATTTACCACAAAAGAATATACCCTAAAAAATCCAAAAAAAAAATTAAATTCAAAACCATTCCGGCAAAAGAAAACGTCGCATCGGTAGTGCATTTAACTGCCATGTCGGGGTTGGTAGATTCAATTCCCACTCAGTGCATATCTTTGTATTTATAAAAATGTCTTTTTGCATTGGTCCTTGTGTGTATCTGTATATAATATTATGTACATATTTATAAAAAAATGTGATGCGATGTGTAATATGCCCCTTCAAGTTATTATTATTAGTTTTCCAATCAATTTCATATTTATATTTTCTAAACATGAGTGACATTGACGAACTCACGTACCTAACCAGTAATACAAATTGTTTCGCTTTAGGAACTTTTCACGAAGTATAATAATTATTATTGTTACCTGCAAGGTCCCATCCAAAACGGTACCTATCATAAACAACAACAAAAATTTATGAAAAGATAATAGTTATTTGTACAGCTACCGCGTCATAGCCTATAAATTTAAAGCAATCAGCTTTTTGATATTACTTAGCGATGTCTTAATTAAAGAAAACAAAATGTTTAAGGTGCTTCATTTATAATTGAATTTGCGTAATTAAACTGAGGTTCAAAGTTTTACAACATTTTGAGTAGAAATTTTTATCAATGGTTGATTTTTAATTTGATATAATTGCCAACTGGTTTTATTTTTAATATTTTTGTGATACCTTTCTGCAGAACACAATTTCAATAGTACAGTATGTTAAACATTAGTTTCATACATGCTAAGTAGACTAAATATAAACGTCGGTGGTGAATTTAGCTAAAGTTATTTTTTAAGGGAAGAGTTGCAGACTATTCAAGGTGCCGCTATACCACCGGCACGAACCACGAACTGTGGCGTTCCTCATCAATATTGCCAGCACGTTCGAAAACTTTCTGCCACAATTACCTGAGAGCTCAAGTGTCGGAAAATATATTGGTTTTGTTCGTCCCAACTATCTAGAGAATCGATCTCAAACAGAATCTATTAACCTGTGGCTGTATATAAACCAATACACTGCTTATATTTCCTTTATTTAACAATAAATCTTGTCGATTATTGAATTAAAATTAACTAATATAATATTTGTATACTGCTTTAAGCAAACGCTGCATGAAGCTATTCCAGTATATATGAAATATCTAATTAAGTTTTTAAACAACTTGTTTTATCAAAGAGTTACAAGATAAAAAAGAGGAAAAACATAATATACTTTGAGTCGTAGACCGGTTGTAACCGAATATTAAATTACCAACTGAAAATTGTGTCGAGTGAATTAGCTCCCCTATTTAATTAGGTAACTCGTGAAGCGATTCCTAGAGCGGCTGTAATTATTTTTTGATATAATATGTCACGGAAGGTCCACATCCGGCGGAGTTAATTAATAACCGACGAGAGGGACCAAGCGTATGTGCCTACGAGGCAAAGAAAAAAATATAATTTCGCTGCGCGTTAGTTAGTTAGCAGAAAAGACCGGTGGTGTGTAGCCCGAAATAATAAGCCGCAGACTGCCACCTCGGTGATTTATTGTTTTGGCCTTGCGGAACCTCATCCGGAAGCCTGGTAAAAAATGATCTCACTTATTAACACAACTGGCAAAAACCGACTTTATTACCCCTTGAATATTCCCGTGACACACCAAATACTTTTAAATTCAACAATTCATGTTTTCAACCAATCAACTTATCCACGGCGTGTTCAGTCTCTTATTTACACCACTCTATTTTTATTTATTGTTTGATTGTAAACAGATTTTAAGCCGAATATAAGCCTACTCGTTGCAACGCGCTTATCTAGACTACTATAGATATAGAGACTTATTCTATAGAGACTTATCTAGACTTATAATAAAACTGTAACAGGTCCAACCCTGTACATTGAAGATATTTTAAAAAAAATGTTTGGGCACTCTATAATCGATACTGAAGCCAAAACTATTTTTTTTTTCATTTTTGTTTGTCTGTCTGTCTGTATCATGGCCGCGCATCACGCTGAAACTACTGAACGGATTCAAATGAAACTTGGCATGATTTGAGTTCATACTACGAGGTAAGCCATTAGATACTTTTCATCCCGAAATTCAGGACGGTTTCTTTGAGAGGAGGGATGAAAGTCAAAATGTGTACTTAGTTATAATTCATTAACACGTTGTCCGATTGCAATTATTAATTTTTTGTTGGAAAGGAGGTACTTTGTAGATTGCCACGTAATCTTCTTTCTTTTATATATTTATGTATAATAAATCCATGGAAATGGAATTTGTCTGTTTGGTTGCTTCACGTAAAAAGTACAAAATAAACGCGGAAACCTGTTATGCACAAGTATTGTGTGTAATTCGATGTAAACAATCAAAACAATATATGTTTTGTTCGCTCTGCGGATGCTTCACTGCCCTATAAAAATCCTGCTTGGAGGATTCCCTCCTTTCAAGAAGAGGTGCTACGCCTATTATAAGCGACATATTGTTGTTTTCTGACATGGACGCGAACGAAATCGCGGGCACAGCTAGTATTTTAATAAAAACCGTGACGTAATATTAATTAGTACTTTAAATAACATCAAAAACATACAATTACTTTGTTTTTGTGATCCATTAGAAATTTAATTTTTATTGCGAAGATATTTGTTTGATTTTTTTGGAAGTATATCAATAAGGTAAGTTTATTTCGTTCTTCTTTAAGGAACCATGACATACGAACTCCGAAGACTTTGTGGTTATTACTGTAAGCAACATTCTTTACGGTATTAGAATGAGCCTACCCTGGGAAAGTTTTCAAATATTAGCACCATTATTTCACGAGATGACAGAGGTTGGGCACATATTAGCAAAGTTCGAGAGTCCGTTTCATACCCGATTCATTTTTTAAGGATCATATAATTTATTTCATAGAATTTAAATAAGATTTTTTCATACCTACACCATTTATCATATTATATTAATTTTAAAGGGATAATCGTCAGAGATCTGTATAATTCCCTTTATCCTCTTATTGAAACATTTTTATATGGAAAAGATTTTAGATAAACTCAGTTACAAATTTCTGTTGTTGTGTAATACAAACGGCAAAGGAATATCAAGACGTTGGTTTTAGTAGCGTATAAAATACTTATAAATGTTCAATACGAATGACACACATGTATTACAACACATAGGTATATGTATAAAAAAATTGAAAATAAATATTTACTATAAGAACAATGTTTTAGAAAGCAGAGGTACCTGAATAGTCTCACAAATTTTGTTCAACAGCGTCAACCAGCTCATGATTAGAGATTGCTGGATAAACAAAAGTTTTATCATCATAAAAAGACAATCATATTGAAGCCCTAAAATGGACCTGTAAATTAAAAACTCACTACTGTGAGATTCCAGGAGGACAAACTAAAGCATACGGCCACCACTGCTAGATTGTTTTAGTTGAAATAAAAACGACTTATTGAAAATACCACGATAGTGAATTTTCTTTTTGCTGAAGATCTTTGAACGATTCGGATCTTCAGGAATTTACTCTCTACTTGGGAACGCGAGAGAAGGTAAATTCCTCGACACTGATATGATAATGCATTCAGTACGTGTCCCTTACCAGAATGAATATGTACACTGGTATACCGCGCCAAATCATTCCGACGTAACTAAACATCAAGTAGTTTTCTAATAGAAATCGTCGTGTTTTCGACCGAGTCATATTACAAATACGCTCAAATTTCGTGCGTCACTAGCGTAATTGCTAGAGCGTAGGTCTTACGATCAAGACATTATAGAACGGCTTTAACCCCACTTAGCACCCTACACAATCATTTATGTTTCACCAAAGTAAGTAGTTAAATGTACGTTATGTTAGTAGTAGTTTATTAATTATTTAATATAGTAGTAGTAATATAGTAGTAGTAGATAGTAGATTTTAAAGAAAAATAAAGCAATCTAAATCATTATAAGAGTAGCAACATTTTGATATGTAAGCTTTTACAGAAATGTTTTACAGATAGGTTGATGTGTTTAAAAGATTTTTGAAATGGAAATCACGATGAATATATTGATCAGGGCCTCTGCCTCAGGGCAATTATCTGTTATATGGACCTAAACAAACAAACGTGAGACGTGGCCAAGAGACCGAGACGAGTTGATACGGAAGGTGTCAAAGTGAGGACTATGGTATTTTATTTTTTATGCTGTTTGTAAAGATAAACAAATAACCTGTAATGTTCTCAAAGAATATCTATAATAAGTGAACAGTGACTTCATATGGAAGTTCTTAATATGTATGATTGAAAGCAGCTGGTATACCATGGGTGACAGAAAGATTGTATTATAATATTTAACTATCCTTGGATATAGCTGATAAACAATTAGGTTATTCTGAGAAACAAAATATATATACTTTTTTGTTAACTTTTTGTAGTTTTATTTATGTCCGACTTTTCTCTTACTTAAGCAAGTAAGAGAAAAGTCGGACATAAACAACCAAATATATATATAATATATAACCAAATTTGAACGTATGTAAGCACATACGTTCAAATTTGGTATTCATCGGACCACAGTCATGGTTGGAAGAATTACACGCTTGGAAAAATTTGGTAGGGAGCGGCCGTTTTAATAAAGAGAAAAGTACTACATTGAGAAAGTAAACAATTGTTTCGGTATAAGGAAGTGATAATAATTTAAACTATTAACATGTAAATATTATTATGTAAATTGATTATTTTGTAAATACTTAAGTTTACACTGTATTTATTTTTATACTTAACAAAATCAATAAAGTTATTTAACTTAAAATACTGTTGAAACCAATGACGGTCCCTGTTCCATAGGAGTTTACTGTCCAGTATCACTCCTAGATACTTGACCTCCTTGGTAAGGGCTAGACTAGTGTCGAATAGTGTAGCTACTCTCAGTTCTAAACTTCGTTTGTTTGTGAACATAATCATCTCCGGCTTTGTCGGGTTCACTGTTAAGTTGTGTTTTTCGCATCTCTGTTCTACGACCTTCAACGCGGACCTCATTTCGTCGCATACCACACTCTTATAGGCGGCCACTGATGAGGATGGTCAGGTCGTCCACATGGCCCACTGTGAGAAACTTGCGGAGCTCATCGACCACAATGTTCCATAAGGGAGGTGAGAGGACCACCCCTCTCGTTGTGTTATTCACAGTAAACTGTATAGCTCTGTATCTAAGCATGCTGTCGATCCACCCAGCAATTGTGGAGTCGACCCCATGTCTTGATAGAGCTTGGCTTATGCTGGTGAAGCCAGTTTTTTCAAATGCACCTTCGATGGCGATGAAGGTTCCAAGGATTGATATTTTGCGTTTTACGACAACGAACTTCAACTTATGACACGCGATTTTCCACCATTTTTTTTTAATCAATGGTTGAGTTTCTTATGTTTAAAAAACCATAATATTCGAAATTTAAATATTTATGAGCGGCCAGGAGCACAGAACTTTCAGTGTGCCCTATGTATTATTATTAGAGATGTGCCGATTATGACTTTTGCCGACTAGGCGACTAGCCGATCAGGGTTTCGAGGATTTCCGTAACACTTCGTTTACAGCTGATTCGCGTGAAAGTCGCAAATGCCGCCTGCGAGCATGTCGGAACTTGTTTTGTTTGCTTCGCATTGTTTCTTGATTTTTGCTTTTGGAAGGATCAGAGCGGTGTTTTTGTGTAAAAAAAAAAAAAAAAATATCATATCAAAAAGAAAATCTCGTGTATGGATGTTTTTTGAACAATTGGACAATAATTCCCGTAAAGTTAAGTGTAACTAATGCCAAATGATAATTTCTCGTGGTGGTCAGGGAAAAACAGCAAATACTACAAGTATGAACAACCATAATAAACACCGACATCCAACTTTGATACCTCAGTTAGGTTCTGTTATCAAATGTTCGACCACAGACGATTCCTCTCAGTCGCAAATCCAAACAGAAAAACTACCTACAACAGTGCCTACTCGGTCAACTTCAATGTCATCAGAGGTCAGTTTATGTCAGAAAAGCCGACAAAATATCCAAAATAATATTGCTATACAATGGTCACGTGAAGACTGAAGATCAAGAGACATCAAAATTGCGATAGGTGAGATGATTGCACTTGACAACCAGCCGTTGTCAATTGTTGAAAATACTGGCTTTAGAAACTTGATGAGAAAACTTAAACCAAAATATAACATACCGTTCAGAAATTATTTCACAGAGAACATCATTCCTCAACTTTATGAAGAGACTAAAGAGGAGATGAAGAGGAGTGTTGAGTGCAGCTGCAATTTCAGTCACTACTGACCTGTGGACAAACATAAACATCAAAGAAAGTTTTCTGAGTTATAAAGCTCACTGGTTTGACGATAGTTTCAAATATCCTCACGCAGTATTGCAAATGGAACATTTCCTGAAACACACACCGCCAATAATATTAAAAACTGTTTAGAAGAAATTCCAACTTTGTGGAACGGCAGAAATATGACGAAAGCAATCGACGATTCAGTTTTTAAGGGAGTACCTTGTTTCATACATACTTTTCAATTGGCAATACTCTTTTATTTAAATATGAAGAAATAATTATAAATGTTTACTGAAGATAAGAAGATATTATGTTATTTTGTTTGTTAATTAAGGTACTTATTTTGTTTAATAAATGTCATAGATATGTTTTCCTTACAAGCAAGTAATTTTAAAAAGTAATTACCAAAATAAAGTTTGCTTTGCTTTACACTTCAAATGTGTAAGACTGATAATAAAATAAAAATATTAATAAATAATCAAACAGGTTTGCTCGTTCACCGCCAAAAAGACACCGTTTGTCGTGTCACCTCGCTTTGAAAGCACTTCCCTGACTGCCACAGCCAGCATCGGAATCCTTGGTGTCGATATATCGAGGGAAGTCCAGTTCCGCGGTCACTTGAAGAAGCTTGGTGTGCTAAATAGATCGAGACAGTATTTCACCCTGATAACTGGCATTCTACCACTGTGCGGTTCTCCAGAAATTTTTTGCCTCACACAACCAATCTCGGGAACAAATTGTTGCATGCGGTATTTCCGGACCGATACGACCTTCAAACCTTCAAGAAAAGAGCGTACTCCTATCTCAAAGGCCGGCAACGCACTTTTGACTCTTGAGTTGCAGGTGTCGTCACTTACCATCAGGTGACCCGTCTGCTCGTTTGCCCCCATAATATTAAAAAAAAATCAAGGTTTTTATTTAATGTACCACTACATACATATTACTGAGAGATATATACAAAGTTAGAACCCGGATAGTCGGCGCTCTTTGCCGAATAGTCGTTGACTAGTCGCCGACTATGATAGTGGCCGGATAGTTGGCACATCTCTAATTATTATTTAAATTTTGTAAGCTATTTGAGCGTAGGTATTTTCACTTTTGTATGGGAGTGATGTATCTGTTACGAAGTAACTATAATCTTGTCTATGGTACAGCGTGTGGTACTTCAGTACCGTCATCTGGTTCTCGGTGTCGTCGCGCTGACGGCGGCAGTGGACAAGCGCCCTTATGTTGTATTCTACGTAGTGATAGGAATAAAGTTTACGACAGCATATTTATAAATCGATTTTAACTAAATGTAAGCCGGTATAAAAAGCTCTTCGTCTATAGTTATGAACACTTGTATTTGTAATGAATAACTTCAAAATTATTGAAAATCATCATATAACTTAGACAAACAAATGAAAGATGATATACTAGATTCGCCACTGGACTCCTTTGTAATATTAATAATGTTAATCAATTCTTAATAATATATTTAAATGCGGATAGTATAATTTGTTAAACAAGTTCAACATTTGTAGCTAAAATTAAGTTATTACTTTTTTCAAATCGATTTAAACTTCCTCTTATATAAAATGGATTGTATTTTTAATCGAATCGGCAACATTTTTGTTGATTAATAATTAACTATATATCGAACTGTCAAAAAGAAAAAAAAACCCATGGGCAGACCGTATTAATTTATATAAACACTACCAAAAAGTCTCATTTCACAAACGGGGAAATTAATTTACATTCCCACATTTACGAAAATAAAAAAGGCAGTATTGCCGTACGTTTGTGGGCACCAACGCTGTCGGAGCGTTCCCCTCATGTACTGTGGAAATGCTAATGTGTAAATGTAAGGCAAAAACTGCTCGGCTGTTCACTTTCGTCTAGATGCTAATAATTTCAATTTAAACAGCTCGCTGAAGTGAAATTTACTGAAGTTACGGTGCTGCATTATATTTATACATATTTCCCCCCCGGACGGATTATGTTTGTTTTGCTAATATGATTGTCGCATCCCACTAATTAATTTACCTCTATTAGAACATTAATGGTGGCTATTTAAAATATAGTAAAGTATAAGTACAGAGTATCATTTTAGGTCAATTTATGCTGAAAATTGTAGCTATGTTAATTACGATTAAGATTATTCAAACTCTGCTATTACAAATATATTAGGGTTAAGAAGTTAAGCAAAATAAAATAAATATTCATAGTTCAAAAAGTGTTAGGAAGATACATCTATAACTTTGTCTAATTTTCACTTTAGTACAACTTTCTGGTAACTGAAAACCTTATCTTTAAAACCTTGAAGTAAATTGAGAGGCCCCGCTTGTTTTCTCGTCAGTTAATGACTATAATTTAAACTTAATAATATAGACGGACAAGCGGCTTTGTCTGTGCTTGAAAGGTAAAATTTCGTGCACCTAAATGAATGCTAATTAAGAAATGTGAGCCCAACGAATAAACGCAAGTTGAAAAGCGTGACAATCTGAAGGCTTTGACGTTATGACTACTAAAGATTACAACGATTAATTTATCCAAAGCAGCATAAGTTTAATAGCAAATGATAACGAAAGAAGACTTCGGGCCGCTCTTACGTGGGGTACACTGAAAGTGTGGCGTAACTCATTAATAAAACAATTTACATGTAAAGTAATATATTTACTGCTTTTCGAAGTATTCTCCATTACATTTTAAACACTTTTTCATTCGTTCAAACCATTTTTAAAAACATGAGGACCATTGGTCTAAGGGCATGTTTTTCACGCACTGGTTGGAAGCTAGCACGGCCCCTTCCGGCCCCGTAAATGTCATACCTCTCATCAAATCTTTAATTTTTGGGAAAATAAAGAAATCGCATGGTGCCAGGTCTGGACCATGTGCCGGATCACTAGCTCTACCTTTTCAGAAGCCAAAAATGACTTTCTCTTGTTCGCGGTGTGGCCGAAGCATTGTCATGGTGCAATAGGATTCAATTTCTTGGTCGTTTTTCCCTAACTTTTTCAAAGACACCGGGCAAACAAATGGTGGTGTATCACTCAGCATTAACTATCTTTTGTTGTTCAAGTGGAATCGTGCACACAGGACCCGTCCGGGAGAAAAAAAACGCAATCATTTTTTTGCCTACGTTTCTCGACTGCCTCGTAAGCGGCAGGAGCGCAGAACTTTCAGTGTGCCCTATGTATCACATTGATACTCAGTAACAACGTGTGTCGTGTCAAAAGTTTACTGAAGTTAATTATGATTATTAACTATTTGATTCTTAAGATTATGGTTTTTCTGTTATTTTTTAAAATAATTAAAATAAAAAAATATATATTGACTATTTCGTTATACACAGTTATAGTAAAAAAGAAAGTCTTGTCTAGAGCACACAGTGTTGGAAAAACAAATAGGTGTATATCTACCACTTTAAAGCCACAACAATATATATTTACGTCAGATTTGATTGCAAAATATAAATGGTGTGACTGCCAGTTGTTCAAGAGGCAGTCTTCCTTATTTATTTATTCATTTATTTAAACGAATCGTTTCTTGATTGTAGGAACCGGGTATAAGTAATTTTTGTATACGTTGGTAAAAGGTCTTTTTTACTGGGTGAAAGGAACCCTATGTCCTTTTTTGAATCCATGATTCAAAGTTAGGTTAGGTTAATGGATTATTTATTTTAGGCCCTGTACGGCACACCGTGTGATTTTAGTTGGTTTGATTCCGATACAGCGCCTCACCGAAAACCCCGGTGGGGTGCCGGCCCGTGGGGGTTTCCACACACACAAAAAAAAAGGTTAATGGATTATTATAAATTTAAGGATATAAGAAAAAAGAATTAAAATTTGTAAATCAACACAATTTCACAACAGGTTGCATAGTATCGTAGTCTCTTCGTAGATATATTATTATTTCAGCGACAAGAGTAACATATAAAAAATATAAAGTGTATGAGAAAGAATAAAACTTCAGTCACATACGAAAATCATAACGAAAACTAAATTCCTTTTAACATGGCTTCATACAAAAACAGTTTTGAATATATCAGAACAGAGGGATCATATGAAAATTTCAGTCGAGTCCACATTAACAAATCTAAAGAGCAGAGATCCATACGCCCTGTATAATCTACGGAACATTACAAGCCCCGGCTGCGATTCTCTTTCCGCGCGGCTGAGATATTGTAATGAAATCTCGCCATCTGTTTTCTCTCGCCAACGGAATATGATGTGCGATCTGCGCCTGCTTTCCGTTTACCTCGATTAAAATTATATTTATAAGATAAAGTATATTTTTATCCGCCTAATAATGATTTGTTTTTGTTAACCTGAAAGCGCTTTAAGGCTGGTTCAACCGTTTTATTAATTAGGATAGCAAAATGATAAGTATGGTTATTAGAACTTGTTAGAATTGTTTATGGCTATTAGTAATAAAGGAATTGGATAAAATAATCTGGTCCCGATGGCCTTGAAGTTTCAACATCTGAAAGTAAGGCTTTCGGATATTGAAACTTTACAAATTATGCAACAAAAATATTTTAAAAGATATTCTATCACAATATATATTTATTATACATATTTGTATTTTTTGCGCAGAACCCTCATTCTTTTTCCAAAATAAACAAACAGACAGAGAGACAAAAAATTTAGAAACTGATTTTTAGGCATAGGTATCGTGTAAATAACTGCATGAGCTTAAAAAAAACTATTATTTTGACATTACAAATAGACACCTTTATTTCATTTATTTGTATTGATTGTTTCTGTGTAATAATATATAATAGTAATACACTATAAGCATTGACAACCTTTTAATTTAACGCCAACGATTACCACCTGTTTAGTAAAATAACTCCAGTCCATCCTAAGGTTGCCTGCGAGAGATTGCTTTGAGCGATAAGGCCGCCCTATGTACATATTCATACGATACATCTCTTGTTTATTTTGTATTCTCTGTAAAACCCTGGTGTGCAAATAAAGCGTAATCTGTCTCATCCTCTGCGCCTTTTCCCAACTAAGTTGGGGTCGGCTTTTAGTCTAACCATGATACGGCCGAACTTCGATACTTTACGTGAAGCGACTGCCACCAGACCTCCAGAACCCAAGTACTAGGCAATATCGAAGTTCTGTAGTTAGACCAGGTTGTCGGACTTTTTAGAGCTCCAACTACCCGTAACGAATGCCACAGATGTTCGTATGGCATCCGAGACCGACGGCTTAACGTGCTCTCCGAGGCAAGGAGGTGTCTCAATCTGTTAAGAATGGTCACCCATCCCAAAACTGACCTTGCTAATGTTGCTTAACCTAGTAATGTGCTAACCTATTCGGTTACCACTTAGCCACGAGCCCCTCAAAGTGTAATCTATCTATCTATAATTTTTGCATAGTACAGTATAGCGTGAGAGCCTGCCTGCTTGCGTACGTGTGCATACGCGAGTTTGAGTGTATGTACTCGTATGTATGTGCATGTGTTATTTATTTCATACTCTGTTTTAAAATATTTATAAAAACATTTCATGAATAAGATATTATTCTAAGCAACTACTTTTGGTGCAGATGTAATTGTGAATTAGTTATTCCCATAACATTGTTTTTAGGTTCTTCGTTTGTTTATAATTCAGATTAAATTTGTTATGGGAAAGATATTGTAACTTGTTTTTTGTTAATGGTATCAAAGTATGATGAATCGTTTGTCCTAAAGTAGTAAAATACGTATGGGTGAGGTCTTATGCATTTATTTCTCCGTTTGAGTAGACTTTTATATAGTACAAACTTTGGTGTGCTCTTGTAATTTTGTATTAAGTACGAACAATGCTCGGAGTGCATGGTGATATTTCTTTGGGCCATGTCAATGTTTCAAGAGTACTTTTGAGAGTATCAACGTTATTTGATATGCCCTAAGAGATAATTATTAGAACTAACATATACATAGCACAGTAAACGTTAGCCAGTACAAGGTCTCCAACGGTCTTGAAAATATATACGAATTTTCGTACTCGACCAGTTAGGTGGCTGTCGCTGAAAGTTGGGACAGCTGTCAAAGGTGACACCAAGATATTTAATTGTATCTGTGAATATTAATAATGGACAATCACAATAAGCGCAGCCTGTTAAAATGACAGGTATATATGGGGTTTCAAAAATGTATTTCTTTTTGATTGCGCGCATGAAGTTCTTAGGAGAAATGGAACGAGTTCTTTTTTTTGGGGTTAAGTGTAAGTGAATGTGCAATTAGCAGCCTGTAAATTATCAATTCATGAGAAGGTGAAATATAGAGAAAAATAGGTGTATAAAATAAAATCAAATAAAAATAATATGATGGTATTCTTTAATAAATTCTAATTAAGCGCCCACCATTTAACGTTAATTTATCAACCCCCATAAAAATAACAGACAAAGAAAACCCGCAATGAACTGATTAAAAAAAGGAAACGAAAAAACTCTCAGTTTTTGATTAAAGAGTTTGCTTAGTAGGAGCTCGTTTCCGTCCTTAATTGTTATTTTAAAGAGCTACGGCTACACTAACATAGCTATACACAAAGTGTTCCTATTAATAAATAAATACGGAAGTGTCTCAAGGAATAGTTTATGAGGCTAAGAGTGACATTGTATAAATTTTAATGTACAGTTGACATCGAAATCGTGGGTGAAAGCACAAACTTTCTAATGAAACATTAAACTGATTTCAAAGAAACAGCCAAAAAACAAGCGAAAAATAAGTGTTTCCAAACTTAATTGAATACACGTGACTTTAAATACATTTTTGAAGTTAGTGTGAAACCAACATCCAAATAGATATTTTATAGATAAGCTAGGTCATGCTGTTCTGTCCATGCTGAACAAAAGGTCGTTGACGCATGTCTCAAATTATATTGAATTTTGAATGCTTCACTGGTAAGTTTGTAGATTGGTCTTCGATCATTAACAAAATATTTGGATATTTCATTAGAATCATATTCCGTTATTATTTAAGCTGTTTACATCCCTAAGCATTACTTATTGCGTTTCGAGGTTGGCACCTACTTCAAACATATCAGTTGTCTTATCTCAAATGAGATAACATTCAGGGCTTTCAGCACTATAAAAAGCTAGTAAACTAATAACAGAATATTTTTTATAGCAACTAAATAAGGCCTTGTAATGTACCTACATATTTCTTGATATTTTAACATTATCCTAAATAAATGTGTTTACACTACACATAGGAAGACACAAAGATAGATACTTAACCACACATACCTACCTAAGTCTAACGATTACAATGAAAAAGGAAAATAAAATAAAGCACTTTAACCATACTAATGAGATGACAAAATGAACTCTAGTAACCTCTAATCACTTTACACAAAATCGTTCGCTGCAATTTCTTTTTATTACGACCTTTCACTACAACTACATATATATTTATTGACACGGCTTTACACATATCGCATACTTGTTCTCATGTCTATAAATATTCCCATATATCTGTGTCAATGTAAAAACTATTAAAGCAAGAAATTAAATTCATACTAACAATTGTATTAAGTCCCATTTATAGATTGATTACTTTGACTTAAAATCAAACTGATATTCACCCGAAATTTTGGAACTAGTATTTACAAAACAATGGAGTTTTTTTTGTTCCGAAATGGATAAGTGTTGACATCGGAATGGCATTATTGTCTGTGTGTGCTTTTGAACTAGTCCAATATAATCAACTTATAGGGTCACCTATAAGTTGAGTAACGAAACTTCTTGGTGTTATATATGTGATCCTGGACAAAATAAGTAACGAATTACTGCTTTCGACTAATATCCTGCAAAGGGCTGTTTCTCCTCGTATTCCTATAATTAGTAGAGAAAACTACAATAGAGACACCACGATAACATCAAAATGTGGACAAAATTAAGGAGAGCTTGACAATATTGAATAGCGATATACACCAGAAATAATGATGTAATAAGTAGTAATAATAATGTAATGAAATAAGTTGTAACGTAGGCTACGCTAAAAACGATAATATGAACAGAACAGCCTTGCATTTTGATGGCCTCTAGAATATTACAGCCATACTGCTAGACGTTGCGTTTATTGCAATCTACCCCAATTTTCTGTTATGACTCGCATATACAGTGTGATGGAAAACACATACAATGAAGCAAACAACTTACACACGCTGGATAAAATTACAGCGAAAAGTTGGCGGCACTCATAAATTTCCCTTTAGCTAAATTGGAAGACAGAACTATGATTATCATATTTCCAATGACAAATTTGGTTGTAAGAGCAACGAATACAAGACATTTACACAAGTGAAAAAGCGAAGATATATGCTAAATATGGCAGCCATGGGCAAAAATAAGAATGTGAATTGAGTGGGGGGCAAAATTTTTAATCGCTAATGACAGAAAAAAATCCTGTGTAATCATCATATAGAACATGTAATCAGCCTTGGCCTTGATAGATCTATCCTATATGGTGGTTTCCACATAAGAATATTTATACAGGAAAATCCATGAACATGTAAAATGCTGTTATGGCACCAATAGGAGCTGGTACTGAGATAATGTTCAGACAGGTACATGTAGAGAAAACACATTGATCTGACTTCAAGTACTTGGTGAACAGAGTAACATATTTATTGTTAATATAAGTAAAGTATTTTAACGTTGGAAACAGGCGTAATTTTTTTACATAATAGAATTTAAACATTACAAGTGTCAACTCTCTTAGTCTAAATTGGATATCAACCCATCAATAAACTGAAGTATTATATATTATTAAGTTGAATACTGAATGGTTTTATAACAACGAAGTGAAAACAATACCTTCTCGTATTACTTTCTTATTGAAAAGTTACATGATTATAAAATTATATTGTATTTTGCTTGCGGCAGATTAATTATTATTTATCCCCGCTTTCGGTTACGAATTGTTTATCTAAAATATTGACTGAAATAAATTGGTGTTGTTTAACCCCCGACGCAAAAAGGAGGCGTTATAAGTTTAAAATGGGTATCTGTGTGTTTTTATGTGGCATCATAGCTTCTATACAGATGGACCGATTTTGATTTAGTTTTTATTTTATTTTAAAGTTAACTTGATCGAGAGTGATTTTAGCTATAATTTAAGAAAATCTGTTCAGCTGCTCGTAGATCATCAGGTCTTTTGAAATCGTTGAAGGGATATTTTGAGTAGGGGTATTTAATTTTTTTTATTAAATGAATCGACTATCTCAACTGTTTTTTTATTTTTTTTAAATGTTGGTTTCACTTCTCCAGTTTAATTCCTGCATTAGAAAACCTGTTTATTGAGGAAGGCTATAGTTTTAAATAAGTAATTATCATGATAGTAAAACGTTTAAAAAAATCGTTGTTCTAAACACCTTTTACTTATAACTGAAATAATTATGAACTTTATGATCATCTAATCACAATAAAACATTATTTCCACACGCAGAGTGCAATAGCCAACTAATTTATTCCACACTCCTCTCCACGCCTATTCAGTGTGAAAATAGTTTTCACAGTATTAATTAAACTCCGATAAAATCGAGCAACTCTGTACGTAGATTTAAACTAGGTGTTAATTCTTGCTTCAATCCGTTTAAACGTAGCTCATATGTGTCAAAGACGTAATTAAGGTTAGTGACGGTATACATACGGGTACACGACGCAAGGTCGCTATACGGCAACGCAATACATAGGTAGCAGTGCCAATGTATATAGTCGTGCTCCACATATGATCGCAATAATCGTGCATAAGGTACTATGTCACAAACTGATAATGATGCGAGCCATGTGCGTGCAAGCAATGCTCTAATATTCGATTTGTATTCACGGTCGCGTTGTTTATAGCCTATTGAGATGTGGCTGCCCATTCGCTCGACAATTTACATTGAATATCTACTTTTGTGTACGCGGAAGCTAGCGCTTAGAACCTGATGATGTTTTAATTATTGTCATTTGTTTATAGAAGCCAATGATAAACTACTTGTTTTACGTTTTGAAATGCGACACATATGGGTTTAACTTTAACGTCAACTATATTTACACCAATGTTTGTTGATCTGTTGTACCGCACATTTTTTTATTTATCGAAGATGTACTTATAGGTTATGTGTCATACCCAAAAAGCACTTTTGTTTAAGCGATAGAGCACAAGGAGATATAAGTAGCGAGTAAACAGTTTAAGCTTATTACAGATTACTTATTAGCAGATCGTGCAGTGGCGAAGAGATATGAGCATAGTTACAAGAAAATATGCCAATACTTTGGACAATGTATCACGGAAAATTTTTGTAACTTATAAGTAAGCCTTTAATTACACACACACACATAAAAAGCTAAATGTATTGATTTTTAAGATTGTGATGTTGATGATGGTGAATAGATGTTGTTAACAATTACATCACGATTTCTGGGCAAACTCAGATATACTACCAAGAGGTATTGAACCTTTTACATATTATCGTGATTAAGTCCCGAATTACACATCCAATAAATACTACATATTGTATCATATAAGACTACAAAATCATGTAAATACTTGTAAAAGGAAAAGTCGGATACTTGTTTAACTTAGGGTACCATTCCTTCCCAAAAATGCAGCTTGTAGTCTTTTCTAAGTTATTTACGTAGCAGCAACTCGGCTACGAAGCGTAGCTAACAACTCAATTTTATTTTTAATCAGTTTCCTGAAAATGTGTGCTTATCTGGCACTTCTTTTAACTTAATAATATGTTTAGATTTTATTAAAATTAAAAGAGAGCAGTACTTTAGAAGAATAACTATAGATAAAAAAAGTATGACATAATATATAGGTAAGTCTAAAAAAAAAAAAAACCACGCACGTGCTTTATCCGTAAATCGAGATTGTACGTAGGCGAGTCTTTCGGAGTAGCCTGAGAAGTTGCAGGCCCGACAAGGATCCTTGAAAAAGGATCTCTGTCGGGCCCGCAACCATATATCCTTTATAACTATGAATACGACTCACAGAAGTAATCATACTAAAAGTATTCATTTGAAATTCTAGAAACATATATTGCTAGCGAATAAAGATACCAATGCTTGTGGTGAACTTCATATTAAAATAAAGACCATAGTTAAATAAAACATATCACAGTGCAGTTGGCTTGCACTTCGTAAAACTTTTCAGCACAACTCGTTATTGATGCAAACATTTCAGGCAGATACACACGAAGCGCACAATATTACTGTATGTGCAATCAATATGAACTCTATTTGCGTCATTAAAACTTCGAGACACTTGATCAGAGTGCTGTTCCGTAACCTACTCATATTATGTTACACATACCTGTTCCACAGGAATACAGTTCTTATCATTCATAATATTAAAGTTGTATGATAAATTATCGTTGTTGCAGTTTTGTGCGCGAAGCGAAATGGGAAAATTTATTTCAGATTTCACGCAACCTTGCTATCAGGCAAACAGTTTTGAAACAATATGTCTCTACCAGTTAGTTTTCCGACTATTATAAGATCGTTTATAACTTTAATATAGTTAGAAGGAAAACATTTTCTTGGAAACATGAATATAGGAGGGAGATACTATTATACAATTTTTCATTCGATTCTCACTATCTCTCTATAGGGTTTATCATTTAATTGCGTTACTAGTAAAAATACAGACTTTTTTCCTCTTTATTTGTAATGGGATTATTATGTTATTGTTTATTGTCTATATTACAATTTTATTTTTCTCTTTAATTTTAATATCCCAGTAAGTGGTGTATTTAACAGTGGTCTAACACCATTGTTAAATACACCGCTAACTTCGACATGATGTCTGTTTTTTTGTATAAAAGGCTACTAATAACATGAATTTCACAGATCTAATATACCTATTATTGTCTTAAAGATCTCTGTATGTTATTCACAAATTCAATATGTGTTATGCAAATGCACACTGTCAAATAACCTAATTTGAATATTATGTTTTAATCACAATACATTTATAAACTGATCCTACATGTGTATGCCCTTATGTTGTTTATTTTAAAAATTAATTATTTGTCATTAAGACGTATTAATTTATTAATTGACTGGACTGGCCTGTTGGCCTAGTGGTTAGTGACCCTGACTGCTATGCCATAGGTCGTGGGTTCGATCCCCACCAGAGTCTGGGTGTTCTTTGTGTCCGTTGATTGTATGTTTGTAAAGTCCCCCGCGACACAGGAGTAATTTCTAATGCGGGAGTTGTCTTTTTAAAAAAAAGAAAAAAAAAGAAATTATTCATACGGTCGTACATCTTATAGGTTAGGTACTAACATTTGCTATGGATTCGACGAAAGATTGAAAAAAAGTATTTACTTTTAATTTATTTTCAGACAGTGAAAATTAACGGAATCCATTTAGTAGCCAAATCTGTAAAACTTATTGTATGGTATATTAATAGACGTCGTATACCTAAAGCTAAACGAAGGGTTTATAGCTGCTATTCATGACACGTAAATCTCTTGCATATTTAAGCATTCAGTTCATTGTTTACGACTCCGCTAACATTAGGTACTTTCGGTTTAGTAAAGTCGGTACCTTTTGTTAGTAAATGTTCACTTCAAACACAAAATACAGATAACGTTAAGTATGATATGTATAGCTTGGCGTCTCCAAGCAATAATAAGCTATCCTGCAAAGAAGCGTATCGGGACCATATTATGCCAGTGTGGGTTAGTTTTTACACGCTTTATATTAGCTTCACTTGGATGTATGTTTGTAACCGACTCCTTTGGGCGCGATTTTGACCCACTTTAAACGGCCAAATTTCATTCAAATTTTGCACACGTGTCAAAGACGGATGACAATGCAATAATTCGATTAAATTTTTTATTGATGAATGATGAATGAATGATTTTAGATGAATTTTCTATGAAAGCGTGTTTTTTAGTTTTTTAAACTATAATCATTTTTTTTTACCATCGGTGCAGTGCAGTGCTATTCTGCTCCACGTGAACGGACTCTCTAATCTCCTGCGCCTGATCGCCAAAACCCACCATATAAGGCAGCTCCAGTTAAGAATGTAATTTACTATAACTTATCTCCTATTCTATTACGCAATACCTACATGGATAGTAATAATGATTAAGGTAATGATTTGAATAGTTGTCTAACCACTGAAATAACACAACTACAAAATTTTCACAGCTTATCTAGGCATTAAAACTTATCATCATTTCTTTTAACTTAAAAAGAACATAGCGGAGACCGTACCGTAGGAGTCCTCTATAGCCTTTTCGAAGGTTTGTGCAGTCATTTCGTCGGTTCATGAACTGCTGTGTGACACCCAACTGTGGAGGCTTAGCTATCAAAAAAAAAGAACTACAAGAACGAACTAAACAAGCTACTGCGTTTCAGTAAAGATTCATGTCAATATCAATAATTGAATGTTTATAGACACCGCACCCACGTAGGAAGGGACTACCCACGGGTGTCATCTATCACAGTTAAATAAAACATATTGTGCCTAGAGCATACTTTTAAATGTTTTTATAGAATGGCCTTCTTTATTTAGCTATTATTGGGTTTATCAACGGTAGTTACAGTAATTTCATAATACAATATTATTCATTATTACAAGAAAGGCTTCCAGGATAATTGCACAACCAATTAGAGATAAACACAGTATGAATAAGTATAAACTGAACTAGATAAAGTTAAATAAAATTGCGTACAGAAAATTGAATATCATAACATGAAAGCATAAGTTATAACATAAATAATAGCATTAATATTAGTATTAGTTCAGACAGAATTATATTATAGATAATGAATAAATGCTGCAGTGGAATTAAAAATTGTATATAGGAATACTAACAAAAGGAAAAAAATAGCTATCTGAGACAACAATAACAGTATTCATAAATTCACTGTGATTAGAATTATGATGATTCAATTAATAAATACATTATTAAATATAAAAAATACAAGATAAAAGAAATACAAAATGGAAAAATACTACATTAACAATAATAGAAAATTAATATACTTAACAATAAAAAAATTTAATTGGATATTAATGTCAGTTTGGTATTGAATTGTGGACTATAATATAAAATATGAAATAAAACAAAATAATATTAATTATTGTTTAGGATTTCCTAAGATATATCTTAGGAATAATACGTAAATGCCCTGTACACTTCTTTCAAAGCTAAAATTTTTAAACAGTATGTATTACAAATTAAAAAATTACGTTAAAACGGATTCAAGCTACACGGGTCCAGTTTACAATAATATTATTGCTTCGGTTTACCTGTGATAGTATGGAAAATCTAACAAGATATTTCAACTGTTACCTGAAATGTATAGGTAAAAATACGAGTATTTCCAGTCAAAAGACAAAAGTGTTCAGAATCTGTTTCTGCTCTGTTTATTGGCGAACTTTAAAGTTATCAATATAAAAATATATAAAATGGGAGTTTTAATTTTGTATATCATTTATTGAATTACGATCGAATTTCGATCTCTGGGCCTCTGACCACTTTTAGACAGGAATGGTAAAACAGAAAAGATTCCCTAGTCGGGGCTATTTTTAACAACACCCTAACACTTGTCTATTTGTACCTGTGAATTAATCCTTAAAACATGACCGCCACGCTTGCTCAATGTTACTAATTAACATTTACGTTTAAAAGACTTCTATTTAGTTATTTTTTATGCTTGTAATAATGTGTACTTGAAAAGCTTTCAACTTTATGTAAACAATGAACTAAAAACAAACTGTATAATAATAATAATTTACAACACTTATTACATATATTTAAATCTTCTTCTTTCAAAGGCTTTCAAACGGCGCGTTAGGTACTGAAACCATTTTAACTTTAGTAATTAAAATATTTTGCTCATTTTGGTAAACTATGACAAAAGAAATACTTTAGAAGTCCTCTTTTCAATAGTTTTCTAAAGCTTTTATTTCAATGTACTTTTCTACAAAAAAAAAATTCACATTTTCAATGAACATGAAAGTATGTTAAAATAGAAGAACATATAACGTATTATTGGTATTGGTACTGATATGGCTTTGTTTCCGCATTTAGACTCTTATCTGAGTTGAGCCAGCCTAGCTCCTTCAAGAAGCACTCCTAGGGCGTTCACAGGTTACTAGGAGCGGCCTGCGAGGATACTTGCCCATTATGTGGCCACTACGCACTTCAATATAACGTGGGTGGTTGTTTCCTCTGCGTTAAGACAACCTCTACATAGAGTGTCTGTCGCATTTATGGCCCACAATGGTTCTTACAACTATCCGTATGTTAAATTATTTTTGTTTGCGTTTGGTGGCATTCATAAATGAGACATGAGTTCATTGTGTTACCCTCCAGAGCTTTTAGGACGGAAATACTATCTGACAGTATACGGATGTTGTACTCCTACCATACCTCCTAAAATGACCGCAGTGGTGTTATTGCAATACATTCACATTGAAATATGGAACTGTGTTGGCCTAGTGCAAGTGATATTTTTAAATTTAGGTCTTGTGAGAAAACTGACCCCATCTTAGAACCGCCCATGTGGGCGGTTCTAAGATTAATGAAGTCTGAATCTACATAGATTCAGACTTCATTAATGTCAGATTAATCTCGGTCATTTTCACGTAGTTGTATTTGGTACCTTCTTTTGAAGATGTGCTGCTTTGGGGTCCTGTCGCATGGGGCAGCTATTAGTGGTTGATATTCCACAAATTTATTTCATAATTAGAAATGGGGACCCTCTAGGTTGTACCACAGACAAAGATGTTTGAGTCTGATGGCTGCCATAACTGCCTCCTGTTTTATGTACAGGTCTAGTCGTGCTAAATCGAGACCCAGTTCAAGGGAATGGGAGTTGTGCGCATACAGGACATGCGATTCTCATGGAATTGCTGCACAGTTTCTTTTTGACAGTACTTAGCTTTGTTCTCTGCCACCAGGCAATAGCACCATATGTGATAATTGGCCGTATGATCGTTTTGTACAGACATAGCGTGGTTTCGGTGATAGCTCTCAGCTTTTGCCATGGTCGTTTTCATTGGTAGAACATATAACGTAATATAATTTTATATTGTTAACTGATGACGATAAATAATATGAACGAACCGAAACGAAAACGAAAAATAATTTCTTAGCGTTGGTTCGTGTTGTAATGGTCTATTTATTACGGTTAACCAGCCTGCAGCTCGTCTCGAATTGGTAGGTACGTACCAACACCAGGAAACGATATAACTTGCAATTGACAATATTAGGTAAAATAAATACTCGTAAAGCATAATGAGTTAGTAATCGATAAAGAACCCTCCAGGTCTCAAGTGCATACAAGTGCTACGAAGGTAGTTCCTCAGTCTGGTAGTAGATACTTAAATAAGGAATTCAATATACCGTATAAATCTTAAATTTTCGTCTCTTGTCCGGCCCTACTAACCCCCCCCCCCCCCCACTGTTCTCCTTACACGATTTTTTCGCAGACTTTAGTTACACCAAATAAAGGCTGCAATCCGTCCGGGTTTCCCCGGATTTGTCCTAGTTTAGAAGGCGTCCGGGGAGCGTCCGGACGGGGTTTTGACACAGTGTCCGGGTAACAGCCAGACACTGTGTCAAGGGCAAATTATGAGGATTGATATTGACATTGACATGAATCGTTACGGAGCTGTTTAAATTAATAAGAAAATGTGAATAGAAACTGCGTTTTTATCATTTATTTTTAGGGTGTCCGAGAAAAAATTGCCATTTCACGCATGTGTCCGGGGTTTTTGAAGTTTTTGTTCGGCGTCGGTAATTTAAGTGATGGCGGGCCTATACCAAATCACCTTGGCGAGACAACGCCCGGTCACTGACTTCTAATAAAACAGTAGGTACTTAGTGTCTTTATAATGGTATATTATTTTAAAAGTATCACATGTTTATTAGTCTTTTCTTTGAAGTCGATTATTTTTCACTTTTCAGTGTCCTTTGTTAGTGCTTTTTGAAGTCGGTTAAACCTTTTTTAAGTGTTTATTACGTTATGTTTTTAACCCTACAGGTATTTCGATATGCATTAAACGCGTTCATTGTAGAGAATTCCAATGAAATCAATATTCTTACCCAACCGTCGATGAGTCGAGACTTATGGACTGCTATATCGAGATATTCGAGTCGATTCAATCATCGAGATATTAAAAGAGGTTCGATACAAACTTATCATGTTATATTTAACTTTGATTAGTAATTCTGTACTGTATCTCTAAGTAAGTAAAACAGTTGCGATTTTGGTACTTAAATAGGTAATATTCTAGTCGGCGAATCGAAAAAATGATACCATCATTATATCAAACATACTTTTATACGTCCTTACTGAAGCCAGCCCGCCATTTACACCTAAGTGACTAAAAACCATTTGGAGAAAAGTAAAACTTAATCTTCTCATGAAAAGCTGAACACTATTTTCTCTCTTGAGTAGCAGGTTGCCGTTGCAAGGCGGCGGTAGACAACAATCATCATCCGTCTACTCGTTTGCCGCGAATATCGTAAAAAATATGTTTATATAAGGTTTAATGAAATCATTTTTTTTTTGTTTTTAACGTTATTTTTACATTAAAGAAAACATTCTGATGTAGCAAAAGCAGTGAACTCTATGAAACTACACAGTACCACAGTATTTCTATATTTTTGTTGGGAAATTATATAGCAAATGAGATAGTTTGGCAAGGAACTGTTTTATTGTTTTCTTTCTTGGTCATAAACTTACACACAGAATAATAAATAAATAGTAAATGTAATAAATTCGGTTCAAGAAATGAAATAGCACCATAATTTTATGTAAATACAGTAAAAATGCATGTAAATAAACCGATAATGGCCCAATAGCAAAAACATATCCACATCTAGTGGAGTTTTGGCTAATAAACAATTAACATACACAGACAGAGTCAGGACAATTTTATTGTTATTTATTTGTAAACAATTTTTTTTACATATACGTATCAAACCCACAATAGTCAATGCAGTGACAATTGGCAACCTAAACCGCTGCACACTCAGTCATAAACACAATCGTTGAGACAACGAATACAACATCCAGATAAGCCAAGAGTCATCCACCTACCCAAAATTTTAATGACACTCATATACCACGTCCCGTTAACGAACCTAGTGTAACGCAAAACATTTTAACGAGTGATAACATATCCCAAATTAAATTACCCTAGTTAAACAACACATAATTCAATCTCAATGGACACTACAAACAAGTGTATAGGGACGATAAAACCGAGTGGTTCATGTAGTTGGATGTAGGTACAGAGGCACGCGACATGGGTCAAGTTGCAAGTCTCTTGTTCGCTCGGCCTAAGTTTATGTTTACATTTCAATGTGTAAACTTTACACAACCGATGATTAAATTACCTATCTGAGGAACAATTACTTGCTTATTGTGTATAGTTTTGTATGTAATCGTGGAATATGGTTGTAGAGAAAATAGTTGGCAAAGTCCAAACATGGCCTATTGATTTAATAAATATACTTCTTTATCGCATACGAAAACTAACTAGGGCAGAGGTAAAAAAAGAATTTTTGAAAAACTATCCGTTTAAAAGTTATAACCGTTTGAATTTCCGGGTATTATCACCTAACTTTTTATTTTGGAATTACTTAGGTAGGTACTCAGTTGTTGTTTTGAGATTTACGAAAAATTCCAAAATAAAAAAATATTTTCTGTTTAAAATCATTAACTTTACACATTCCACCTGCTTTTATGAGAACATCCGGTTCTCCTCACCTGGAAATTCAAACGGATTGATTTTTTACAAAAAAATATTTTTGTATCTGCATGCTAGAGTTCTGCCCTTTTAGTGATTTAAGCAAGTGTCGCATTGCTAGATGACCCCGGTGTTATTTTTGCCTCTGTAATTGTAAATATAAAAACAATATAAATCCCGTTAATCACTACCTACTGATTAACGGGATTCACACTATTTCATTTTTATTTTAAATTGTCCGCCAATAACTTCTATGTATTATCTAAATAGTACCTAATATTTCGATAATTTTTATGTCAAAAACCATTCTAATTTGTAAAAGTTAAGTTTAAATACATATTTCTTCAAAATAAATCTATTCATTTCATTCATACATTTCTCATTGGTTTTTTAAATTACATAATAAAGTAGTTTATAAAACAAACTCAGTTAAAGTTTTTGTAAAATGTAAATCGTCGCATTCAAACTGAAAAATAGGGATACCTAGAACACGTTTCATTCTCAATGGGAGCGTCGTAGAACGTATTTGCATCAATAAAAGTCTTCCACATCACAAACAGAATGGCGTCTGATACGCATTCAAATGGCTTACATAGCAGTCACTCATAATGATGAACAAATAGCGGAAGCGAATAAATGTTGTTAGAAACAGTTTCTTAAGATATTTATTAAATTACTTAGCGTTTTGTTAGATAAGCAAATTAATAAAGACAATAAATAACTTGTTTTGTACACTTCCAATGCTAGCTTAGGCATTAATAATCATCTGTCGGGGGTCCAGGGAGTTCCTTCCTAGGTTATACCTGAGCCCCCGGCCATAGACACCCGTGACGGAACACCGTGTGGTTTTAGTCGGTTCGATTCCGACATAACCACCTCGCTGAATGGTGAGGTGGTACCCGAGGGGGTTTCCACACGTTAAAAAAAAAAAGAAAAAAAAAAAGGCATTAATAATCACACACACAGTTAATAGAACTGGTAGTATCGTACTACCATTTTTACTACCTGTGTCATGTGTAGCTGGACACTGCTAGCATGAATACAAACCATGCACTACATACTCTTGGCATCCACACTATCACTACTACCTCGCGATGGAAATCAGTGCAGAGAGCCTCATGTTGGAGGTCAAATGTAGTTCTATTCAGATATCGGTAAGAGGCACGTGGGCAGTTTATTACAACCTAATCCAATCCTAAATCGATAGCCACCAATTTATTTTCCATACATCAATGTATAAACCAGTGACCGTGTAATATCCAATAAATCTTTTAATGGCAATAAAAATACTGTTGTCGCTTACGTAGTGATTGCGTCAAAATGGAATGTTATGTACGTAAACGCAATATAATCGTTACAGCCACGCTAAGCACTCCACAATAAGGTGAAATATAAGGCTATTTAAAAACCACTACCTTTATTTAAGAACTCTTCTTTATTTAATTAGGCTTTTGTTAGGACACAGTAAGGCGATTTCGTAAGTACCTATTCTGTTTTATCATAGTACAAAAATGCTTACTTGTAAAGTTGATCTAAAATTTAACTTAATTTTGCCCTAAATCTGTCTTATAAAATTAATCGAACAACTCCTTTAAACAAGAATTTGATTAATCTTATCAATTTCGTTGAAAAATCAACTGAAATTAAGAGTACTGACTGTCTTGATATCCTCCGGGAATCTAATAATAAAATTATATTTTCAGGCAGCCTGTAAGTACAAAATGTAATAAGAATTTGTTTTTAGAATGTAGAAATATTCAGTGGTTGTATTAGTAGGTCCTTGGTGATGCCAGGTTTTATTCTACACTACAATTTCAGCTGCATCCTAAGAAGTTAGACCACAACTTGAACTATAAAGATCTAAGAAACTACGAACAAAGTTCCAATAACATTTTAAATATCATATTAAGCAGCAGAAATATGATGAAGTTATCAGTGCATCACTCAAACATGATACCAATCATAGTCTACACTTTACTCTAAACTCGAAGTTTCCTTTAAGATTATTCATAGTACACATAACGGTCTGTACAATTCAAGTAACGAAGTGACCTGAAGCACTCGGTGAGAAGCCGTCAAGAGGCCATTAAAGCACCCTCCGCTGCGCCAATCTTCTTGAGGATCACATCCAATTCTTACAATAGACACTGTCAAAATTTGTTATTATTTTAAAACAAGAGAAAAAAAAAGCGAATCATAATGATTTGATAAATTGAATGTTCTGAGTACGTCATCACATACTGTTCGTACAAACTTTGTTTGGAACAGACATGATTGATGAATATGATTTTTTTATGAGTCGTTAAATCCCATGTGGTCCTCGCTCTAGTACAATATCAACTTTGCTTAATATTGATAACTTTTCTTGTTTACCAATGATTTAGGATTAGCAGTATATATTTTTATATAACTGTTATACTCAAACTCACTTATTAATTTCATTAAATTTATAGCGTCCGATTTTGCTCTTAACACTTTGGATTTGTGTTGATTAAAATGCATAATAAAAGTAAAAATATAGAAAGGATGCCACCACTTAAATATATTTTTCTTCCCGTACATACTATAGAGGAAATCCCAAACTCAATTTTCGTTTGTTATTGAAACAAACAATATAAAGCAGAGAACAAAAATCTGCGTGTGCTATATTGTTACATAATCAAATTTGTTACTGGATTAGGTTGAGAATGTGCAGATGGCGCCCAGCAAGTAAGTAAAGAGCAAAGTGATAGGGTCCCGATATACGTGTCTGGATTACTGACGACCGCTTTCAGATTTTTGATATTCAGATCGAGCAACCACTGGGAACAAAACCCGAGTTAACTTCACCATATTGAAAGCTTATGGATTTTCAATGTTGTCGGCGAATATGACTCGGTAATGAACGGCAAAATGTATGAGTATACGTGTTATCAATAAATTTTGATTCAATTTTTACGCAAAAATTCTTGATAAAAAAAACAGAAGCTTAAGCTGTTTTTTTTTATGTTTTTGCTAATTATGTAATGTACCAACATAAGGTGGAAAAAAATCATTTACATTAACAATTGTCACCTTATATTTAAACAAGAAACTATTATTACAGCCGTCTAACCGTTTTGGTTTGTAGCCAATTTTAATTGAATGAAAAAATGATCGTCTATGCATTTTTTCGTTTTGGATGATGGGCTAATGGAAATTGGCAGTGGTCTCGGCTGCCACCCGTGCCAACTTTTGCGGAGCCAGCTATCGCAACGTTCCAGTCCGAAACGGACGAGATATATCGTTTCGATTGAATAATGGTCTCATGGCAATTGCCTTCCAGGGTCCCAGCAATCAAATTGATTATGGAAATTTGATGATTTAAAACTTTTTGATTTCTGCAGAATCAAAGGTATCTTATACAGAAATCGGGGATATATTTTTCTCAAACCGAGTAATGCTATTTTAAGATAACACAAACATAAACATGCGGTATTTGAATGAACGAAATTTCACATTTGAATGATTTCATTCATCTTTCAAATGGGAAGTCGATCGCATGTGCCCCAAATGGACGTATTGGCATGCAAAGCCTTGTGCAGTTTCTATTGAATTGTAAATTTGAGTTCTGAGAGCCGAGCACTGCTTCACGATAAAAATAGGTATTATAAAAATTCGTTTTAGGGAATACGTTGCCCTTGAAGTAAAGAAAATATTTCCATAAATTTAGCAGTTTTCATATTTATAAATGATGTGACATGACCACTTTAATTACTATCTCAAGAAGGCTTACTTATCTTAGGAGCATTATTTACTTAAACGTAAAAACTAAATTAATAAAAAGTACCCAGATATTTTTTTTATTTTAAAGTATACTAGCAACGTGGGTCACACATTACTAATATTCTAGTTAACCCCTCCAGCTAAGCTAAATGCTTGTGTTAGGAGTGGGTTCACGCCGGTAGTGCACTGGGTGGGGTTCGAACCCGCAACCACTTGATCGCAAGTCCGAAGCCTTAGCCATTACGCTACCGCCGCTTTATATATAAATTATTAATTTACATTTGAAATTATATTCTGCTAGTTATTTAATTTATTATTATCCCCTCGCCTACGGTTCTACCTGGAATGAGATCAAAAGCACAACAGAGACAGCCTTGTCTAAAATAATGAAATGGCTCGACTTAAATCGGCTCACACTCAATTTATTAAAAACAAAGAACATCCTTTTTGCTATTCGACGCAACTTCACACCATCTTTTGATTTTTCCATAACTGCTCACTCATGCGTAAACCCATTAACAGCCTGCTCGTGTCCTAGAGACTCTCTAGAACTGCTACCGTAAACTATCTGGGTGTAGAAATAGATGAGGAGCTAAAGTAGGATAAGCAGATTGACGCCCTCACTACTAGAACAATGCGACTAATACATATATTTAAGTCCCTCAGGAACTCGGATAAAACTGATACATTGAAGATGGTCTACTATTCCCTGTGCCAATCGGTTACAGGGTAGTGCATCACGGCGTGGGGGGACCAACAAAAACTAATTTCCTTAGAGTGGAGAGGGCACAAAGAGCCACTTTCAAAGTTCTGATTAAGAAACCCATTAGGTACCCAACAACGAAATTATACTCAGACTGCAAGTTACTTACAGTCGGTCAGCTCTTTATGCTACGATCTGTACTAGTGAAACATAATTGCCTGCCAGAGCATTTTGTTTGCCAGGTATCCAACATAAAACTGTTTGTGCATCGTGTCGACATTACGTCCCAAGCATCACATCTACCAGAAAGTTGACAAGGAGCTGTATATGTCAAATCTTAGTGTCCATAAGCACAACTAAGGTAACTAACTATTTTGGAGGTTGAGTAGTTGTGCGATGAATCGGAAGCTTCTTATTCCGTTGTTTTTTGTTTGACAGTATTTTCATGACTGAATACTGTCTCGGAAGATACAGGATAACCTAGTTTAAGAGACAGGGTTGTATAATTACGTATTGATTTTGCAACTTGTGTATACCTTAGATACATCTATAGCGTCTGTATATTCTTGTAAACTTTCATACAACTCGTATCAATCTGTATAATTATTTGCAAATAAATTTATTATTATAACACAATATCGACGTGGATTTATTTTCTTTTCCATAAACACAAAACGTTGTTGCCAGTTGTAGCCGCTGGATGCAAATTGAATATGATTGCCGGCAATCGATCGATGGCCTGTTGGCCTAGTGGTTAATGACCCTGACTGCTATGCCATAGGTCATGGGTTCGATTCCCACTCGAGTCTGTTTGTATGTTTGTAAAGTCCCCCGCGACACAAAAGTAATTCCTAATGCGGGAGTCGCCTTTTTAGGCAAATATGAAAAATATAAATATTTGTAAATATTTTCACTGAGCGGAAATCGAATACGCAACCTCTGATAAAGTCTAATGCTCGATTGATACATAAGTAGGTCGTTTAAAATGGTGTCGCAATTAAATAGCACAACTAATGATTTCGTTCTATTCTTGGGAGAGGGATGAGAAAATAAGTGGATATGAGAACTTTTTTATACAACTCAGATTAACACAATTCCTAAACAAACAACTACATTTTTCCCTTTGATGTTAAGCGGTGATCGGTACTAACATATATATATAGAATGGTACAGAAAGGTATGGCCATTTTTTAAAGTCGTATAGTAGATAGACCCTGTGAATAACGTGAAGCGCTTTTAGGAAAATTCCTGACTTTTAATACAGAAATCTTATTTTGAAACTGACAAATTGAACATAAAAATCCTAATATTTCGTATGAGAGAGGGCTAACAGTAATGAAACTATGACTATTTACTACCAAGGATGTTGATGGAATGTCCTGATTTTTCTGGAAATGCCTGATTAAAAAATAATAAAAACAAAATCATTGAAATTGACTTGCACGTTCATAATCTGTTATTTAAAAATATGCGCCTACACTAGAAAAAGCATAATAATATTATTATTCCAAAGATTTTTTTTATCCTTTTTTTTCAAGCTAAATCAATCATTTTGTGGGCTACACATAACGATCCTAAAATTAGACCACACCTTTCTGTAGTACCCTGTATATATATATATATATATAATTATGTATTTATATATTTATTATTTTTTCAATATATTATTTTTTGCGGCCGACATCATATATTTATCGAGGCGTGATTGGATGAGAGGGCTTGCGAGCACTCCATTCCCGCGGCACGTGATTTAATGAGTGCGAATATTTCATGTATCGTTAGGGCCAGCGTCGAAATCAATCACGATATTAACGATGTGTGAAATAAATTGAACGAGCATATAACTTGGCTTTTGCCGTTATAAGGCTGATTAAAAAATATTAAAGCCTGTTAAAAATAAAGCTTTTAAGACACGTCACTAACGATTTAGAGAGTTACGTCATTACGCATGTGAACGATTCGGTTGTATTATATTTGCTGTTTTTAAATTTTAACGTGTTTTTAGAATTTTTTATCCAAAGTTACCATTATATACCAGTGAAACGTACGTGACATTATATGCTTCTCAACTTACTCCTGGTGTCGTCAAATTATCGAGTAATCTTCATAAATTTTCTTTCTTCTAGGATATTTATAAAAGAAGCTGTAAGACGCGATGAAGCTAACTAGGTACATGATTTTTAGGTTTAAAAGATCTTAATTATTCATCTTAGATATTACTCAAAAGGACATTATAGTCCACTTAATGAGTATTACAGAATATATCAAATTAAAAACAATGACAATATTAATATTGTGCCTTCCTAAGTAAATGACTGTAAAAAGGAAATGGCAGACATTTTGCACGAATTTTGCAGTAGTAAATAACTTAATGTAAAAATAGATCCAAATATGAATAATGTAGCTACATTTTTATAAAATTATTATGAGTTTAAAAATATTATATTTTTGTTTCTAAAGAAAAAAAACATTAATATTATTTTTATTATTATTTGTTATAGTCATTGAATAATGCAAACACTAGAAAAAATATTTTATACTTATATAAAAATAAACTCTAATGCACTCGTGATTTCTTTGACTGTATTAAGTTGGCGGTTTTTATTATTTATTTATTATTGCACAATATTATATTATTTTGTGTTATTTTAATATAATTTTACATCTGTCGTGATTATAATATTTATCATACATTTTCACTAACAATTCATTATTTTTGTTTTTCAAATAGTCATACTTACACATTCTTTTCATTCATTAGGTAATGTTGTCTAACCCTGTCATACTAAATATTCCTTTTCCCGTATCCGGTTCTTGGCATTGTAAGTGTTAGCTTGTTTAGGTATATTTCTTCAGTTGTGTTTAATTTTTTTATTTGTTAAATAAGTTTGCGTGTGGATGTGGTCTGACGTTTTTTTATTAATGTACGTATATTTTCGGTATAAAGTGGTTTAATATTTTATGGTTTTGTTTTTTTTTTATACAGCGTGGGTGTGTGTATAAGTTTGTTATAGTGCAAAAGAACTTTGATCGCTTTGTTTTGTGCCCGCTGCGCGCTGTAAGGAAATAATATTCGGTTGCGTTGCAGAGCCCCAGATTTCTACCAAATATATAAGGTGAGATTTAACAAATGTATTATAGAGCATTAATTTTTTTTTTTTATGGTATAGCGGGCAAACGAGCAGATAGGTCAATTTTGATTAGAAAGAAAGAACGAAAGAAAAAAGAAAAATGTTTATTTCAACATATCACAGCACACATAAATAATGGGTATAAATTGATATTTATACCTATTATTTATGTGTACTGTGAAACTGATGTTTATGATAAACAATAGAAATTTTACACACTTAACCTTATAAAAATATGCACTGTGCCAGACAGAAAACGCCCCCGCCTCAGCATAATGCTTCTACAATGCAGTATTGCAAAAGCGCTGATTTTCAGGCAAGGGCCAAGACCACGTTACGGGACCGTACATGATACAGCCACAATCAAATGAGACTGTATTTATACCAGTCACTCTTCTAATGCCATATAAAAAAAGCATAAAATAAATAATCATAATATAACTAGTACCCATAGTTTCTGTTTATTATATTTAGTGTGCTATTAAACAGAAATTTTGAATTTAAATGCCTAAAATAAATATACTTTAAATTACCTTAGTTTACTTAGTAGTACTTACATCTTTTACTTAATATGTAATAAAATAATAAATTACAATATATACAGGAATTATGCAATTTGAAATCCATGCACAGGTTAAAATAAATGCATATTTTATCTGTGCAATTGTTTGGGGTGCAAGGTTTCCGCGGTGTTAAAGTATTAAAAGTTTATTGTTCTAAAGTATTTATTAAAAGTGTCACAAAGTATCATAAGTAGTTACTAATATAATCTATTTGTTGTTATAATGTTAATTGTTAGCGAATGCACCCGGTCCGTACGGTGACTACAGATACACCGTAGATTATTACATACAATTAATTTCCTTAGGATGAAATGTGTCGAGTCGACAAAGTGTTCGGTTGTTTTATACTTCGGTATGATTATTTCCTCGGCCTGTCTCGTCACTATTCCTTTGTCTATGACAGCAAAGGAAGAGACGCTAATGGCGAGCCGGGTGATTCAAATTACGTACTGATAACAACTATTTAATGCAAGGGAAAGAAATTAGATTGGTACACAAGAAGCCATTCTATGCAATGCATCAATAAGGTGTGTAATTTTTTCTTACGTTGTCGAGATACAGTTGCTGTGTGAGTTTATCATCCAAGATCAAACCAAGGTAACTTTCCTGACGAGATCTTTGCAGTAATTGGTTGTCAATGGTTAACGGTCGTTAATTAGGTATTTTTTTACTACAAATATCATATTAGAAGTTTGTTTTAATGTTAATATTTGGTCAATTAAATTGACACCAAAAATCCTGTATTCTAATAACTCTAATAAGAGTATCTGTGTTTGGTCTATTAATTCTGCAATATTTTTTTTTGAAATCGAAAAGATATGTATCGCCTGTGTATAAAGTTATTACACCTGTTAGCTTAATTTTAGTTATATTATTGGCATAAATCAAGAATAATAACGGTCCAGTTATTGAACCTGCTCGATTTTTTTTACGAAGGCATCTCGTTGTTCAGATAGACTTTTTTTGCTAGATGTTTATTCAGACGGCTATACGGATAGAGAACCGAAATTGGTGGATTAACAGGGTCGGTTCTCACTCCAGATTTGCATATTGGGCTAATCTTAAAAGTTTTTGGGCTATCGAGGAAAGTTCCTGTGGTCATACATTTGTAATACATAATATAGTGTATCCTTTTATACACTATATCACGCGTGCATATGTACACTTCACTGGCTCGCCCACTCACTATAGATACGCAAGCTGATACGTCTGCACTCGCCTGTGGCTCACGCAATACTGATTAACCTGCGATCTCTATAGTAAGCACGAGATAGTGCATATAACTATTATTTAGTTCTACCCTACATACACTACACATAAGACATGTTATTTTTATGTAAATTTAATCCAAAGTTGGTGTCGATGAGACGCGTTTAACCGAGTTTTATATACATACATTCACGATTATAGGTAGGCAAAGGTGTGTTAAATACCCATTTGGCAAACTATAATTTGGTCCCATTCTGGTAATAGGTGCCGTCAACCGGGAACTTTGGGAATTAAAGATGGGAGTATATTGCAAAGGGAAAGGTAGGTAAGATGAGAAGGCAATGGAAGGAAAGGTATATTGCCGGTACGGATGGGGAGTCTGAACAAAAGCTTGAGCAGGTCAGGGTCGTATGCCTGTTGCTCGAACTGGCCGTTGTCGGGAAGTACGCGCCCTCTAACAATTTTTTAGTCGACATTTCATTAAAATATCATGAAATTTAGATTAACTAATTTTAATATTTTCAATTGCTTTCGAACGTTTGATGTGCTCATTGCTATATTGTGTCTATTAGTGAGGGCCTTTGATTTCATTGATTGGCTTAATATCTTATCATACCTATACATTAATGTAAAGTGTAGTAGTGATAATAACGTGTGTTTTCAAAAACGTGTGTTTTAAAAAATACATTTATTTTAGAACAATTCATGTTGTTCTAAAAGAAATGTATTTTTTATAGAAAACACACGTTTTTTGTTTCTAATGATACTTACTCAAGAAGTTACAAGCTGTCAGAAGATTGCCATTTTCACCACAATCGTAACGCAACTAAAGTAACAGAATTTTACTTAGAGATGTGTAAAATAGGCGAATATCATTATTTCCAAATTCATCGTTAGGTGAAGTTTTTATTTCAAACCGCTAAAGGCTGGGTCAGACACGAGTAGGACGGGACGCCAACGTGGCGTGAGCGGTTAAAATGTCCTAACGCCGAGCATCGAGCACGACGGTGCTATGTGACATCTTCAATATTAATATTAACTAGTACATTATAATCTGCTCACATCACATCGCCGCTGTTCCACCCCGCTCAATGTATGACCCGGTCTTAAGTATTAAGTCTATTCCTCATATTTATTGAGTTCAATTCGTGGCTGTTTACTCAAATTTTAGTTATCTTTTTTAACCAAGAATGTTATGTTTCTTGTACTTAAGTACTTCAATGAATTTATTTATGGTTTAACAACAGTAACAGTACATTTAACATTTCTACCCACAGCCGCTTACAGCTTTGTACCGATTTCTATTGTTTTTAAGAGACCGCTATGGCTTCGTAATCGGGATCTATTTATTTTAGGATATAATGAACCCGTATGTTACCGAAATAACTCTTTCTGTGTAGTCTTGTAGAAATCGGGTTGAAAACAAAATGATTATGGAAATGGCATAGTAGACATCTTAATAAAAGGTATAATACACCCGACAAGTTTCGAGCCCGACGGAGGCCCGGTAAAGGGACCTGCCGCGTCGATATCAAGCGTATATCTTCTCTTCTTATCTTTAATTAATATGAATGCTACATACTTACGAAATTATACATAGCTTAGCTCGGTGAAGTGTTTGATACTCGCTTTTCTGACTTAATTTATCTGACATTTCTTAGACGTAAAACAATATAAATTTCTAAATAAAAGCACTTAATTATAGTACTACATTAATTACACGTAAGTCATTAAAAACGTTTAAACATTACGACAGAACCTCTTTATTTGCAAACAAATAAAGATGACAAAAACTGGCTGAACCAATGCGTTTACTTTTTGCATAATAGCATGCATGCATTACTTAATTTGTATATTAAATATATTATTGGTTATTGTGTGGATATTCTTTTATATATTATTTTAGGGATTATTCATTCTCTTCTATTCTCTCTCATTTCTGCTGTTCGGCTGCTCTCCGTCCGTGTACATCACTAGGTGTTAGCAGAATACCAGCGCAACTTCCTAGTTTTACGCTCGCATTACACTGAGCTAACGACCATTTTTGGCTCATGTAGAGGTTTTTTTAATTGAAGATTTGTAATCTTAATTTAATGATAACTTTGTAGTAAATTTATTTTTTGTGTATGAGGTCAACATAAATTTGTTTCTTTTTTCTTTCTTATTTAAATTAAGAATATTAGCAGATGGCTAAATGACAAAAGGTTAACCACTTCACTGCATTTGTTTATACAGATTTCATAAATTTAAAATTATCTACATTAAATAAAAAAAAAAACGGGTTAAACTCGTTGCTTGCCCGAAAGATGGTAAAACTTTTAAAACATGAATTTAGTGGGGTTATCAAGAAGACTAGTATTCTTAGTAAGCCCTCAAGCTAAGCTAAATGCTAAATATTAGAAGGTTTTGAACATGCCAACTATTGATCGTAAGTCTGACGCCTTTACTATTACACTGCCACTATTATTGGAAAACTTCCGAATTCTTCAGGATCGTAGTATTTTTTTTATATAATACCATTTAGGCAAGCCATATAAAAATATAATCTTACACGTAAAGATACCATACAAATTTGAAATGCATTCGTTTTTTGTTCGTCAAATGTTGTTTGTCAACGTCGTTCAAAATTGAAATTAAAACATAATCTCAATAACAAACATTTCTGTGTTAGTGAAATCTTATATTAGGTATACATTTTAGTAGCTACTGCATTTTTTATTCGTATTACATTTATGTGACTAGTTATTATTAAATTACTATCACCTTACCTTTATGATATGTTTTTCTTCCCATTTTATTCTAATTTATTGGAAAAAAATCTTTTCGTTTTCTGATCAGAAAAGTCTATTGGTTAATGCTTTTTAAGAAAAGGTTTTTTGTGGGGCTGTTTTCTCTAGAGAATTGAATGTTCTCAGGTAAGAGTGATTGATGTCTTTATCTTGACATTTCCAAAGTGAGCGAGACAATTCAAATCACGACCATTTTGTGGCACGCACCTTCTAAGGACAACACCGTATTGTATTCAAAGTTGTTATTGACTTATAATGGAAACATAACTTGACTAAGAGTTTTAAGTCTGTGAAATATTTTTTTTTTAACTTTGTTCATTGTACTTAAATTCAAAAGAGGAAAGAATCAATTGTGTAAATAACTTCTCTAAAATTAAATTAAAAAAAATTTAAACTTAGAAAATTACTATTATGGACTCGGTTTCTACTAAAAATAAGTCCTAAACTAAGTGTAACCGGCCCTCCAAGATAAAAGAGAAACGAATTTCATTTTCTACCAAGATTCACCAAAAATCTGACATGATACGATTTAGGTTACCATTGGTAATCTCAATGTGTTAAGCAATCGCCTTTTGAAATTGTGCTTTTTAAGTATGGACCAGGAGAGGTTTTTGAAAACTTTACACTGGTTTACCAGGTTCACTGAACGGTGTAATACCAAAATATGTCTACGTAATACGGCCGCTTAAGGGTGGCTCATTAAGCTCTGATGAATTTTGAAGTCATTCTATTTATTTAACAAATTAAGGTGTCTTATATTAATACGGTAACTATAAAATGTTGTTAGTTAACTAGTTAGGTAACAATTAGATGTCACCATTTTTTTGCAGTGGAAAAATTGCGTTGCGAGACTTGAATTTTTGTTTTTTTATATAATCTTATTTTTGTAGGTAGGTATATTAAAGAAAACATCATTCATCTGTGACTTACTGTTTCTAATCTAGTGTAGAAGTGTATTTGTATAAGACATACTTTGAGACCTAGCTTATAATAATGATATTGTTTAAATATTATCCAAACCGCTTCAACTGGTGCAAAAAATTAAATGACCATACCCCCAGTTCTGTTGTTAAAAAAAACAAAAGGCCTCTCATAAGTCACTTATACAAGTATCGAAAAATCACAACTTATTCAATTTGTCAAGTTTACAAAAAGAATAGGATTGCTAAGAAGTCATGTCTCATCCATTATTTTCTTAAATTACTGCCAGTTGTCAAACGCATTCGGAGCCCTATTTGAGAACTTGGGCTCTTGTTATACCTATTATTTAATCACGTACCGATGACATATAGTTTGTACACATTCTTTATAATATATAATAATGCGAACATTATTGCTTCATCACTTGGTTACAAATTCTCTTTATGGCCGAAGTATTTTTGAGGCGTGGCAATCGTCCATAAAACTGAGGTATTGCAGATGATAGGCAATTTATAGTCCTATTAATCACAAGTCGTCTCTGTCGCATCTAAAACATAATAAATAGTCTTTGTAATCTATCCAAAACTTTCGAGTTATTAATTGTTATGAAAACTAGATTGACAAGTTTGAAAATAGGTATTTACTTACACACCTGGTCACTGGTACACAATGGTCATTTTTTTATGTTGTTTAGGCCGGTTTTTTTTATTTACGGCTGGTCCAGCATATTGTCCCATGACCTGTAAGATTTTAAATTTCGTCCCAGTTTTTGTTTATGGTATATGGGGCAAACGAGCAGACGGGTCATCTGATGGTAAATGACTACCGCCGCCCATGTGCACCTGTAACTCAAGAGTCACAAGTGCGATGTCGGCCTTTAAGGTGGGAGTAGGGGAAGGGTGGAAGAGGGGGAGAGGTGGCGGGAGGCTCTCCTCCCCCCACCTCTCCCCCTCTTCCACCCTCCACCTAACCTGACTCACTCGGCGAAAAGCAATGCAAACATTGCTTCACTGCCGGTTGTCTGTAAGGCCGTGGTAGCACTCCGGTCGAACCGGCCCATACGTGCCGAAGCTCTCAAACGATAAAATTAAACAAAACACAGAATTTTAAAGTGTTTACATATGTTTTTCATTCAGTGATTCGTGCCATTGATTTGTTTATTTGATTTTTATACATAAACTGCCGGAAGTAATGTCCGCAAAATATTTAACATAGTTATTAATTTATAAGGTTAATTTTAATTTCAAATTATCTATATAGATGTGGTGGGTGAAAAACTGAAAGTGCTGATAGTTAGTTCTTGATTCACCCAGTCAGGCAGTAGTTAGGAGGATTAACGGTCAGCTTTCTTCTAACGAGTTTAATTTTTATATAATTTTTGAAAACGTGTGTCTCACAACGCGCGCGTATATAAACGAACGAGGCGGTAGTTATATTTCACCCCCGCGTGTCATTTATGCCGCAGAAACTGTAGAACTCATAGTGGCGGGAAGTTTAAAATAAGAACATGCGTTTTAGGATAAAAAAGAAAGAGGAAGGGATGGTTTAGGTTCGTCCAGTGGGTCTATGTAGTGTTGCCGCCACATTGAAAACTCTTATTTCTTTTATTAAAAATAGGGACAAACTATAATAATAGATAATAACACAGTTCACTATTCAATAAAAATAAGTTAATAGACATTATTTTGACTGATTATACCGGGAACAAACGTCGATTGATAAATATTAATGAATAGTGGAGTTATAAAAGGGTAGGTATAAGTTGAGAACTTCACTTGAGTGCGGATAGAGGTACGTACAACTTGACAGTTACTGTTAGTTAGTGATTTTTATAGTTTATACCAGTGGTTTTGAGATTGTTTCTTACAGTAAGATTGCATAATATTGTTGACTTTTCTACAACCTTGGATTCTGTAATATAAAAAACGGGACGAATCACTGTTTGAGTCTATAATAGTATGTTATTTTATATTTTTTTAACTAGTACCTGTTGCATGACACGAATAATTATAATTGTTATTTGTTATTTATGCGACTTAAACTTTTGTTCAAGTTTTAATATTAAATTCGCCAATATCAAGAAAGCTTTATAAAGGTACAATCTTTATTCGACAATGAGGCAACGTATTTCTATTATTATATTCAAAGTCGACGTTTCAATTCCCGCCTGCAGCTTTAAGTTATTGTATTGTTGTCTTCAAAGCTTTTACGTAAATATTTTTCGCCAGAAACAAAAGGCTCTATTCAAAAGTCTATCGTGTATTCGCCCACAACAGATTCGTGGATCTGTCAGCCGCGCGTAACCGCAGACTACAACGGATTGGCCGGCGCGAGAGCCGCTCCCATTTCATACACGTCGCTTTTTGTTCAAACAACGGTTTACTACACATTAAAAAACAAAGAAAAACGAAATAAAAGATAGGTATAAAACAATAAATGGAAATTCTCATTCAGTGACGCTGTAAAGGCTCTGGTTGGAAAAATGCAATCCTCTCTGAAATAAAATGCCTTTTTTTACAATAAAACAACAGAACCCATAAATCGAACACACCTTTTCTCACGTGGTGGCCTGAACTGGTGTAAAAAGCTTTTTTTCCTTAACGATTAAGATGATTGGCGGAAGTTAATTTTAACTTAGTGGCTAAAGTGTAAATAAACTGTACAAAAAATGATTTTATCTCAGTAAACGTAATTTCTAATCATTTTTAAATTATAAAAATCTAGTTTAAACATCTTCAACTTCCTAAACAAGTTATTGGTCCCATTCAATTTAATTACAAATCATCTTTTTTTATTGGGCATACTTTATGTACCTACTAAACATAGAATAAAAAATTTTTTGGACGATGTTAGGTTGATATTCTAGCCTTTGTTACTAAGCGACTGGAAATAACACGTGTAAACGGCTAATAAATGAGGACTCTATAAGATATTGTAGATAGCCCAGGCCTGAAACCCCATAACCCGCAACGGTAATGCATGTTATCATTATTAAGTATCACACAAGTACAATTGATATTTGTGTTAATATTTTTATAAATAACAATTCTATTATTTTCATGTAAAAGAGAAACGATTCAATAAAACGCATAATACCTCGTCACATCGTGAAAGAAAATTTAAAAAGTAGGGGGTACCCATCTACACAAACGGATGGTATTACAATTCGGCGCCATTTGCTTGCGAGTTGCCTCTTGAGTTCAGATACGTGCTTGTGTGTGGAAACTTTTAAGGAGACTATAAAGAAAATTCTTTCCCTTGAATTTACGATTTCCCTATCGCGCTTAAGCGGCGAATCATGGTGCATGGATGAAATATTATCGTTCGCTCGGCGCACGTGTACTACGACGCCTTGTCGTCTGATGTATAAAGTGTTAGAGGATTTTCACGTACATTTACATTTCTTTAAATTACTTACAGCTAGATTTGTTTAAAAACTTCTGAAATTTAATCGAAAGTTTGGCTCGTAACTATATCTAGGTGGCCACATAATATGTAAGTAAATACTGTAAAAGATTTGTTTACGCTACTAAGATATGTTTTCATACCATTTTTATATTTTTTTGAGAAAGCCGTTTTATCAATTTTAAAAATTAATTTTATTTAATCTGGCTAAATGGCAAATATTCCAGCAAAGAGATTGAGTCTCTCTTTTCAGCCACTTTGCTATTGAGCGGGTGGGATCTCCTTCTTCTTGCTTTCGATTGTATAGCCATATTAAAGCTATTCGTATTAATAACTTATAGCAATAGGGACTAACTTTCTTGTAAGTTCAATGTTCTGTAGGAATGAAATCGTCCAATAGGGTAGGCAGATGTGTATTATGTACATTCAAGGTTTTTATCGTCGGTATTAGGTTCCAATGTCCCAGTCCCGGACAGTAACTGAGAAGTTTCTAACGGAAAAAGTTTTTATACACTTTGAAAATGCCCTTTAGTTGAAAACGCTTACTGATTCTAATTTAAAATTTGATATTATATCACATGTCAAATCCAAGAATCGTTTTAGCCGATATCTTTATAGGTACTTGTACTTAGTCTGGAAAAACAAATAGGAGATTTTTTATTGCGCTCACCCTTATATTTCTAAACGTGTCATTAGTATTCATGTCAATTTAAAGAATTTTATTTACAATACCCAGGCTTTGCCAGACAATTTTGGAGAGTCCTATGTCACACGAAATATAAATATAATTTATCGGTAAATTATCTTGCTTTCAGTTTTTTTATATCGTTCATGTTATACGACTGATACGTATTTGCAACAGGAGTGCATTGACATGTTTATTTTTTATTTTTCCAAGATTATAAAAAAGCACGCACCACTTATCACACCGATGACATCTGTTCATGCTCATCCCTCTGCACTATATACGAGATACAACTCCTTGGCAATAACTTAACACTACATTGCTTTTTAACTCCAGTCTTCAGTAAAGTACTTTCATTTAATTGGGTGGTGTTGTTTACTATTTTAGGTAAGGTCCCATTCTACATTGATCAACAAATAGCCATTTTAATTTAAATGTCTTTAAAGATTTTCTCTGATGATGTAGTACCGATGTGGCTCTAAATAATTACGTCGTTACTTGGCCGTCAAATTATTCATCAATATCTGATGCCTCATTTCCAAACAAAGGGCGGGGGAGAACACGAAAATTCATCAAAACTTTATTGGGGCTGAAACAATACATCAAGGCGCTAAAACATTGTAATAGCCCAAAGATTGATTGTTGAGGGTTGCAGACATTATCGGTGAAAGCATTGTAGTCGCCGCGGCCGTTCTCGCCCACGCCCTTCATCGGCGTCTTTCCTTGTTCCCGCGCCTACTAAGTACGCATATTTACCTTACTAAACAATAGCCGATGTTCCAGAGTCTGCCATCGTATCAATGCTAATCTAATTAATAAATTTTCCAATGTAAATAGCTTGGAATGATTATGTAACCAACATTATTTTGTTAGAGATAATTATACAATATCCTATGTAGTATCTGTTCGTGGCAAATACTGTGTACGGCTTTAATTTAACAATGTAGGTAACTTTTATAATTAAATGAGTTTATATTTGACAGTTTAATTAAAAATATCAATCAATTTAAATAATGTGCACGACATTACACAGATTTCAAATATATGACATGGCTTCTTGTCAATTTTGTCGCTTTTGACTGTACATCCTCTCTGTACAACATCAGACCCGTTATGTGAGAGGTGACTACGAGACGCTGTGACAGGCCTAACTATTCCTTGGAGTAAAGTAAACCTCTTCGACATAAAACGGTCGCGATGATCCTGCAAATTTGCCACATTTTGAGTTGCACGAGGAAATTCTTTTCGCTGTTTTACCAACAAACTAACAAACTAAATGCGTGCATTAGCTATGTATATCCTAATTAGGTATTTTTTTATTAATGACTACAATAGATGGTTTTAATACAAGTAAGTGTGCATAAAAGCCCATGGACCACCGGATGGTAAACGGTAACCTGTGCCTACGGGATACTGCTACACATAGAAACACATACAATCCGCTAGTACAGTTAGTTAATCACCGTTCCCTGTAGGGTGAAAGTAATTCTAGAATCGGTGACTCCAAGCTCCAAGTCGAGTGGAAACCTATCTTCTACAATTTTTGATAATACACGATGACAAAAATAAAAGTACCTTTTTAGCTAACACTTACTTCACTTTTTACTTTATTCCCTTTAAATATTGAATATCTAACTTGGAGTGATTCACATTTTTTCAAACTTAAATGTACAAGTTTGAGACTGTGATCACAAAATAAAAAGTTCTCGGACCACTCTCGTTGATTCTTTGAACGATAAATCTCTATTCTCGTACGTATAATTCTGCGCTTTATCATTGTGTTCGCGTCTAACTAAAAGAGATCTACATTATGAACATTAATGATTTTGCATCTTGTAAATGTTATATAGTCTTAAACTTTGTTCGCGTAAATGTCAAAGCATCTACGAATGTAAATGCTAAATTTCAGTATTAATTAAACAAGCTACATGTATTGTATAAAAAGAATATGCTAGGTTACCTACTTAAATAGTTGTAGCTGATAAATAGTTTCCCTATGTAAAAAAAAATGTTTTCTAGTTTTGGTGCACACTAGGAAAATTCATAAATTTTCAAGTAATTTTCAATGATTATGTTATTTTTTTTTGAACATCTTTGGTATTAAATACCCATAGTTTTATTCATGTCAGCCCTCTCTCTTGCAAAATATTAGCTTTATTGGTTTTAAATTAAATTTGTTAGTTTGAAGTTTGAATATAAGATTTCTGAAAATTCTTAGCGCTTTACGTTGTATCTACTATACGACCCTCAACCTTTCTGTAACACTCTGTATATGTTGTATGTGTATTGCTGATATCTAAAATACCATCATGACACGCATGTTAGGCTTTGATTCATCTGTTAGTTTAGCCTGTTTGGTAATCATTTTGGTAGTATTCTCGGGGTTTTGGTTCCTTTAAGGTTAACTACCACTACTTCACTACTTATTATAAAACAAAGTCCCCCGCGTCTGTCTGTCTGTCTGTTCGCAATAAACTCAACAACTACCGAACGGATTTTCATACGCTTTTCACCAATAGACGGAGTGATACATGAGGAAGGTTTGTGTAAAATGGCTGAACCATGACGATGATTGTTGAAAATGTCGGAAAATCAATATAATATGCTTTGCTACCCGTGCAAAGCCGGGTCAGGTTGCTAGTTAATTTATAAAAACACTCAAATCACATAAATTAAGTAAATTACAAAGTAAGAACAACATGTAACCTTTTTCAATCATACTACAAATTGTACAAATACAATCCGATTTGCCTGTGTCCCAAATACATATCGATAAAGAAGATCACTTAAAAGGGGACCTTTCAGATTAGAAACAGGGAATCAAAGCAATCAAGCGTTTTGTTTTCTCATCGAAGTGAGGGTGTTAGAGCATTCGGGTGTCGCGGCGAGGAGACCGACGCGACGTCAGTAAGCGGCGCACGTCCCTGAACCCTATCGTAGGCTTCATACACTGGGCCGGCGACATCTGCACATTTTCGACGTTATCGAGTAGAGGACACATTTTTATAGGAACAAATTTAATCTAAGCAGAAGTAGGGATCAGTCTCGAGAGTGCCCTGTGCGCACGTGTCTCCGCGACGTGAGCACGGGCTAACGATTTTTCACAGAACATTATTATGTGTCCGATAAAAGACTTTATCTAGAAACTGCCTTTGGCGTTAGTCCCTTTTTTGTTTGCATATGATATTTATTTATAGCACTTTTCGTACCTGCTTTAGTCCCTTCACGTAGAGTTTATGTAAATAATATTCTTAAGTGTTATCTATACTATTTGCTTACAACCATTATTGCCAATTTATTTTTATTATGATAATAACACTGACAGTAAATTAAAAAGGTTAGTTAGTGATTATCAACAACGTACCGTAACAATAGCTTTTAAAAATAATAACGAAGATCACTTTTTAAGTTACATAGACTTCAGAAGCGACGTGTTTTTATACTACTGCCGTGGCGAAGAAGCCTATATATAGAAAAAAGTCGTCGCCCGTCTTATGTTAAGTGGTCACCATGACCGAATCGTGAGTGTTAGTAGGTACAATAAAAATACTAGTTATAGAATACACTTTGCTATTGTTTCAGCTCCCTCGTCTCCTACTTTTTAGTGTTTAAACATCCCCGAGGTTGTCTAAATCCCACCTGTAAATGTAACTTTTCTTATTATCGCCTAAAAGTTAATAATACTAATTTGATAAAATAAACGCTGTTAGCTCATCAAGTTACTACGATAATTAAAACTAAACAATTACGTTCCATAAGTAAGGGACTAAGGTCGGTCAATAATTAACCCAATTAACAAGTGTTAGATTCTATTAAATCCCTACCGTCATCTGCAAATATAGACGGTCATTGAATCTCATGACATAGAGACGCTTGCTGATAGAGACGATGCTTTAAATGGACTTCATATCCTCTTCAACAGTCATTGCTTCTTAAATTCCAATGAAACATTGTCCCACAGTCAACGCCTTTGACATAGCGTGATGACCGAGTTTTACTTCAATCTTATGAAAAAGTACGAATTAATAAGAAAGTAAATATTCTTACAGAACCCTTTTAATTTAATTTTTTCGAAGATATTAGATATATCCTAAAAACACCGCAAGGCACATAATTTCAATGTGTCCCTTGCGGTGGTTTTAAAATATCTGAATAGATAACAGTTTAAGTCACAAACATAACTGCATCAATATTTGATTCTCTAAAGTAAAGCCAAATTGTTTATCAGGAAATTTTGCTCCACCCGGTATAAGCCGAGAAACTATCTTGAAAGTTTATCTAATAAATACATCCATGATATTGGTCGGCATGACTTGCTGCTTTTTGGAATTAAACGAATATAACCACATCGCCGAACGCGAGGAAATATCCTTGTACATAATACGACTAAAAAGAATTAAAATTGAGCCATTTTACAAGTTTCTTTTTATTAGACATTTTATAGATATTAGACAATGAAGAATAGACAATAGAAGCTTATTTTCAACGGTCTATTATCTGATTTGTCGGTCTTACTTAGTGTCATTTTCTGATTTATACTTGACAACTCTAAGTCACCAAACCCTAAACGTACATGAAAGCTGCTCTTAGCTGAAATTGTTCTTCTTACTTATTATCGGCTTTCATCTATGGCCGTCTAAGTACATTAAAACAAATATCAGTTTCTTTTAAATGGCCTTTGAAATCTTTCTCCACAAATCTAGAAAAAGATTTTCTTACTGAAATCCCGCTAGGACAAAAGAAGATGACAGTTTTTTGTTTTATTTTTAATGCAACAAAGAAGAAAAACAAGTAGCGAGACGATATACGATAACCAGTACCATTAAACACTCGTAACCACATCACTGATTTCACATGTACGTAGCAAAACCGTACCATGCTAGTAGTGGTTGTTAATGCGGTCTTATGTTAGGTGAAGGTTCTTCCATAACCGGCTGACTCGAATTCGACAATAAGTCGCCTGTGCCTTATCACCGTTTCATTATCATTTTCTGTTTGTAACTAACAGTATTATTCAGCTTCAAAACAGATTACTGTACATCTAGTAAATGTCATTGCGTAGAAAACTAATTTTACAAAGAGCTTCATGTTTCTCAAAGCTTTTGTTATTATTGTAGCTATCTTGGAAACAACTGTTGAATTTTGGGATAAAAGGACTTTTCAAAACATTGGCTTACAATGACGGCGTGTTACCTTTTCAATAAGAACAGTTTTAAAACCTAAGATAACACAATAGGTTTTTTAAACTGTAATTTTTATCTTCATTTAAATTTCGATATCTAAGATAAAAATTTGTTAGCTATATAAACTATAGTAAAAATTTTGTTGCAAAATTAAGCAACACAACAAATCAAAGATCTAAGCAGTTGAACTTAACAGATCTTTAAAACTCAAAGTATCTGGTGTATAATAGTATTCCACAGTGCTCTTCTTAAAATTTGATAATGGAGCAGGGGAGTGACAGAAGTTATACATATTTTATAGAAAATTCAGCTAAATGGCTACTACGATTCTAAAAATACAATCGTATGACAGACAGACGAGCAGCGTAGGTAGCGTATGCCTAGTGAGTATATCACATAAATTCCACTCGCTATATTTACAACTACAGTTTTAGTGTTTTGACTTCGAGCCCGCAACGATGTGTCAGGCCGTCGCGAGAGTAAACTCCACCACATCTGGTAGGTATTAAAAGATGAGGTAGTTTACAAAGAATTTTTCATTAATTGTGTGATCCACTTTACTATAGTTCTTATTAATGTTTTTTTTGTTTTACAAAGCTCAGTTTACCCTCGAGAAACACACAAAATTTTAAAACTTTCTAATCTTTTCTAATCTCAAAAGAAAGCTAAGTACTCGACCACAGTAAGGCTCAATCAACTTAACTAAATAAATTTAAGTTTACACAAAAACAATAGCTTAAACAATATAACTGCCGCAAGAGGTCATTAGTTTTTTTTAACTCCTCCCGTGGGGCTCAACAAGGATGTAGGGTCTTGCGAAGAAAATTTTCTTAGAAAAACAATAAATTTTCTGTGAGCTACGCTCGAGTGAGTTTCGGTGTCGGCTGAGCGAGAGCACGCTCGCCATAATATATTGAATTTGAAACGAACAAACTTTTACGTTCACCCCGCCGTGTGTAAAAAGATTTTCTCAAAATGTTTACAATGCAATAATTTTTATTCGACATCAGAGAACAAAGGCGTTTAATATAAAAAAACCGCGCGAACACAACAGATAACTTCGTTGAAAATAATCCTTTTACGCTACATTAGAACCGCACAATTACTTAGTGTGTTCATTACGTATTCGGGGTGCCACACAGGCTTCTGTCGGCTACATCTTTGTTTGTTCGTAGACACAACGAGAGAAATACAATTAAGTAAATATATATTAACGTAGAGATGACCCACGAATCTCTAATATTATCATACTCACTGTCAGGCCCAGCAGGAAAATAAAATATCCCTTACGAATACAAAAAAAAAGAAGCTAAAACCCCATTAATAATAATTCTTTCATTTTCCGTAGCAGGAAAATCTCATTTACACCCAAATCCTTTTTCTCTGTAGCCTTACTTCTCATCAAAGTATCGATAAGAATTGTGACGACCCGGTATCTCCAAAAACAGCCATTGATTGGTAGGAACACTTTGTATCATACCGTTTTACCGGCGGTTAAACCACAAAAAAAATATTTGTGAAAAGGTGTGAGCTCTTCTGGCTTAATCCTCGACGATTTGCGAAGACGGGAAAAAGGGTTTGTGAGCTTAGACGCCACCGATCCCCCATACAAGCAACCCGCCGCCGCCTACCCACGCTTATCGCCCTGAGCCCTATTTATTTCTGCGGAATGAGGACTAATGCCGGAAAAATTCATATCGAAGGCTTATACTACCATATGTTAGTTTGTAATTGTTGACTATGAAAACACATCTCCGACTGCATGGAGGGTATAGCGGTTTTCTATACAGTAGTCGTGCTTTGTGCTCTAGAACCGCCAGTAAAATATTTTTTTTTTATTATACTACCAAGGCAAACAAGCACTCGGTCACTTGATGTTAATTTAATACCGTTTACTACCGGCGCTTGCAATACCCAGCACTCGCACTTTTCCAACCCTGTCATTATTTTTTGGAGAATGATTTGCAAATGTTTGAGAATGATACCAGTCCAACACAAATATGCATAGACATTTCCCCTTGTTTGAATAATCGGTTATGATGTTGGATCGTGTATACACAATTTGAGCACTAACCTAAACAAGCAATTTAACTTTACCACTAAATAGAAGTTTGAATAAAATTTAATCTTAGCCTCAACCACTGAGATTGTAATATAATTATTATGTAAGTTAAGTAGTCATATTCTCTGCGGTAGTCTCCACAATGTTCATTTATCTTTGCAGGCACTGTAATCATAATTAAGTAGGTGTAAAGGTGAAACAAGTTGAATCTCTTTTAAATGTGCTTGCATAATGAGGATTTGCAGCATTTCAACAGTAATAAATATATTACATAAGGAATGTTTTAATTGTTAACATGAGTGTTAATTTGAATTTTCTTGTCCTTAAATGAGGTATCAGTATTAAACATGAAGTCTACTTACACACACAATCAGCATTTCATCATTACATTGAGGAATTTTATGAGTAACATGCTAAAGAACATCTCTTACTAAAGTATCAAATGTGAAATAAAAAATCTTTCCAATAGTATTTGTTTTATATAAAAAAAAACTAGAACCTAGTAATCATTGCATGAAACAGACAATAGCTCGATGTAAGGTTATCGTACATACTGACACTACCAAATTTTTAGGATTTTGAGTTTTTTCTTTTTTGAGTTTTTATTCTTCCTGCAAGTGACCTATAATTGCTTTGTATCGATAATAGAACACAAATACCAATATTTATACATTATGTCCACACTTAATAGCACGTATCGCGGCTCGAATTAGACCCGAGACTGTATTGACATATTAACATACTACTATTAATTATTCATGTTTATTGGATTCAGGCAGCTGAAACATTCTGATAATCATGACAATGTTGTTCATTGTCACTGTGTTGTTGTTGTTGACACAGTTGTTTTTAAATCTGTAATAGCGCCGTTGACAATATTTTTTAAACTACTATGTTCGCGGGACTGACAGAATATAAATTAAATACAAAATGGAAGTTATTATTACATGCACCCAATCCAATCCTAGTCCATAAACAAAAAAATATATCATAAAGCTTACAAATAATATAATAAATTTTAGTTAGTAGTTTAGTTCAGATTTATGGGAAGTTACATGGCTCTTATATGAATGGTTGAGTGATGTAACTATATTGTCACCCATCGTTGAAGACAAGGATACGTCATTTGCTGCTCACAAAGATGATGATAACAAAGTGGTTTGTAATGCCGGTAATGAATATATCTATTCTTTAACATCAAAATCATATTGTTTTTATTATATCAGTGCCAATCACACTTTCAATGCTATACGAATTTTGATTAAATTTATTTTATTTTGCACAGATATACAATATATACCGGATTACCACATAAACATACTGAATTCGAAATACAGACGGGGGTCACCTCGGGCGAAAAGTACTAAGATATAAAATACAACCACAGAATATCTAAAACTGTTCGTCCATAATGTGCTTATAAATCGAGAATCACCGCCTCCGGCGCTACTTACATGATTCTTTTTTTATTATGGAAATACGTTACCCAGCTTGGGTTTTTCTATATTGCAATAGGTAAGTTAGGGTATGAACAGTATCACGAAAGGGACCACGTTAACAGCTATTTTCTCCTTAAATTTTCTCTTCACGAAAACCCATATCGAAATCATGCTTCGTATAAACTGATGTAAAACGAGTCCGCTATGTTCAAAGTCTCTGCTTAAACTGAAGTGTGACCGCGCAAGCTAAGTCAATTGCTAGAATATCCTTGATTACGCGAGACAGGAGTACGAAGTACCAAAACTTCCTGGAGTACTAAAGCCTTCTCGAAGTCTTAACGCATACATCGTGATAACCCGGATACCATTATCGCGATTAGTGTGGCAAAATTTTTATTTAGCTATAGAATTATATTATAGTTTTAGTTAAGTGTTTATTTCAGTTGGATATTAAAGGAAATGTTGTGATTATTTCCTTAGTTTAAAGTATTGTTTATATTCAAATCAAATCAAATAATTTTATTTGCGAGAAAAGTGGTACAGATATAAGATGGTTTAAAAATCTTGTCCCTCACAATTCACCAAAATTGGCATGCAAATACAATCGTAGGTTACAAAAACAGAACTGCAGTACTGCAGCCATTCAAAAACACAATTATATTTTTGAAGTGTCATCAAAAAATAAAAAAAAATGTCAAGATAATTATAACATATACAAACTCATATGATACCAATAAAGTTTTACAACAAATACACCATGTTAAAACAAGGAACACATACTTGCAACAAAAAATATATGTTTCATCCAGAAAAAATCTTTATACATTATTTGAGTATTTTATATAATATCCAACTCTGGTTTTAGCCCTCTAAGAGGTATGTATGTATTCCACGAGGTATATAAGGTATGCGTAATCCTTCTTACAAGATCGCACTCATTAATTATTGAGACAGCAAGTATCCTCATTGACGTCAGGTATGTAAATTGTAATCGCATACAATTACCCTTGTATTTTACTTAAATTTAACATATTAAGTATCACGTACTTGTTTGTTATACAAATAACTTGGCAAACGACCACATTGCTTGACTGATACCTACATACAGACACTCATACCTGTTTCCCCGACGGAGCAGGCAGAAGTGATTAAACACCCACATTTAGCCAATAATTATTTGGTCACACTCACGGAAAAGAGGGAAGGTCATTACCACCAACGGGTACTTTGGGAATTAAAGATGGGAAAATTGGGAGTATATTCAAAGGGAAAGGTAGGCAAGAAAGGAAATCAGGGGAAGGGAAAGGATATTGCTTATACGGATGGATCGGAGAGTGTAAGCCTAGCTCATGAAGGTCAGAGTCACATACCCCGAACTGGCTATTGCCGAAAAGTTCGAGCCCTCTAACTGCTCGACTGATGGTAAGTGGCTATTATTATCAACCATCAAAATGACGCCATGTTGATTTTATTTACTGGCAAGAAAATAGTGCCACACCAGTAATAGTGTTAGGTATCATCCTTCGCGTCTAGCTACGATACGGCCGAACTTCGATATTTTACATGAAGCGACTGCCATCAGACCTCCACACCTCAAGTACTAGGCGATATCGAAGTTCTGTAGTCAGACCACGTTATCGGACTTTTTAGGGCTCCAACTTCCCGTAATGTTCGTATGGCATCCGGAACCGACGGCTTAACGTACTCTTCGGGGCACGGAGGGGTCTTAATGTTTTGAGAATGGTCATCCATCCTAAGACTAACCTGGCTAGCATTACTTAACCTTATAATGTGCTAACCTACTCGGTTACCACTTAGCCACGAGCTCCTCATAACAGTAACATACTAATAATAAAGTTAATAATAGTAACAATCTGCTGTTCTTTGAGTCCTTCCAATTCTTGGAAAGTGGGACACAATAATCATGACCACTATGAAAAAGCTACTAAATAGTTCTATGAATATTTAAATTCCGTGTTTAGCTGTTGTACACTTTATATACGTGGACGGAAAAGTAAATATCTTGTTAAACATTACAGTATCTAGGTAAACAACGCAGGTCTATGAATCAAATAAAAACAAGAATCTATGTGGTATAAGAAAAATCTTTTATAAAACAAGTTTTTATGCGTCGTTCTTTTCACCGACACTTACATGTCCCCTCTAAGAGAATTGGTCCAAAATATGTTAAGATTATTCGTACCTACTATTTTTAAAGATTTTTTAACCCAACACATCTGTTTTATTTTAAAAAGTCATCGTCACAATAAAGATTATGGCGGAGGTATAACAAATAGGATTAGGTAGTCCTTTGCCAAGTCTGCCAGGGTTCACAGGGATGTCCTTGTAAGGGTACACCTGATGCCTTGATAATATGGGCTGTGACGGAACACCATGTGGTTTTAGTCGGTTCGAGTACGACATACCACCCTACTGCTTAGTCCCTAATTGCTGTTTATTAATTTTTATCGGTTACAAATATTTATGACAAGTAATATGTAATTTAGTATTCTGGTCGTTATCAGTGTTACTTTGTTATTTAAAAAAAAAAATTAGATTTAAACACATTATGTAATTTAAAAAATATTAAGAGTCTATGGAAAGCATGGATATAGGACATAGCTAATTTAGTTCAAAATGACTAACCAAAAGAAAAGTGAAAAATAACTGAAAAAACGCGATTTGTTTGTATTATTTACATCGAACAAATAAAACACTAGTGAATTGGAAATCCACATGGATTTTATATGAAACTAGCTGCGCCCCGCGGTTTCACCCGCGTAAGTAACTCGTTAACTTTTCTTTTTTGTGCAAACTTCACATAAACCATCTACTAAATAGTCCGAACAAAGCCTAAACATTTGGTTTGGATAGGTGAGCCCGTTCTTGAGTTATAAAATTACGACGAAAAGTGGCATTGATTTTTATATATATGGATTTATTCCAGTGATTAAATTAGAAATAGTACAATACTTAATTATAGAAGTACTAAACTAATTGCAGTTGAAGATAAAAGAATATGTAGCAAGAACCAAGTTATTGATTCATAATAATTACATTGTTTAGTTTCGTTCAACTTTCAGCTTTATCAGAAGAAGAAAATATGATTAGGCGATACTAGATTGGATACCAAACGAATAAGGTACATCTACTTTCTGTTTATTTTTGAGCTACGGACTGGAAGTATCTCGCCTCGTTGTAGCTAGGGTTACTGGAGCTCTTTTTATGATTAGCTGACATTACGAGTGTTGTCGAGGCTGTTCTGGATTTTAGAATCCTTTACGGATTAGAAAAGAGCTGATGATCTTCGAACGTCTTAACAGATGTTATTGAAATATATGTAAGAACACTCTCGATCAAGTTACCTTTATACAAAAAAAAAAACCAACCACTTAACCATCTATGATGAAACAGATACAGACGTTAAACTTGTAACACTTTTTTTTGCGTCGGGGGTTGAAAAGTACTAATCCCGAGTTGCCTCACCATCTGGGGAAGAAGAAAATAATATACGAATAATATATAATATATTTAATATTCCATAACAGTTTATTTTCTTTGCCCCTGAAGCGTTAAATACACTATCACAGTTCCCAACATAACATAGTTTATGTACATCTCAAGTAGATGACGTCTTGTAAGAAAGAAAACACTCTAAAAAATATTTCCCATTAACAATAATTGTAGTGTGTTTTAACATCAAGCACCGAGCACTGACATTCAAGGCCGTTTGAATTACACAATGCAACAAAAAGTGTACGATGCATGCATAGATAAGCCTGTCAGAAACCGGTGCTGTGGTAAAGTATCGGTAATGTAAAAGAAAAGTTGTTGTTCGAAACGAGATCCTTTAAATTCCTAGCATTTTATATTTTTTAGAATCTCTTTTTAGTTCATAATACAACTCGTGCACATGCCCTTTAAGTATTATATTAGTAAATAAATCACACCAAACTACCATCATCAACCTACACTCGTACACCTACGATCGTCTTTCGCGATCGTAAGTAACAGTTACGGTTAAATGTGATTGCTGACTGACGTCACTCACCCTCATGAAAAGTAAAAACTAAAAAGTTTTCATTATTCTAGTTTTCTTTCTTTAAAAAGTAAGTAGTGTAGTAAATGAGTCTGTATCAATAAGCAGTTTTTAGAATGTTTTTAAATTACTGAATTCAGGTAAATTTATATTTAAATGGAAAATTAATGAACAGGGAATCATTTTTATGCCTTACCATCAATCCCTAGAATATCAAAGTGAGCTTAAAAACTTATCAAAATTAACATTCATTTAAATTTGAAATTATTCATGACAGAAAGCGAAGTTACCCTGGTGGTATTTAACGCCGCACCTGCCCGAGGCGTCTTAGCGTGGTCGAAATTAATGCGACGCAAAGTCGGCAAAAGTCAATTACACTTTATTAAAACCGTCTCCATTTATATCAATTTGACGCAAACTGTTACAAATACTGGTAATGTTCCGTCCTTTCATCTGAGAGCGAGGCGGGGCTACGCAAGCGCCAGGACCGTAGAACACTCGTAGACAAAGCGCTACGGGTAGCGTAGCGCGGCCAGTACGCAGCCATCGCGCCGCGAGCTCGCAGCGTACCGCTGTGACTGTCGCCGCCGCCACTCGCACACCGCGCGCTGGCACCGCTCTCAACCCCACGCAATTCACCTGCCGATGAATATTTAATCGGACCGATTCCGATGGCGAATGAATGAGGGAACCGACCCACCCTATTGATACTTATGACAACACTTTGTTAACAAATTTGAAATTCTTGGAAAGTTGTTTCGATTATGATGGTGTTGGGATAAATTAGTTCATCATCATGATCCGAAGATTGACTCCGTGCTCAGCGGCAGCGACGTCAGTACTGCTGTTGCTAATAATTAGTGGTTCCGTTACCTCGTCAGATGGTAAGTTGAACTCATTAAGTAATTAGCAACGTAACTAATAAATTAGTTTGCCAAAGGTTATTTGCTAGCTGAGTTAGTTATATTAATTAGAAGAGGAACGAAAGCTTAACTAAAAAATTTTCATCACTAAAATTATTTAATTAGCATTATATTGTTGTTCACTTGCTTTAAGTTTGGAATAACATTTTGTTAAACGTTACCATTTTGAAAAATTGAATGGAAAATATGTTGTGTTAAAAGAATGTCGTAAAGGTTTTATATTTATGTTAAAAGTTTCAGTTACGCCACTAGTTTTCGGTCCTTAAGTTTAAACAATCTTGCGGTCAGGTCTTTCACATTACAATAAACCACGTGGCTCAGCTTTATAAAATCCAAAACATTACGACTCTGAGCCGGTTGTATGCGCACGTATGTATTGCATTTCTTCCTGAGAAAAGTGCACCTGTTCTCATGATCCAATTCAACTCTCAATGTATACTTGCGTAGAAGTTTTTGTAGAAATATTTATTAAGATTATTTAAGTGAATTTGAAGTAAATTTGTTTGTTAGTGTGTTGATTTGTTATTTCTTCACACCGAACAATACCGAACCGACATAAGAACAGTTGATGCGCCGGAGAGTGTCGTGGATATTTTATCTCTAAAACATACATGTATGTATTTATTTATGACTTTTTTTAGAGTGGCGCAACAGTAAAAGTGGTCGCCTCGCCACAACGCCGCACCGAGCTTTGTGGGTTCGATTTTCACACGGGACGAAAATTTGTGTAATCCACAAATAGTTGTCCCGAGCCTGGGTGTTCTATTAGTCCGTTGTTTCAACGTTTGTTCATGCCTAATGCTGTTTTTTTAAAAGAGAGTAAAAACAAAATAAAGAGGTTTGGGAAACTCAGTAGGTATTATATGATTTCTTATAAATAAGGCAATTACTTTGTTAACAGTATAGCAGATTTCTATGTTATTTAAAGAGCTTTTATGGACATGTTTACATATACATATTAGTTGTCATATAATATTACTTTCATATGGTACTAAGTGTGAACATGTATTTGTATGTTTACATATTATGTTATCGATTCTTTAAGACTTCGGTACAGCACTGGTTACATATAAAATAACGAATAAAAAACGAGACATTTTAAAAGGTGCCAATCAACCACACTGCGCTAGCTCAATAACATCTTATGCGAGTTGCAACGTGATTTGTATGTATTATTACATATATATATTACAGTATTTAAAATATAGATGGAGTGAGTGAAAGTACGTATATTTGGAATTCCTGCATAAGTTGGTAAGTATTGTTTATAAATAAAACAAAATGACTTTTAGGGCTTTTACGGAAAGAGTTTTGCTAAATCAGTTAATCATTAAATGTTGCTTTTGTTTCCAATACAATGAGATTTAAACAAACATTAGTTAAATAGCTAATTAATATGTTAGTTACTATTTCGTATTATTAGTTTTTCTAAATTTGTAGAGAATCGTTCATTATAATAATGAGGTTGCTTAACTGAAAATTGTTCGGGAACAAGGTTCTTGAATGGCGACCACGAACTGGAAGACGTAACGTTGGAAGACTACTACTAGATGGACACACGCGACGACCTGGTAGAATAGAAGCGGCAGAACACCGTTAATGTTCCAGCATTATAAGAGTCATTGTAAGATGCCTATGTCACACCTGCAAAGGAGTTTTAGGGCAGAGAGAGGGGACAAAGTAAACAGCTAAGCTCAGGAGAGCTGCCACCTTAGCCTTCGTGGTAATAACTTTTTACAAAACAGAAATAAGTGTTCTATATTTTTTGGAAATACTTAAACATTTACCGCGTCTTTGGGGTAAAATTTAAGATTCACTAAACGAATTGCAAGTAAAAATTCAAAATAATTAGTTACACACACAACAATTGAGATTGGATGGATAGTCGTTCGTGAAGACTTGCTAAATCTATTGGTAAATTATGTTTTAAAGATCCAAGAAAAAGATTCACCAGAAGAATTGATTCTTATAAAAATTGTTTTTAACAAATTTACATCAAACGACAAAAGAATTACTGTCATAGTTTGGTATTAGTTTACCGATGATTTCCTTAAAAGGAAAAAAAATATCTCTGAAAGATCCACGTTTGAGATTAGACACTTTAGTACACTTTGTACAGTCCAAATCCAAAGACATAAATTATCTTCCCTCGTGATTACATGAATGTATCGATTCTGATAATGGTTGAAATACCTACCTAAAGTAAATGAATGTTTTTTATGATGTTTTTATATAAAATAGTTATTTCTTAGGAAATAATAATACATTTTCATTAGATTGTAAGCAACTTTTGGGATCTATATCTATACTGCCGTCGTAAATGAAAACACAGTAACTACAGTGATACAGTAATTGGAGTACTACTTACACATATCCTTTTGGCAATGCTTATGCACTGTCAACACTGGTGTCTGCAAGAGTTTTAGGTAACACTGTGTGGTATTAGTCAATTCGATTCTTACATATCTCTTTAGGGTGATGACCCGTGGGGTTTCCCACACAAAAGTGACACCACTGGTGTTGAGTATATTCGCTTACCATCAGGTGAGCCGTGAGCTTGTTTACTAGGTTATTTATATAAACATGAGAAAGCACATCGGCACATAAAAGTAACATCAGATTTTTACCCAACTTGGGGCCGGCTGCCAAGTCTGCCAAGACACCACTTATTAGGCGAGAGATGTGCTGGCTTGATTTTATGCAATTTTTTTTTCTGCAATCTCGTACAACTGCCTCGAATTTCATTGATAATACTTACAATTGGTCGTTCTATTTTAACGAATTTACGTCCACTTATTCTAATGAGAAAACATTTCTTGTGATTCAAGCAATTACAAGAAAATTAATCATGAAATACTACCCGCGGCTTCGCCTACGGTAAAGTTACTCTTCAGCCCCTCGGGAACAGTATTTTTTCTCTAAGTCCTTTTCTGTACCCATGACAACTTGAATGCAAAATTTAAATACTTACCAACCAACAAACAAGCCCTCATTCGCATTTATAATATTAGGTAGAATTAGAAAGTTAGGATCTTAAACAAATGAACCAAATATGAGTTTGCATGCCGTTTAAATAAAAGCTGTTCCCGGATCCCTCCTATATAAGGCGCAGTATGGCACACCGTGTGGTTTTAGTCGGTTCTATTCCGACACACCGGCCAACTGAAAACCCCGGTGGGGTGACGGCCAAGGGGAGTTTCCACACGCACATAAAAAAATATCAAGACCAAGTCTTAGCTATAAACATGACACGTGGACTGATAAAGATACTTTCGCAGAAAAATCTGACTTTGATACAGATGACGGCACAAGTAATAATACTTCACATTATAAGTAGAATATTAATTACCTTCTAAGTATGTAATTAAAGATATTGTTTTAAAATAGGCTGTCATTTACCCACACATTTTCCGTGAATAGACGTAAAGAACTTTATTTCTTGTCTACGATGGCTACGTCCTTGACGTCAAAGAGCCATTGTTTATGGCATATCGTGGCTTTTAAACGTCACAACATCTAAAGACCTTGGAAACTTTCCCCCATATAGATAAGCGTTCGCCTTTCTTTGCCTTGTTTATTGAACAACTTTTTGCCGTAGCAATTAATATAACACGATTTCGCATCATTGGGTTTTGGATTCAGATGAAAATATAGGTCACTGATATTTAAATATCGAACTGTTTTTTTTAAATAAATCTTCTAGTAAAATAGGTCACATTTTACTTACTAGTAACATGTGACCCTTAGTAAAATGACTATAAAATGACATGACTGACCTACCTACTAGGAACATGTTCCTAGTCGGTAGGTCAGTCATGTTGCTACTGGGCATGTTGTGGACAAATGGAGTATAACGACCCTATGACACATGATTGGCGTTTGTAACTGGTATATATACCAATCAGTCCGAGGACTTTTATTGCGCGTTGCAGTAGTTATAATATTACTTAGTTCGACTGGTATTCGCTAGATGGCACTAAAGTATATTTTTTCAGTATTTGGATATCATTACACTGGTATTCTTGATGCCAATTATTAACAATTATATTAAGCTAAATTTTTCTGCTAAAAGTAGGTTCGCGTTGATGGTGCTGAGGTCTCAAATCCACCAAACGGCTGCAAGTCCAGTGGCAGTGGCAGCAAGTGCAAGTGAAATTATCATGGCATTTTTTATTAAAATCATAAAAAGAATATAGTTATTACACTCAAAAACTTATATACCTAACTAATTCAATTATTGACAAAACTTACCTACCTTACCTTAAAATGATTGTACGGATAAAATAGTACTAAAGTAGGGAAAAGTGATATGTTTGCCTTTTACTATCCTGTTTTAACGGTAGTAACATTGAACTACGAAAGTACGCTACGTCCATTGGGGATAACCTTCGAGAAGCACGGTATTCCGTGCTTCTCGAAGATGTCAACTTTACTTGTTCATTAATAAGATAGTATCACTAAAAAATTCATATACCTATACCTGTTCTACTACCCATTGGTTTCTCAAATAAATTAATCTGGTTACTATTTAAAAAAAATGGTTTGTGTAAACAAGAGTACAACAGTTAAAACATCAACAAAAGCGAGATTTATTATTTAAATGCCGTGATTAATACCATAAACTCATGCAGCTACAAACAATTGACATATTTTTGCGCCATGCCTGCTCCAACGTTGATATCTATAACCCCCATTATTCACCGGATTAGCTTTTTACTGGATGAGTCGCAGAATATTCAAAAAGGAATTATTGGATTTGGTTAAATCTATACGGATGCTCCACTATAATCGGAATAATATTTTATTGTTCTTTGTTCTTCTATAATAAATGTTTGTTAGCGTCATTCATGAAATTCAATTATGAAGTCTTTTTTATTAGAAGTACGTGTCGATTATTAAAGATTTTATTCTTCTCTCGTATAATCACTAGATACCTATCACAAGCACCATCATGCATCGTTTTAACATACACTCGTTAAGGGGAAACTCAAACTATCCATAATTTGAGTTTTCTATTAACGAGTGCATGTTAATTTATGTGTCACAGCAAAAACGCTGTCTTTTCCAAAAGACAGCGTTTTTGCTGTGACAAATATCATCATGCAATAAAAAACAAGGTGCTACCGAGATATGAACATTAATTAGAGAGTTTTAATGTATTCTATTCTGAAAGTGAGAATATCGCTTTATCACTGATATTAAATAGTAAAATCAAAACCTACCAAAAGATTAAAACCTGCCTTTTTAAAATCGCAAAATAAATTGATATTGGAAAAAAGCAAACAAAACCTAAAAGGCCTGTAGACCGTTCGAGCAGTTGTACCAATTGAATCACTTAACAAAATTAAATTATACTATCCATCTTCTGGCAACGTTATAAAAAACACAGGAGTAGTGCTGAGGTTTTCTTAAGTTTTCTATCGGATAGAAACCGCTTTAATATAGTATCGTGTTTCTGTGGGTAACGCGAGAATAATACCTTTGGTGGTAAAAGTTGTATCTGTGCAATGAAATACTCCCATATTTCATTGCACAGATACAACTTTTATTTTGTCAAAACTTTAAACTGTCTGACTTTTGTTTTTAAGACAAAAAAAATATGTCATTTTTAATTACTTTGTTTTTAGAATTAGTTGTAGGAATTAAAACATGAAATTGATATATCAAATCTCCCTTAAAAGTATTATATAAAGTTATTTAACTTTTCTCATGAAATTGAATTTCGCTATTCACACAATCAAATTATAAAGAAAAATAAGTGTTTACATAGATTTTATTATAACCGGAGCTTCAACACAAAAAATTAAAAAGAAAACTAGCAATCTACAAAGAACTACTCTTACTGTCTCAGCTAGTAGAAACTCCTCGAGTTCAATTATCCATCTCTCACACAGTTATCAAGCTTGCAATTATCGATAGAGTCTCACAGTGTGTTTGATTACTACCTTTATTAATATAAAAATCACCTATCTGTGTTCAATCGTGGCGAGAACGACACAATATCGATCCTACTTATTGGAACAGTGTCACCTGAATCTTATAAACTTATACGTAGCTATCTAAAATATTTCAGGCTGATACTAAACAAAGCTTATACAAGTTTCGCTAACTATATAAAATATATAATAGGTATTAATTTTGTATTGATTTACAAATGAAACCTTTTTTATGTATTTTTTTCGAATTCAAAAAAAGAGATTCTGTTTTCGATCCATATGTTTGTTTGTATGTCCGCCATTTGCTTAAAAAGTAATGGACCAATTGTCATCCTTGTTTTACTAACGTATTCTACATATTTTTAGGAAGATTATTCTTTAAATATTTTTTCACCATCAATTTTGTTGAAATACATGCATATTTTGTTAAAAAAAGTTATATTTAACATGTATATAATTATAATCTTAAATATTAAAAATATTTAATACCTTTCGGTATTTTATAAATAACGGTTTGACCAAGTCAAGTCCCGATGCCTTAGAAATATCGGGATAAAAAGTAGCCTACGTGTTAATCCAGGTGTCCAGCTATCTACATACTAAGTTTAATTGCAATCGGTTAAGTTGTTTTTTACGTCAAAGAGCAACAAACATCCATAAATCCTCACAAACTTTTATATTTTACTACTTTACAGACATGGATTAATAATATTGTTCCATATCGTTAGTTCTATTACAAATAAAATATAATGAAACTGAACCTACTTATGTCATACCAGTTTTCAAATAGCCAGATTTTCAAAGAGCCTTATGAAATAATACTGGTACCCACCCCAGAGAGGCTGATAATTTTCAACGTATCAGCCAATAGACAACAAAGTACACAAATCATAAGAAATTATCTTCACAGTGTCGTAGATTGATCTATACGAACAAATGTCTTAAACGTCTTTTCTATTGTCCACTGAGAAATAAATTTTCACATTGTTATTGACTCTACAATATTAATGAGCAAAAAGCTCTAGCAAATCGTTCGTTTAATTAATAAATAATTAATAAAAGGGAAATGCTGCTTTTAAATTTATCGTTAATAATTTAAACTACGTTGGTAATACTGGATTAACTTGAGTAGTATTTCGAGCCGGTCGTAATGTAGTAGACACTTTTTTAGCGATTTTTTTGATATCAGATCTTTATCTTTTTCACCACTCCCCTGTAAGTAGACGCTACACTACGCCAGTGGAGTATGAAATGTATGAAGTGGTGTTTACCTTGCTTTCATGGATATTAGATGTTGCGTAGGCTATAATATAGAAAGACAAGTTAAGATAGTGATGGGTAATAAATAAGTACTAATAAACCACAATAAAACTAGTTCGCTATATTTTTATGTAACTGCGATATTTAAAAATATTTAGTTTTTATACATTTACTTTTGTGTATTAATTTGCTTAACCTTTGCTTCTGGTACGTGGATCGCATATTAGCAGTATTTTTTTTGCAGTGCTAGGAGAAGGTGGACTGGGCTGGTTTTGCATTAAACGTTGCTCATCGACTACAAATCGACCCATTACACTACTAACTTACATTGGTTATGATTACTACAAACAATAAACCAAATGGAAAGTGGTTGCCTATGAATAATTAAAACATCTAGCGTCTCATGATGACGATTAGAAAAAGCACAACAGTTTTCTTTTTGAAAATTATCGTAATGTGATCACCTGAGAGAACCGTGGCATGGAAGTGATTCAACAATTTGAACATATAATATAACACTTGCAACACTAATAGTGTAATTCTTCACTTTCCAACTCTATTCCTCTTGCAACACAACTCTTTAAAAAATGTTTACAATAATATGACTACATTTTTTTTTTGTTTCAAGCTACTACGGAGCAAAGAACACAAGTTTAAAGTAGAATAATAAATAAGTCTAAATATGGACATAAATATACTTCTTTTTATTCTGCACGATATCTTTTTGACCTGTGCTGGTTCAGTAATAGTATAGTTAGTCAACAGTTGCCAGACAATAAGTTGAAAATCGATAAGCACAACTTTGCACTTCATTGGTACATAAGTACATACATATAGCATAGTCTGTAAGCTCAATCATTTTTTTCTTTCTCTCTAGAAGACAAAATTAAATAATATGCATTCGTTTGCTCTTATATTGTGGACTACCTAGTCCCTGCAGTTTTATCTGCGTTTATGGTCACTGCTCCACTCCTAAGGGTAGCGTGAGGTTACAAAGCCTATACTATTCCTCAAGATCCTGGTTATTAAATACAAAAATATTTTTTCAAATCCGAGCAGTAGTTCTAGTGATTAGCGCGTTAAACAAACAATCAAACAAACAAAATAACTCTTCAGCTTTATTATATTAATCAATCAATTAATCAGTTTATTTACTAGAACCACCATTAAAATATGGTGTGTAAATATTTAAATAACATGCACAAAAAGCAAAACATAAAAGCTAATATAACAACAAAATTAAATTATGTCTTATTATTTAATTGTAACAATTATTTAAAAAGATATATTAATACACAAATAAATATCAAATCTAATTAATTTATACAAAAAATATAATAATAAATTAAAAAGATGTCAAATTAAATAAATTATAAAATTAAATAATTGTCATTTAAATACTCCTTAACGCTATAATGACATTTATTTATTAACAGTTTTTTAAACTGGGATTTAAACATGCTCACACTTTGAAATTTTAAATTGTCTTGGATTTTGTTATAAATTTTGGGCGCGGTACACAGCATACTATTTCCCACCAGGCTTGTATGGGCACTATGCAAACACAGCTTATTATTATGATTATTGCGCCTGTTTCGCTGGACAACATCCGTGATACGTTGAAACAGGTGAGGGTTACTGTGTACAAACAAAGCTACCTCGAGAAACGGAAGTTTTAAGATACTATATTTTATTAAGAAAGGTTTACAACTGTCTGTTGGTAGTAAGCTAAATATTGCCCTAACAACGTTTCTGAGCTTTAAAAATTACTTCATTGTTAGTGGAATTTCCCCAAAAGATGAATCCATACCGGAGTATTGAGACTGTAAGACCGTGATATGGAGTAAGAAAAGCATTAGTATTTACTTTTGGGGCTAGTTTGTACAGAGCGTAAGAAGTACTGCTAACTTTTTTACGTAGCTCTTCGATGTATTCCTTCCAGTTCAGCTGCTTATCGATAGTAAGACCTAAGAATTTAGCTGTGTCTACCTCGTGTGTGGATTGATTCTTGATTGACTGATTATGTGGCTTATATATTTGCGAAAAGTGCATAGTTTGAGTTTTTTGGAGATTTATTTTTAAATTATTGTTAACAACCCATTCAATAATTGCTGCCAAACAGTTATTAATGTTATCTTCATACTCTGCAACATTTAATTGATACTGTACAGTCGTCTACAAAAAGGGACATTGGGTATTTCATGTATTTCGGCAGATTGATGTAAATGATGAATAAAAGTGGCCCTAGCACGCTTCCCTGAGGTACACCGAGCTCGCGATTGTAATCGATAAGTTAATTCATTTTAACTTTTTATGTCAATTCTGGAGATAAAAATTGGAGGAAAGATAGGATTTAATCAGATCCAATGCGTTCCCCCAATGCCATACGACTCGATTTTATTTAATAATATTGAATGATCCACGTAATCGAATGCAGAGTACGGCGCATATCGGAGACCGTACATCAACATTGTTAACAATTATTTTTACAAAATAATTGTTATCAATGTTAGTGTTTCTATTTTGCCTAAATCCTTTTTGCTTATGAGTGTAGATATAATGTAAAAGTAATCAAAATGATAACTCCAAAATAAATAGATATTGTTAAAACGTAACATTTGTAGGAAACAGTTGAAAAATAGCGATGCAAATCTAATTATAGAGAATAATCGAGGAAACAGAAATAAGTCGCTAAATGATAATGCAACTTTTCTTATAATGTTGCCAGATCAGCAAGCCAGTAGTATTTTTTGTCATTTAAATATCAATCCACACAAGCTAATATGTAAATGTGACCACATAAATGCCAAACAACAAACTGATTAATTATCTAAATTTTATATGTACGTAGAAATGGCTGTACGTAGGTAATTTATTATTTAATTTTTTGGCGCCGATTCAATATTCGTTTATTTAAAATTTGATAGTTTATGTAAATGAGCTCAATACTCAAAACTTAAAAGGTTTATTTATTTTTAGGGTTCCATTCCTCAAAAGGAAGAAAGGAATCACTTTGTTGTCCGTCTGTCTGTCTGTCGGTCAAGACCTTTTTTCTCAGGAATCCTTGGAAGTTAAGTGAAATTAATATCAAATACTTATGTCTGCAGTCCTTTGAAGCTGTAAAAAATCAAACTTCTAAGTCAACGTAATCAATAGGTAAGGCCATTTAAGCCTTAGATTTGACCAAACTTGAACATTTCGCGGGTAAATCAAAACCTATAGGGTACTTCCCATTGACCTAGAATCTTGAACTTTGGTAAAAATGAAGGTCTTATAGAAGAAGTTAAGGAAAAAATCTGAAAGTTGTTAATTTGTTGTAATCTGTCTGTCTGTCAAGACCCTTTTCCTCAGGAACCCCTTAACATCAAATATTTATGTTATGGGTCCCTTGAAGCTGTATAAAAATCAAGCTTCCAAGTAAACGCAATCAAAAGATACACGTTAAAATCTAAGGCTTAACCTTAGATTTTAACAAATTTGAACATCAAACCTATAGGGTACTTCCCATTGACCTAGAATCATGAAATTTGGTAAGAACAATGGACTGACAGCACAAGTAAAGAAAATAAGAAGAAAATCCAGAAGTCGTTAATTTATTGTTATATCACATAAATAAAATGTTTTGTGATTACAAACTTAAAATTTGCGGTTGGAAAGTTGACTTTGTCGTACATCGATGTATGGAAGAGTATTTTAGAACCGTAAAGTTAAATTTGTCTTTTGGAAAAGACGGGCAAAAATCTTCGAGAATTGGTTCCCGAGATGGACGTACTATCTACATACAAGTTTGTTTGCTTACGAAACCGTCGATGCACGAGTGAGACTCGCACTTGTCCGATTTTTTTTTTTTAGTTCTTTTTCGTCGGTTAAATTTTTGGTTGAAAAGTTTTTTATTTTATGATTTTTTGTGACTCGCTAAATCACAGCATTGTTATCTCCTAATTTCTAAGCCTTCATCATTTCTCTTGCCACTGAGCTGATGATGTAACCATTCTTCCTTGAGGTTCCCAGAATACTGACCAATTCAGGTTCATTCCAATGTTGTAAAGACGCATTTTCTTCAAAGCATATTAAGTGGTTTCTGTCACTAAAAAAACAGTTTTTATATTAACTTCTAATTGTTTAGGAAAGGTATGGCTTCCATCATTCACTCAGCTTCATGATGTGATGATTTCTTCCTACCTACCTGGTTAAGTTATGAAAAGTAAACAGAAACACTATTCGTGGCCACAATTTTCGAGGGTTCCTCTCAATTTTGTCAGGATCCCATCATGAGATCCTGACTTCCTTGACATGGGACCACCCTATACCCTATCTAAAAAATAAGGAATCATCCAAATCGGTTTATAAATAACAAAGTGAGGGCTGAACATACATAAAAAACAAATATATATATATATAAATATATACCTCCTCCTTTTTTCGTTGGTTAATTAAATTCAGTTCAACGAGTTTTATACTTTGACAAATAGTGATTTGTACCCATTAACTTGTTCTTGTTTATACTGTTTGCTGAATACCAATCGCTATTGTGAACATGAATGTTTCTTCTACTTTTTAATCTATCTCCTAAAATTCTATTTTTAGTAGATTGCTAGAACAACATACATCTATTAAAAATATTTTACTCCAACTGAAGTCATTTATTAATGTATATTGTTTGTATATACTCGTATCACGTATCATGAGTATTTGTTCCTAATATGTATGTTTATATTATTATATAGGTATATGAGTAAACTGTATTATGAAGCTTTTAAAAATTATGGTAATACTTATCCTGCAAAATTTTTATGTTCTGTGAATATGTTATGATGTACAAAATATGTTATTTAATTATTCATCCGGGGTAGTGCAAACTTAAATTGATATAGGATACGCTTACGTAAAACAATTCATCCTTTAAAAGGAAGTATTATTATGCAAAATTGATGTTGCAAGCTCCAATGTAATAAAGTGAAAGATGTTATGTTATTCCTTATTTCCTAGTTATTTGTAACAACAGCGGGAACTTGATCATCAAAGAACAAGGCGAGGCGGTCAATTTGGTTTTTCCTTGAAAGTAAACTTAATTACTTGAAACTCATTAAAAATAAATTCAAAAATATGCATATCGTCGACTGAAGACCAGGTCTGATCTTTTGTCTTTGATCAATTATCATAACCATTATTTAATTACACCTTATTTTACATTATTTATCGAACGAGATTTTTTAGGAATAATCGTATTATTTTTTTAAATAATTGGAGTACAAAACATAAATCACACATCACAATTTTCTTTTATGGTTAGGGGGCAAACGAGCAGACGGGTCACCTGATGGTCAGTGACCACTGCCGCCGAAATGTATGCCGAAGCATGGCTCTTCCACGTTTAGCACCAACCAACTAAGCTGATTAAATTTAGTTCACATTACATAAGGCAAAAGACTTAGTAACCTTTAAATTTTCCGTAGCTTGGTCGTGACTAAATTTAAACTAATTACTCTGAACCCTGTCTGAGACTTATAATAATTGAATTAAGTAAATAAGATAGATTTTTTTATAAATATTTTAAGCCGTGCTGAGGGCTCTTAATACGTATGCACAGGCAATATTTTTATTGTACTTATATCTACTGCTACAAATTTTTGCCCGCCTTTTCACATGCGTTTCAATGTAAACAGTTTACCAGATTAGATGACGTTAATGCTAACAGCTCCTTCGATGAACTATATAATATTCCGCAATAAATAATTTATGTAATGATTTTTTTTTTTCAAATTGGTTTAGTAGATCCCGAGACTACAGTATTCAAACAGGCAGGGTTCCGTATTTGACAACTTCATCAAGTAATTTTCAATGGAATTTGTATGAAATTTAGCTTTTTACTTTTTCAAGTACATTTTATAACTTCGTCAATTATTACTCATTAACTTGAATAGCCTACTTAGCTAAGATAGTTTGCCTTTTTAAAAACTGAGGAGGTTCAATTTTGGGCTGTATAACCTAAATGTTTTTGGCTCCGACTTCAAACAGACCAGTAGATACCTGGTGCCTTTATAATGTTATCTATAATTAAGTGCCACATATGTGTAGACTTTTCAATTAAGTTTGAAATCGATTATTTTTCGCTTCAACCTATTTTCAAAGTTGATTTACTATTATGTCTTACTGAAAATTCATACCTATCAAAATTATAAATCCCATGCTACTAGGAGATGCTATAGTTGCTTTTTTAGTGGAAGAATTAGCAATATCTGATTGGTAATTCAAAATATTACCGATTACCTCTATTATCCAAATTCACAAACATTACTTCTCTGTCGCGAAATGTAATCCGAGGTTCTGTGAATTTCTTATCAATATTTTCAGTTACTGTTTAGATAAATATAGCTTATGTATCATAATTCATACTAGTACCTTTATGGATCGCAAAGCAGACCTTCATATAAATTTTGGTAAATAGTTCAGTTTAGTCGAGAATTGAACATTGTTTTAAAATTAACAGTTTTCTATAATACTCAAAATTTTATCACTTTTCTAGTAGCGATTAAATTAGATTAGCCTTTCAAAACTACTATATTAGGCGACCGATGTATATTATTGCTATACGAGAAACACGAAGACTGTTGCCCGCAACTTCGTTTGCGTGAAATTCTACCTATTCCAGATACGAGTATGTGCAGCTGTTTTTGCGTGAAAGACTAACAAACATCCATTCATCCATTCATCCATCTTCATAAACACTAAGTTGACAGTTTAAGTTTTCAACTATTAGTATCTACTTAACCACTCGTAAATAAGTAGGGCGCTACATAAGTTTTGTCTTATGCAAACTAGACATCATGATATTGTATAAACTTTAAGTAATATTAAAAAAAAAAAACAAATTAGGAAGCAAGGAATCGTTTGTTCTATTTTTAAATCAAGTTTCTAAATAAAAATAGCGGGCTTCTCTCGTTAGGAGATTAGTATAATTATATTGAGGGAAACTTGTCCATCTCTGAGGATCATAGAACAGTAGTACATATATTCAATTCAACCCCGGAGTGGAGAATACTTCGAGAAAAAATTTACAAAGTATGACAAAACTTATGCGACGCCCTAGTACATATATTATTTATAAGTAAAGTAACATTTTTCGATTTTGTCTTTCATTGCTAGTATTCCAATCGATAGATTTTGACATATAGTTTAAGACTTTTTGACGATATTTTTTTTCTAAAAGTAGGACACAACAAAATGACCTACATTTTTTAGACTACTATGTTCAAAAAGAACTATACCAAAAACTTTCCTACGTACGTACTTAACTTTATTATAAAGCAGGCTTTTTTCCTGATCTAAATATTTTAGGTCAATAAATACTATTTAATATATTTTTGAAAATAAAATAAAATAAAACAAGTTGTAGATTTAAGAAGTTTCCGCTACACAAGATAATATCGTAGTGCAGAAATTGTTTGCAGAATAACATAAGTACATAGTTTCAGATGAAATTATGTATATGAATAAAGTTCATATGAATATGTATACCAGTATTTTATCGTATCTGGATATTACTATAATAACGGTTCATATCAGTCTCTGAAAACAAACATGCTCAAATAAAAATGAAGTCGTGATTCTGAGCAATCGATAGACAAACAGAAATTACAAAACACCGTTCAGAACCGTTTCGTTGATTGACATAAATAGTTACTAAAATAACCTACCAGTCAATGAGAATCAATTTGGAATCGACCTGTGTTATTAGAATGAGACGTTCTACGTTTCTATTGATCGTGATTCCTAAGTGAATTATTATCAGTTTTAAGTTGTATGAACTTTACGCTCTCGAGATCGCAACTTATTCACCTTGTGTATGATTATTTACTAGTTACCAACGCTATACTTCAATTTGTTACTCAACTCGTGAACGCCTTTGCTGAGAACTTGCTCTCAGTTAGAATGCCGGTTCATTGCGACGCCAATTGGAACATAAACAAGCCTCAGCCAACCCAAGCTATGCGGTCGCGATAGCAAAACTTTGTTGTTTACTGTTCACACTACATATCATAAAACATCTATTTCGGGACCAACTTAAACACTCATCTTACCGTAGTTAACAAATTTTGTTTGTTGATATATAGAATTATTTTTTTTATCTCCGATATATTAAATAAAGCCAGAAACAAAAATCACTGAACATTGACTAAAGGTTCTTGTTCTAAAACAAAGCAGTAGACAATTTTGTGTGCAGTGTTTATGAGTTATTGAGATTTTAATAGTTAAATATTATTTGCTTTTTTATTTGTCTATGATTAAATGGTGCAATTACTTTAAGTACAGTAATTTAAACCACCATTTATATCAACCACGTCGTAAATAGAAATAACTTTCGACGTAGGTGGTAAAACGAAAGGCAAAATTGAATAGATAAAAATATTGGGAAACTGAACAATAACAACAAAATCACAATGAAGTTTCCCTAAACTTGTTGAATAGGCACACAAATGAGAGGATTCGGATGGTCATTTGTGATAAGGAATGGATCCTGTATGACAATCGAAAACATATTATGTTGCACTAGTAGGACACAGGAGATGCAGCGAACTCTCTGTTACTCCCCTTACACACCGCAGCACGTGATTTGGACGTAAAAAAAAGTAAAGTGATTTCAATGTTTTCGGAATTTAGGTAACTTTTACAGGATTTTTTTTTAAATCTTATCATACATTGAAAAAGCTTATGAAAAGTTTATCGATTGAAGCCCGTACTTCAGAGGTATCAATGAATTATTATAAAAACACCAAAATGCATAGTAAAATAACAGTCAGTAGTTTAAAGTAATTTAAACATATATTTTTAGGATATTTTTTTCCAATTAAGCGCTGATTTCGTAGGTATCTAAGCACCTAGAAGTAATGAATCTTTGATATTGCCAGAAAAAGCCGTAAAAGGCAAGGAGGCATTGATGATGTGGCGTCGGAAAAGAATGGATTTTTTTTTGTTAGCCTCGCACGTGTCCCACTGCTGGGCAAAGGCCTCCCCACTACGCTTCCACTCCTCTCGGTCCTCGGCCACCCTAGGCCACATATTTAAATAAGTGTCGAGATCGGCCCTCCATCTCCTCCTCGGCCTTCCTCGCCGTCGCCGACCACCTCCAGGTATCCACTCCGTGGCTATTTTCGCCCATCGGAATGGCTCCATTCGACAGACGTGTCCCGTCCAGCGCTACTTTAGCCTGACGGTCACCACTCCAACATCAGCGATGCCAGTTTTGGAACGCAGCTCAGTGTTTCTGACGTAGTCCGTCCAATTTGACACCCAGTATGCTGCGTTCCATGGCCCATTGGCAGGTCTTAAGCCTGGACTTTTGATGCTCGGTCAAAGACCAGGTTTGAGCGCCGTAGGTTAGGACGGGCAGGATGCACATGGATGGAAATAATAAATTAAAATTACAAGCGCGGAAGTGCTCGGTAGAGTAAAGAAATAAAAGAAAATACATTAATGAGTACTTTGTTGGGCACCTAAAGCGTCCTGTAATATTGAAATAATGTTCTTTTAAACTGTATCTTTATAATGCAATGCGAATATGCACTATTAGCTAAGTATTTCTAATACCGAGCAAGCGAGAAAAAAGGGATAATGCCTAGCTTAGGACCAATGTCACAAATTGCTAAATAGTTACTACGTGACATATAAATCACTCCCTAGAAAAATATCGATACCTACCATTTTAATTGCCTACTCTTTTCAAGCCCCGACCACTGCTTGCGAAAATGGACTTAAATCTTTATAAACACAATTATTATTGCCTCGCAATAGCGCACAGCAGCATGGCCGTAAGTGTGTAAGTACTTCAATATACTATTTTATAATAAAATATATGTAAATTAAGTACTTAAAGCTTATTTTTTATTTCAAATGTTTTAGTATACAACAATCCTACATGTACTTTATTTTTAAATAAAGATTAATAAACTTCTTCCCTTTTCTAAAATCTCGATTATTAAACTGTATGGTGGAAAATATTCTAAACCTTACAGAAAGTTTTAATAAATAATTCGCTAATAGCCAAACGCACTATTAGAATCTCCGTATAATTGTGACACGACAGACATACATTCAACCATGATGTGGATCCTGATAAAGGACTTTACGATACTATCTTTCTAGATTTGAAACTTGACGGATAAATCTACTACTTTTTATCTATTCTTTGTTATAATTAGAAAATAACAAACAGAGCTCAGGGAGATAAATATTACCAGTCCTAAAATATTTAATATTTGACAATAGCACTTTTTATATATCACTGTTTCATTCAAATTCTTCAAGAAATTTCCTCACGTTCAAAGACGTATACTCAAATTTAGTTGATTTTAATAAAAATAAGGAAACGTAGTATTTTTTACGGGTACACGTAGAAGAAACGTAGCATTTTTTGATATATATTATTAGAAATCGAAATGGTACATTTGTCTGAATGTCAAGAATGACTTAGTTTTACGAATTTGATACGGATATTTCAAAACCTTTCCTACATTCTGGTATTTCCTAATAAATCCCTTAATCAATGTTATTGTTCAAAGGGTCAGGGTCGTTGCTGTATATGTATAGAGTAGTATTTTTCTTTTATGTACATACGTACGTTATTATCTACATACGTACATAATTTGAATGAGAGCCCTTTGAAGCTTATTGGCTCTAGCAATGTTTTTTTATTTAGTTGACCCCACATACAACATTAGCTTTGGTCCTTAAGCTGAAACACCCCAATTAGATTTTTATTTAAAAAGTGAGTTTTATATAAAATACTAGTATTAGCTATAATTCAAATGGTGGCAGGCTATAAAAGTTATTGTTTACTTGTTTTTCTAGCGAATGACTATCTCGCCACCGCAAGGTGTGTCCTCATACACTAAGTACACACACACTACACTACACAACGCTCGTGCCGCTGTCGTCAGTATGTGCTGGATGTTTACAAGACCATAGTGGTTTTCATACTAGAATAACTTTAGTCGTTTAAAAGTAACCGATTATTTTTACGAACCTAGTTTATCGATCAAATAAAATCGTTTATTTTAAATTATTTTGTTAGACGTTTGGTCTCCATCCATCGCGCCATTAGTACCAAATCATTTCACGATCATTTGAAAACATAAATACTAAGTTAATGAATCAGTAAACGTTGTTTTTAATAACATACAGAGCGTCAAGTATAAGTAGCTCTTCGTGCTAGGCAGAGATTTTCAACTAAAATAACATTGGGGAACTGGAGATGATATCGTTTTTCTTTTTAACCGACAAAAGAAAGAGGTTTTCCGTTCGACGCGTCTTTATGTCAAATCACGCATAACTTTGTACAGATTAATTTTGGACGGTTATTTCTTTGGTAGATATTATATGTAAGGCGAATAAGTAATTTAAAAAAATATGGGATGTCTTAGCATATTTATATAGTTCGGATGTAGCCATAAAAAAAAATTGCAAGCTTTCAAATTAAATTAATTCATTTTGAGTCAAACAACCATACTAAAAACGTTTAGTAACTAATAACATCGTACATTTGCTTATTTGTTTTCTTTAGCAAAAAACTGAAAGTACTCGAAGCTAGTAAATATTAATTTACTTAAGCTTGGTAGCTTAATTATTAGAGCCTGTTATGCTTCACTTTTAGTTTCTTTTTTAACAATCTGTTTTTTAAGTTTCTATTTGACCTTGATATTAAACTTTAACAAAATATTATGTCTAGTAATAACTATAATTTAATCCGTAAAATCACACAACAAGTGTTTAATACTAGAACGTAAATGTTATAAAATACAATACCATAACTCATATGTTATGTATGCACATAGATTACAATTTGGCACGGTTCAACGCCGTATTTACCTGGAAGAAATGTAATTTTTACTATGAAACAACCATAAATCTTAAGACTTTTTCATAAAATTTCATAATACATGTCATACGAGTCCCGTATATTGCACGTTATTCAAGAAATTTGTCTTCCGGTGAAAACATGAAAAATTTCAAGAGAATGTGTGATTCAGTATTTGATATATGAAATTTGAATGGTTTGCCGTAGTGATGCAGACAGATGCCTCTGATTCTCAGTATGAGGCAATTGCCAACATTTTAACGGGACATTTAAAACTGTATATGAAATACAAATAATGCTTTGATCGTATTCCGTAAAATATTTACTCATTGAATCAAGCAGTATTACAATTTTACAGGAAAATTAAATAAAAAGGCAGCGGGACTTCATGATACGGCGGATTTAATTTTTACTCAACAAATATAACTCTTCCGAAATTTTTAACCAACTTAAACAAATCGGATATAAAAAAGGATATAAGTACGGCATGACTCCTGTTGAATGTTCGAAAATATAGAATAGGACAGGCTAGCAAGCGTACAGTAAATCTAATAGAAAACAGTCGAAAATAAACTATGTCTCAAGGCACAAAAGATAGACCAAATTTTTTAAATTTTGCCAGCTGGTTTATACTATAACAGTAATCAACAAAAGGTCTAACCGCCTAACCCCTACAAGTTACTAAATTGCACAGTTCAGGCTCGGCATCTGTTTCGACTGTGTGTACCACTCCGCGCTCTGACTCCCCTCTATCTAATGAAGCCAATTTTCCACGCGCGCTCCACCTTGCTTTCCTTTTGAATTTTCTCGCGTATTTTTCCTGTCATCCATCTCCTTCCGCATTTCCGCACAAAATTACTTTTGATTTCGAATTCCAACACCATTGATTTAATAAACAAAATGTCCAGCTAATAATGAGAGAAAAGGAAATCGTGTAATACCAATTCACTACTCGGATTTGAAGGTAAAATAATATCCGTTTGAGCCAGTACGGCGCGAGATTGACGCAATCAAACAGAGATATTGATGTTGTAACTTAATGTAATTTTAACTCTGTTCGTTTGAATTTTATTTTGTATTTAACATGTTTGTGTTCCATTTATACAAGTAGATTTATTAGAAATTATCCATCATAATTATTATTAAAGTAATAATATGATATTTAGAATTATCTAAAATACAAGCATGTAAATTAAAAATATCTGAGTAAATTGTGCCTCATTTACTTACACAAACACTATATTTCTTATGTAGAAAACACTTATTAAGTATAAGTCGGCAAAACTTTTAAAGTCTAAAGGCATCGAAATCGAAGTCTCCAGCTAAAGTTTGTAAGTATTAAAAATATAAACATGTAGTCAGAAAATCAAAGCTATAGAAGCTCGGATCATGGCGCAGTAAATGGGTATGTCGCGAATAGACGCCGCGAGTTTTCAACTAATTTTAATTAACTTCTAAACGAACTTCATCAAATACGTTATTTTAAAAGAAATCTTAGTGTACATAAAACTGCAGTTGCCGTAGCCAGTCTCTCGTCTAGAAATATTTCCAAGCAAATTTTCTCTTACTTAAACTTTATGCTAGTTGCCTCCGAGTCAGATGCTACGTAACCGGTATTACGAGTATACGAACGAAATGCAGAATACTAGCTCTTATTCAACAACCATTGAAAATTACCCATCCGTATATCTAACTGTAATGACGCAACAACTTTGTAGCAACAAATATTAGAGTTTCGGAGTCAGATCTTGAAAATGGGACATTTTCGTTGAATGGTCAGAAGGTAATATATTTATTGTGTTATTTACTCTCTTGGGATTTTTTCATTATTTGAATATTCATTCACAAAAGAATCGGGCGAGTTAAACATTACCATAAGACATGTTATAATTTTCAGAAAAATAAGAGTAGTTAGAGCCTCGCAAAGGTCAGCTGCATGAATTTTCTAACTACTGTGATTTGTATTAAAAAACAAACAAGTTTTTAAAGGAATATTAACTGTCGTCAACGTCTGCGGGATACGTAACATTAACGACATATACTTGTGCTAAGTAAGTATTGTTTCTACATTTTCAATGGCAGTTTGTGTTTTGAGTCTTACTAACTTACGTCAAATTATAATTATTTTTTTAAGACCAATCATATTTATACCGACATTAATAATTAGAAATATTGGTATATAATATACGACTTACCCACTCCTTCGGGTATAAACCGAGTGTGTGTGTGTGTGTGTATAATTTATAACCATACATGGCTACCAGGTAGCTACATCGTTTATAATGTTCGCAGCTACCATGAACTAGTAACTCTGAATGTCTAACATTAATCACGCTAACAATAATTTGTGGTCCTATACATTTCGATATCAGCCTTGTTTTTATTTACTGTTCCAAACCTGTCCAAAGGCCGATAAAGGCACACAGTCAACCATGCCATCCTAGTGCGCATTGCCAACTCACAATTCACAAACCTTTGAGAACGTTATGGGGAACCACTTTCTTAGTAGTTCTCAATAATGTTCATCATAAAAATAAATTTACCGCGACAACAAGCAATAATTAATTTCTAAACGCAAATGAGCTTTCAAAACAAATACGTTTTGGCCGTATGTGGTGAAACAATAAATTCCATTTCCAATGTGAGTTTAAAAAAAAATAGGTAGGTTAGGTAGGTAGGTATCGAAGGTATTCATGTTTAGAGATATTGTTTATAGTATGATATTCTATGGGTGGGTATATTGATTGAATTTCTTTATCAATTCAATTTGTCAATTCTACGCTATACGATTGTGATATAAAAGTTTAGGAAATATCACTACATTTTATAAAACAAAGTCACCCGCCGCGTCTGTCTGTCTGTCTGTTCGCAATAAACTCAAAAACTACTGAAAGGATTTTCATGCGGTTTTCACCAATAGATAGAGCGTTTCGTGAGGAAGGTTTAGGTGTATAATTTTTAAGGTTTTGTGTAAATTAGTTAAAATATGATGATGACTGCTGTAGATGTCTCTGCTACCCGTGCGAAGCCGAGACGGGTTGCTAGTATGTAATATATGCAGAGCCTCAAGGCGTTTCACTGTGCACGCCTTATATATACGTACTTTGATATGCGGAGTTATACCAATATTAGACAATACAAATTTTCCATAAAATAAAACAAAAATTCAAATATAATCTGCAGTACAAGTAGGTAATGTTAACTAAAACGGTAGTAAAATACATCTGGTAACCTGCGACAGCGAAATTTTTCCAATTTGTCAAGTGGCGTAAAGAATGTTTTGGTATTTTATGTTCGATAAACACCAGAAGACTTATTGTGATTTTCATTTCTTGTTTATTTGCGAAATATCGTGCTCAATCCCGGTATTGACGTATTATTATTATTTTTTAATATTGCTCTTAAATTTGTGGTAAAAGACACGTAGTGATTATATCTATAACCAGCACGTTCATATTATTATGCTTTGTATCTAATGTAAATCACGCGAGTTGACAACACCAATAGAATGAACTACACCACTTTTGCTGTATTTTTAGATACTGGTACTTTTAACCACGCTTATGTACGACAAGTGTGCCAATATACTGGCATAAAAAAGAACTTACTTGTTCGAACGAAAGTTACCGACATAGCCAATCGGAATCGAATTGAAGTGGCTATGAGCAGAAAACATAGCACGTAGAATGGATAGTCGATGGGCCCAAAAAGTTCTTAAATTCAGGCCGTTGTCCAGCAGTGGACGTCTTATGCCTGAAATTATGATGTTGATAGTAAATATATTATCATTGTAGCGACCCTACTGACCAGCAGACATGCAAAATCCGTGGCTGAACGGAAACGTCTACTACTTAAGTCTACTGGTCTTGTTGTGTTGCTTTACTGTAGAGTAAATGTGCTACACCAGTTCGAGTAAAAATCTAGTATTTTGTAACTGTAAGTGATTTTTTTTTATGTTACAATAAAATCCCTAATCTCCCCTCAAACTCTTAATGTCTAATAAAGCATTCAACCACAAGTTCTCAAAAATCTTTAACAAGTTTCTTATGATGTTGAATAAGAACCTGAAAGATTCATGAACAGCATGTTTCTAACTTTAGTTAAAGTTCTAAGTTAGTATAAATATATACAGTAACATGCTTCGGCGACCCGGCACGAGGCGACATCGCTGCCTATAGTCCCATATTTCGTATGTGCGGTACGTTTGGCCATATTTCTCGACGTCTATGCCGATGCTGGCACCGGTAGCATTTCACGCGACGTTCCCCGGTTTTTCGATGTGCGGTTTCCGCGCGACAATACCGTTTTATTTACGGCTGAACTGCACCGCTCTATGGAGTTCAGTCACGAAGCGAATGTAAGTAAGTGAATCTCGCTGCACAGCGTCACCGCTCAGGGCGTTTCACATAATTCAACCTGGTCAGGCACGCTTGCGTTTCTAATGACGCGATATGAGGTGGAAGCCATTGCCGGACATTCGAATTCAACATGACGGAAATAATTTAAAATTCAGTGCACCTTGCTGTCTGCTGCGGAGCAACCGGGAGCGTTTTTAGGATAGGTAAGCTAAGTATAGTTTTGATTGTCACGTAAGGTATTAGCTATGTGTACCTAAAATTAACTTTACATGTAAGATCTATTGTAATTCTAAATAGTGTACAATAAATAATATACTATTTGTCTATCTATCTACGTTATAAGTATGTACGTACTATTAAATACTAAAAATATTACTTTGGGCTACAAAACTTTCCATGATTACAGTGGAAGATTTTTGAGAGACCTTACGTTTAGCGTAGATGTAAAGGCGTTCAATGCTGAGTGATAATTTTGAAATTCATGCGAAAATATTCCTAATATAAAATAATCTTGTCACTAAATTTTTTTACTGATAGAGGAGCATTTGCGGGACTATTCAGGAATGAAAATAAAAATCAACTACTTAAAAATGCAGACACTATATTAACAGTTCTCCATAGGCCCGTAATTACAAACAATTATTACCACCTTTTACGAAACGACACTCTCCACAAATGAATTGATTAAACATTAACTGTGTAAGTAACGATTGATACTCAACTATCCGTAAGCCGTAACGAGACCATTAATTTTAATTGTTTCATAAATAAAAAATAGCATCCGAGAGAATCGGACTCATTTATGGATGACCGCATAAATCATTGCGTATCCGCACCCGTTATAAAAGGGACTGAAGATGTACCCGCAGTTTTCCGTATACCATTTATTTTATTAACGTCTGTCAATTATTGATAATTGAGTAAGGTGTATTGTGAACAATAAGTTTCATGTAATATTTATGTTGTATTTTTCGTTGGTTCTTTATGTTTTGTAACAAATTAACGGTTTACTAATTTATTTATTTTTTCACAGAAAGTGAAATATTTAATTAATAATAACTTTGTAAATATAAATCAAAAAGGTTTCAGGAAGTACCAACCATCAATGGTAAGGCAACTTTTTCCATCTTATTTAAGTTTATTAAAGAGTCGGCATTTTCTGGTCTCCGTATTGTATTTGTGATGAAATGCAAACCACATAAATAGCTTGAGGTTCCTTGTGTAATCACTACTGACTAACTTATTATCTAACATTATCTAAGCCTTTTTCGCACTAGGCTAGTAATTTTGTGGAATATCAAGTAATTTAGTAACTAAACGTTTCTAAACAACAAAAATGTTTGAAGAGTAAATTAGTAAATACTTTAGGCGAGTCACTGTTTTCTTTTAAAAACACAAATTTCTTCATCCACTTCTTCTAAAATAGTAATTGCCATAAGCTTTATCAGCTTATTTACTTTATTGCAATACGTTTATTCGATAGTTTTATGGCAGAGTATTTGAGCCACTAAATTGTTACAGTTTAGTAAAACTTAAAAAACATCATTCATCATCAGACCATTGTTACTGAGCCCGATCTCCAAACTCGAGGGGTTTTACTAGTACCCATTGAAGAGTTACAATATCTACCTCATGGCTCCATCATCAGATCAGCTCCAAAACGCTAAATTATAGTATTGTCATCCGAACTACAAATATATAAAACATTTCAATTTGATACGACAATTGGGAGTAGGTTATAATTGGCTTCCAAGACTTGTTTACATAGTTAGATTCAAGTAAAGTTAATAAAAGCCTGTTAAATACTCTTCACTCTACTAAATTACTAGCCGAGTGCGAACCAGGCCAAATTTCAGCTAAAGACTAAAAGCTATAGTGACTACCACTATACGATTCTGTGTAGCATTATGCTACGGGTTACGGGTTTCGACGTCCTCCGCTTAGAGAAGAACATTGTAATATTCAACAAAAGTAAATCACGCTAACACATATTTAAGACATAATATATCATACAATGAAAATATATTTATGTACTGTTTAAATCTCAGCGTACGCAAGGAATATAAGCTCACCAGAAAATACGAACAACAAACACAAAATTTACGTACACAATTGTTTTAGATCCGCAGCGAAATCAAAGCGTAAATGTCGCGAAAGAAAGTTCGTATGAAGGTTATAAAAATATCTAGGGGACAGGTTGGCGTTATATTGCCGTTATAAATCAGCGCTCAGGACAGGCGGCGAGGCGCGCGACGCGGTCGCGGTGTCGTGCGACGACGTGGCGTGCTTGACGCAGTTCTACTTCGTGTCGCTTCACGATAACACATATGCATAAATATTGACTACACCATGACTTATATGTAAATATTTATTGGTGTACCTTTTATGGTTTGGGCCACAGCTTGTTAAGAACACGCTTCCTTAACGTGAGCTTTTACAGAATAAAAAAATGTTTTTAACTACTATTGTTTCATTAATAGGCACTTTAAACTTTTTAAACTTATTTTTAAAATTAAAAATTTTTAATTTTTATTTTTATTTAAAAAAAATTAAATTATTTTGTTAAACATGCTTGTCAACTCAGGAAGAACAACGTTTTTATTCATTCGTCATACACAAGACCACGGTTTATTATTTATTATTATTGTTTTAAGTGCCTAGTGCCACCATGAAGACCACGGTTAGACAGATTTTTGACTGCTGTACCAGACTTCCACAGGCGGGTGGATAAGCTCGGCAACGCACAAGACAAGTGACACTAGTGTAGGGAGTGTTCATAACCACCGGTGACTGCCACTTGCAACCGCTTACCATGAGACAGCATGACCCGTATGTTGGTAAACTATTGTTGGCTAAAATGCATAAAAAAGGTATATTGAATATATTTTGGAACTAATTCACATTAAAAAAAAATTGGACAAGTGCGAGTTACCGAACCGATTAGAGAGAGAGAGACTTTTTGATATTAATTTCGATAACTCCACGCTCACCTGAGAGAAAAGGTCTTGATAAACAGATAGACTGAACAACAAAGTCATCATATAAGGGTTCCTTTTTTCCTTTCGAGGAACGGAACCCTAAAAACAGAAATTTTGATTTTTTTCTAATTAAGTTTCAAAACATCTTAAAAGGGTTAAAAAACAGCTAACAGTTTTATATCAATAAATATCTAAGCACTAAACTATACTATTCTGATATTCATCACTAAACCTAATTGTCCACCGTGAAAATTGTTATTGCAGTGTTTTAATGCAGCAGTTTTATACTACACAGGCCCAAAATGGACTGATGTAGATTTAAGAGCCTCCACATCTCGGTTACTGTTTGGTGATCTCTTTGGTGAAACCTAAGGATTTGTCACTGCAATTATTGACGAAGTTGTTATGACAAATAACTACCCTAAATATATACTGATAGCTGATACAACTGACATCTGTCGGCCTTGCAGTAAGGGGGTTCCAGTCTTAGGAGCCTCAGTGCAGAATAAAGAAAATAATGATAACAATATAATAAAATATATAAACTATACTAACTATGGTCACACTAAAACTTATTAAAGCATCTACAAGGTATATTATTACAGTAAAATTTCAGATAGTAATATTTAGCAATAGAACCTAAGAATATTATAGAATCTAAGTAAAAAACAATGTATTTCTGAGAATAATTTATTTATAAGGAGACACAATATGGTACAACACAATACAAGGACTATCGCATTATTCGCGTAACGCGCTCTTCACAAGGTGTAACATAGTGGTACAACTGGGACTGAAGTGATTATTACGCTTAAGCACCTGTACTAATAGCCATCGCACATGATAATGTAAACAATTATAATATAATGGTACAACATGATACACGCCAGGTACATACGATTACGATACTAAACTTAGAATATAAATATTACGTTTATTTGTTTAGGACCGCCGTGCGACTTTTAAACACATTAAGGTTTAATTACACTTGTAACGTCCAATTATCAAACAAACATTCATGATTTTAATAGCTTTTGTCCGCGGCTTCACTCACGTTAATGAAGATGTTCTTAATCAATTCAGATATTCCTTAGAAACTGTCATCTTTTTTCCGGCTAAAATACTTTTTATCTGAAAAAAAATACAGAAAGTTACATAGGGTGCGCCCTATATCCCTTTCTGAACCCCTAAAAACGTATATGCAATACTTCACGATGACCTATTGGTCATCGTACTTAAGACCTGAAAGCGTAACAAACTCCCTTTTGCATTTATAATATTAGTTAAGATTTACGATTCTGCCACTTTGTAGAGCAGTAAAGTCACAAAATTATTGAAGACGATTTTTAGGTTCACTTATATAAGTTAAATTAGAAAATAACTAGAACTAAACTTAACTGTCAACGAAAAGAGTGATAAAAATGGTGGTCAAGGTCGACAGACGTAGCCGAAGTGACTTTGAGACCTTGGATATTGTGGCTACGCAAGACCGCTTGTGGCTATTGTGCAAATCTTTAACAGATTTATATTTAGCAGGAGAATTAACTCATGGCTGAGATAATTACTTAGTCATGCGGTGTCAATTGAAAACTTAATGTAAGAATTGAATAACTAAATTACCATTTATTTCAGACTATCAGTCCATTCGTGTTAGTGACATCGAGATACTTAAAAGCTATGATAGTTAGTACATTAAATTATTATATTTTTAATTAATTACAAAAGAAAAATATCTTAACCCTCTGTATCCGATGTGTATGTATCCCACTGCATTGGAGACACTGAGACTGAGACTGAGCAGAAATTCCACATGATATATGCCCAACACAGACTGAAGCGCACAGTCGAACCAACCTGATATCATTTTCAGAATGCTATTGTTTCTATCACGAACTCGCTGTAACAGTGAGGCTACTTTCTTGCGTATTAAGGCATGAAAGCCATTAGCATTATTGCATCATATTCGCAGAGCATTGTATGTCTGCTTAGTATACCGAAACCAAAGGCCACACGAGTAAAAGGACTGGCAATACGCTTTAAACAGAGTTAATTATACCTTCGTATTACTACGAGCAAACCTGTGCACCAATATATTTTACCTCACCGACAACGCTCTGCGTTCCCTCTAGATATCCAGGTCTTCGTTCAGGTCCTCTGTCAATATATGACCTAGATATTTAAATTTACATACTATATGCAGAGTAGTGCCATCAAGTACAACTGGTGATACAGATATGGTTTTCTGTTTCAAATATTAGCACCTCACTCTTTTTAGAGTTGTACCTCCGATGGAGGCGCCGAGCAGCACAATGTCGTCTGCGTAGCTGATATTATTAACACTAGTATTATCAATTCGACATCCAACATGAATGCTGCACAGCCTCTCGATCAGTTCAAAAGTACTTATCAGACTGTATTACCAAAACATCAAAAGATATACAAACTCGGGTGGTATACTCGCATCCTCCAGCTTTCTCCATAGTTTATCGTAAATAACACAATCAAAGGCTTTTGACAGGTCGAGGAAATAAGCATACACCGGTATCTTTTTGTCAGTGTAGTAAATAAAAGTCTTGCTTAAAGGCAAGAATGGCACTCTCAGTAGACAACTCAGCCATGAAGCCAAACTGGGTATAGTGCACGTGAATGTGACCCAAACAGAGAATGTAGAGCATTGCCAACACATAGGTTAGGTGGACTCCTGCATATTTAAATTGCTCAATGCTGAGACTGTCATGACTAGGGGATTTTCCTCCCTGCATATTGTTAACTACAGCCGAGACCTGTTTTGCTGTAAAGGCATTAAAATCTCCTAACATGTATACTGCTTATGCATTACTGTTGTTCTCTATTAGTGAACTTAAAGCTTGAACACGCTCCGTATAGGTGGGTAAGTTTACCACATCATTCACGGGCATATATACATTAACCACTAACACCGATTGATTGTTACCTAAAACCACTTTAATTGTCGTAATTCGCACATTTCCATAATCAACTATTGTAACAGACTTAAACGCCGACTTCCGCCTTAAAATCACCACTTCACCATATGGCCTGCTGAACAGGAGCCCCGCCGACATATCCACTGCCGAGGTACCTAAGAATTGACGCAAATATTTTACTGGTAATATGTGGAACAAAGAAGCAATAAAACCCCCACTGCAGCAAAATAACATGTATTTAAAACATGATTTTAATATAATATCTATTTGAAACAACAAATCATAACTGTTATTTATTGAAAAGACAAGGATAAAACCAATAGAGTAATCAAGTCTACTGTTATGAACACAAATATATTTGAGCTCAGTTTGCCAAATCTATTATAACATCTTTACTTCGGTTCCATGTAATATTGTCACGTGATTACAAATCGGTCGTAAAATTCAACCTCCATAACTTAAGCACCCTCAAAGTCAGTTAAGACCCACTGTGAAGGGTTTAATTACTTTAATAAGCGCTAATACGGTGTAACGCTTTAATAATCTAGTCGGTGTTGATGAGACAACAAGATTACCCGGCCACTTGAAATATGATTACGGGCCGGCCGCTCATCAGGGCGTAAGTGTTTACGGATGCACGTGACGGGTCCCGCCGCTCCCGAACCGCCTCGTCCACTGCTCGCGTATTTACCTAATTGGGACAGTTCCTACGTTGTGACAAAAGTGTGTTGGGTACCCCGGCAAATTAGATTCGTGCCCACCCGCACCTCCCGCCGATGCCTGGGATGCGGCGTTACTGCTACCCGCCTTACTTTCCTCTTTCACCCTAAATTGACTTTCCTCTAATTGAAATACGCGTCAAAGACTCATTCAGCAATTAATCTTTTTTGTTTGTTTTATTAGTGCTGTGCTATCTCTTAACGGACTCATATTACCGCAATATCAATTAAGACATGAGAGGTGTTTTAAATTATGAACTAACCTAAGCACTTTTAGGTTAGTTTTTCATATTGTTATATTTACTATGGTATATACTAATACTAGCAACCCGCCCCGGTTCTGCACGGGTAGCAGAGACATCTTCAACAATCATCAACATATTTCAACCAATTTACACAAAATCTCAACAAATTATACACCTAAACCTTCCTCATGAATTACTCTGTCTATTAGTGAAAACCGCATGAAAATCCGTTCAGTAGTTTTTCAGTTAATCGCGAACAGACAGACTGACGGACGCGGCGGGGGACTTTGCTTTATAACATGTAGTGTTATTAAAAGCTTAAGTTTTTTTGTTTGTTTATCTCTGAAACTTTCAGTCAGAATATTTATTTTGAATAATTATTTTATATTAAATAGAATATTTATTGAGCAAAGTTATAGTCTAAGTAAAATCACGCTACGACCCTTAGGAGCGGGGCTGTGACCATGAACTTGTGTGAAACTGCGGAAAACAGCTGGTTATTTATATTAGTGTTGATACAAATTGAGTTTTTCACGATAAACGCGATTTTAGGTTAACATGGCAATTAGTATTCCGTGTTTTGTATTAACATTAATAGAAAAAGATCGTTTTGATTATGTTAGACTTATCAATATATATTCTAATTTTTGTTACATTTTTTTTTAATGTTATACGGGGCAAACGAGCAGACGGGTCACCTGATGGTAAATGACTACCGCCGCCCATAGGCACCTGCAACTCAAGAGTCACAAGTGTGTTGCCAGCCTTTAAGGTGGGAGTAGGGGAAGGGTGGAAGAGGGGGGGAAGGATTAGGGCATTTTTTTTTTTGCTTGTGGACACCCCCTCCGGCCGTCACCCCACCGGGGTTTTCGGTGGGGCGGTGTGTCGGAATCGAACCGACTAAAACCACACGGTGTGCCGTACTGCGCCTTAAGTAGGAGGGATCCGGGAACAGTTTTTATTAAGACATCCGGAACCCTCCTAGCGCCTGCCCGCAAAAGCGCGGGCATCACCTTCGGGTAAAAAACCTCTCAATTAAGCGACGTCCAGGCACACGCGGACGCCGCCTCCTTGCGGGGGACCACTATGGCGGGTGAAGGGGAAAACCCGTCCCAACCACCAGCGGCCACACTCAGGGTGGCATGAGGCGCTGGTAAGCGCGCCCCCGCCGCCCGGTTCGCCGGCGGCGAATTAGGTCCGAGTGGAGATCGTCCTCCCGGACCCTTTCCGCCACCTCCTTCTGCGAGATGACGTCCTCACAGAAGGTCGCGACCGCGGTAAAATTCCTGTCGCTACCGGCCATGGAGCGTATGACGGCCGGTAGCGAGAGATCCCCTCCAATGACTGCAGTGAGGGCCCGTGCTGAGCCGAGTCCTCACTGCAGTCGCAGTGGTGACAGGCGGGACTCAGTTCCCTCCTAGCGACCGACCGCAGGTACTTCCCGAAGTAGCCGTGCCCGGAAAGGACCTGCGTCAGTCGGAAGGAAAGGGTCCCGTGCTGCCGCCCTGCCCACTCAACGATGACCGGCTGGAGCGCCTCCACGGTGGCAAAGCCAGCACGTGGAACCTCCAGCCGGGACGACCAACGAGCCATGGTGGCTCGACGAGCGGCCTCACGCCATTCGCTTACCTCTTCGGGCGGGGGCCGACTGCCACTTCCCGCCCGGAACTCAGCCGTTCGCCGATATACTTCGGCGAGCACTTCCGCCTCCAAATCCCACGGAGGTGTCCCGGCCAACGTGCATGCCGCCTCCGTCGACACGGTGCGGTATCCGCGTATGGCTCTAACCGCCATAACCCTCTGAGAGCGCCAGAGGCGCGCCCTATTCTGGGTGGTCGCCGCCCGCCCACACCGGTGCCCCGTACAGTGAAGGGTTGGGGCCTCCGGTAATCTCACTCACGCAGCGAAAAGCAATGCTGGCATTGCTTCCCTACCGGTTTTCTGCGGTCCGGCCGAGCCGGCAAATACGTGCCGAAGCATGGCTCTCCCAAATAAATACCTAAAAATAAACTTGCTTTTATTGGAACTTTAGCACATATTGTGTGTGTATCATTTAGTATATTAAAATATTACTTAAATATAATATATCGTTTGAAATGTATTGTGACTAGATTTTATTCGAGATAATCAATACAGATAATTTTTCTAAAGTCATAAAATCAACGAAAATAAATCATTAAAACTTACAAATTTGTTTTGGCAAGAATCAAATACAAACATTTTGGAAAAAAGTACTTTGATATTGATATATTTGATGAAAGTCTTGCATGCATAATGAAATAAAAACAGAGGTAAATATGATGTGATTTAAAAATTCCATTATCTATATTCGATAAGGGAATTGTGTATCTCAAAAAATAAAGTAGATTCTATCAAATTCGAGTTGCTGAGTCTCACGGTAGATTCGATGTGGCTGTGAGTATTCATGAGTATCGATTTTATGCAAAATGCAACAAGATTCACTTGAACACGTCGGCTATACCGGCTATACGATACGCATTATGTGAGGAACCGATCTATTCGACAATTACATTGGTACGAGGTACGAACGCTTGTAATGTGAGTGCGGGTCTAGTATGGCCTCAGTCGAATGACGACATGTGCAGAGATATTGAGAGAATTCAAGTTGTGTATATACGATAGGCATACAATTTGCAGTCGCGTCTTCAAGGCGCAGGCACTGTACATAGCCTATCGTAATGAGAACTTGATAAAGCCAATTTAGACAAGGATTCGATTCTCGTTCTGTTTATTATCAGTCCCACCTAATTTTAGCCCGGATCCTATTGTATAAACTGAATGAACAAACAAGTAATGCAAATTTGTGTTTGTTAACTAATTTAAAGTTTGTAGATAGATCACAGCACTATCTAGAACAACGAAGTGGTTATTTGAGTTCAATTGAAGAGCATAGGGTGGATAATTAGTTGTTTGATATACGCTTTATTTACTTCAGGCATTATACGTATTTCAAGAAGTTAGTATCAGTATATCAACAAACAGTACGTAACTGAAGAACTGAAGAAAAATCAAATTTTGAAAAGTTAAATAAGGTCATTTTAATTACTAGAGTGCAACGGTTAATATATTTTAACATACTTTTATTCTGTAAACTAACATATGATGTGTAAAATAAAAATAAAAAACTTATAAGAATAACTGTAAAGTCTGCAAACCCGTTCGAAAAAACTTCAGTGTTTACAGGCTATAGTGACCCCCTTCCATCAAGAAGACCGATTACTTGTCATACAACTATATAACAATAAATCGTATACTATCTGTTTCATGATGGTTTCAATAAAGATGAAATTAGTATCGTCAAGCTTATTGAGAATAAATAAATTCAAATAAATCGAAAGATTACTAGTTTACTAATGTACTCAATGTAAGAAATCTCGTCCGACAGAAGATTGCGATTAAATAGGCAGGGTTTAATCCTTGAGAGTTTATGTTCTATTCACTCCTTGTGTGGATCTGAGCAAGCAAAAAAGGAGTAATTCATGTAGCTCCCCCCCCCCTCTACCGTAAATTCACTCCTTTTTAGGGTTTTTTCAGTTGCTTTTATCCATGCTCTATTCAAGAACTTTTTCACACATCGCTGGTTTGCGAGAATAGCGACGGAACTAAAAATTATTGATTTTAGAGAATGGCAATGATTTGTGATTTCCGCTAGAGTGTTTTGTCTCAAATATATAATGAATGTATCTGTTTCTAACGAACTTTTTCACGAAATCGGTGTTGCATCTCTGTTCACCATAAAATATCAAAAATTTATGATCGTTTGGTATATGTACTTAGTTCAATTCGACTGAATTTTGAATTACGTCGATATTCTCGTAAACCAGTGACATGTCATATTTCTTACATTCATACCAATTCGAAAATGGCAATATCTCTAACTTAAAATATATTTATGTTAACTAAATGGGCTTTGCTTTCAGAGTAAGAACACATTACTGGCAAATAAACATGAGCACAAGCACCATACAAACACCCACTTTTGTTCCCATGTAAGCATATAAAAGTAAAACTCTGTCAGACTATAACGTCTCGTGGAAGACAGCGAGTGTAACAAGAAGGTTTTGTCATCCGTCTTGCTATTGTGATAGTTTTGACAATTTTGACAATTTCGGTAAACTTTCTAAAGTTTACCGAAATTGGTCCAGCATGCCTCGTAAAGCATTCTGTTAGAAATACAGTAGGTACAAAGTAATGTCACCTGTCGAGTAGTTTGAACAAAATAATGGTAGTCACTTTATGAGCTTTTCCGTTTTAAAAGATTCTTGAATAAGAATTTGGAATGTTCTGTCACCCGTAAGTGGCTAGATATAGACATAAAATTGATGTTTTATCGCACATTGTGAGTAATATTCGAATACTAAAAACTTTAAAATAAAACATTTAAAGTCATTGTAAGCAGGTACACTGTAATATTATTTTCAGATAATAATATACAGGATAACATACAATCAAAAGACATGCCCTGCTTTGAGCAATTGGGCAAAAGATTTTATCCGGGGCTAAGAGCACATTTCACGGGCCATCTATCTTGTGGGGATATTAGAAACAACATTTTCCAATTGTTTATACGTGCTCGGTAAGCTCTTCTTTCATTAGAGACGACGACGTCGGTTGCACAGAAGGCCCGCTGTACCGCTAAGATTGATGGGCGCGGGATGGATTTGTTCTATTCGCGTTCCCAGTCATCAATCATTCGCGGATATTTTTCCGTGTCTCAGGTTGTTTAGTCTAAATAGATTGTTGCAGCATTGAGGCGTCGCTCATATCGACGTGTATCGCGTTAGTATTGATGTCCTACACACGTAAGTCTTCGCACTTTCAAAGTGTCGGACATTATTCAAGTTTATCAACATGTTTTATTCATGTTACATGAGTTGAGAACATTTATGATGCGATTCAGTATACAATGCGTTGTTATCAAATCAACTTCAAAGCTGTTTTGTTACAGTATAGTGTAAAAATAATTTTATTTCATTCTTCAAGCCTTACCAATTCCCTTTTTATTGTCTCCGTTTACGTAAACTGGCGGGACATGATAGCAAGTGGGTGGTATCTGGATATCTCAGATATTTATTTGTAAGTCTAAAGATAGACTTTAGTTAGACCAGAGACCCTGTTTTAAGTAAGCTGTTGTAGGATATTTGTATGCATGAATATGTCAATTTACACTGGTCTGGTACTGTCTGTTACAAAAACTCTATGTATATTTCTCCGTGTTCTAGAGGGCCTAGATAGTGATATGTAGTATGTTCCAGTATATTATTATTTTTATAGCTAAAAACAATAGTACTTACTTTGCCAGATCGAACCGAGTAGATTGTGAACACAGTCACACAATGGATTGAATTATAATTAAAGGTTTAAACAGCTAATCTCACATTGAGTCACTAAAAAACAATATCAGAACAACCCATAAATAGATGAGACAGCAATAGAAAACGTAAAAGTTGGTACAAATATAAAATAATTTAGATATGTTTCGTATATAACATGTATTACCTTTTTTTTTTTTTTTCTTTTTTTTTACCTACATAAATATTAAATATTTAAAATAATAATTGGATTTGATTAAAAACTAGAATATTTTGTTCCTGAAAACAAAGTTCGTTATTTCAAAAAAGCAAAAATGACTATTTTACAACCAAAAATGGAAAACGCCCAACGTCACAGCTTGAGCCGATGTTAGTGCCTAATATAATTTATTGTTCTAAAAAAATGTATTATAGACTCGTAACTCCCATTGATCCCCCGGACTGGTTTTCCACATCCTCTTAGCTGAAACATAGAAATTATATGTAATGTTAATTAGCAACAAATTCAATCGATATTACAAGCTCTAGATATTCACGTTACTGTATAATTTAGAAGTAATGAATGGTCATATGGTGTAACTATACTGTACAATACGAGTAGTTCATACCAATTTTGGTAGCCTTTACAGCCAACCAAGTGTCTACTTGTGGTTTACAAGCCGCCGTGCACACAGATCTCAGTCCGTTGTATCCAGATGTCGAGTAAAGAAGATTACAAGTTCCAAGCTATTCTATTGAAACTACAATTGCCAAGTTCTGGGAATAAACTACTTCCCTACATAAATCTACATGGATTGAATTACACAGAGTCTTTCCTTTTTAGGTCGTAGGTAATATAAACCGACATTCATAAACATATGCAGGAGTATTAGTATTCACAAAGATTTGTCTCAGGGACAAACGTGATTGAAACGACAGTTTTCACCATTTTGTGAAAGGATTTTAATTCAACAAAACTACTTTCAATCGGCATTTTCTTCACAATTTAGGTTGCGGTGATGAAATTTTTTTTACAATGTTGACATTGGAACCTCATATCAACATAATCACAAAAGTCACAAATCTCGTTTTGGTTACCGCTAGGACCAGGCTCATCATTGTTAGGTTTTTATTTTAAACTTCTTTTGTCTTCCTTTTTAGGCATCGCCTCGAAGTTGGTGCGCTTTTTATTTTGTCGGTGCCTGCATAAACATGGTGCGATCATTTTTATTCAAATTTCTTTTCCAAAACACTGTCTATTTGCTAGTTTATGTGCTTTATTATGTCACGTTTATTAGAAGCTGCAATAGTACCTCTACTGTCGGTGGTAGAAAGTAACAGAATATTCTTTATTTATTTTTAGGCGTTTAAGAAAACGATTTGAAAAAAATACAAACTTATACAGGTAAATACAGGTACATCGTATCACACACACCTTTTTTTGTAATCATGACATTTAAAATATGATATAAAATATAAAACTAGAAATCGTCAAAAAACGTTTTTAAAAAATTGCTGCAGTAATCCTCAATGGTAACGCTGTTCATAAACATTCGTCTCTTAGATCGTCAAAGCTTTGTAACTATTCAAGGACACGTTACTGCTTGTTAATTGCACACGCAATACTAAGTGACCGATATCATAGAAAGTATATAAAAGGGAAACTTTCTATGTCTTCTACTCGAGAAATTAGAAGAACTTTTTCACTTCGCGCGTTCTGAGAGACAGATTTTATAAATCTAAAGTTAAATCTGAATAGTAGTACCTATTAATTACCTATCAGTTGTGATTGATTAATTTATATTTTGGGCACTCACTGTTTTCTTAATAACCAGATTATTAGTAGGTATAAAGTTGTTCAAATCGACAAAAAATCGGCTATTACCTTTAATAATAATTATTCATAATACGTTACTGTTACTACTAAATTTAAACTTCGAACGTCTAACTTAAATAAAAAGTAATTTAATTTAGTTTTTTTTTTCACAATATGCACCGAATTTGCAAGATTTACAAGATTTGATTTATCATAATGTGTGCGACAAGAGGTTTGTAGACACTTTATACCATTATATAATGTTCTCACCATAATATTAGTTTACTAACGTAATAGACTCCTCGTTACCGCGTCATCGGAACGATTGGCAAGTTTTGATAAAAAAATGAATCGATTAAATTTTATACTATTATACAAGTTATCACAAGATTACATATTATAGATAAGTAATAATGAGAGTTGCAGAATTTGGAAATATTACTAAAGCTTACGGATTCCTTTTCTTAAAAAACATATCTTTTTATAAACCACACAGTGTCATATTGTGTTTTATAAAACATTCCTATTTCTAGTGATTTCCAAAAAAAAGCTTAACACCGAAATCGTTATAAGTGTTCCCTTCTTCCTGTAAAAAGCTCTCTAGATTTCTCCAGGATACCATGATCAGATCCTGAACAGATTGCGATTAGACAACAAGGGTGCATAGTGTATAAAAAAAAAGTATTGTTCAAATTGGTCCAGCCACCTCCGAGTAATGGAGTAAAATACATAAAATAAAAAAGATTCCGAGCTGAACTGAGAACCTCTTCTTTTTTTTGAAGTCTGTTATTAAAGAATAAAGTTGAAAAATGAACGCAGCTAGTTCCTTCTTTTAAACAACACAAAAATTTCGACGTATCGATGGATTGTGTTTTGCTATTGGTCAATCCCATTCCAAACGGGGTCAATATTCACCTAATAAATCGAAAAATATCGAAAAATAATTTGTTATCAAACACATTTTTTTAAACTTCACAGTATCTCAAAAAACGAGTATTTATTGCGTATATTAATTGCAATTCAAAATAATTTGGTGTGTATGTTCTACAAAAATAAACACATTGAAAGTAGTATTGAACTATCAGTTTACCTGTTAAATTTCATTATTTGGATTTTTGCTGTATGTCACACTACAATCTAATACAAACTTTATTATTTTTTATATTTATCTATTAAAATATAAAAAGAAAACGATGAAAACACTAAAATTAAAACGGGATACTATTTTTGACAGAAAACTATTGCAAACATAGTATTGCCCAACATAGGAACCTTGTTGGACGATAACACATTCCGCCTTGCCACTTGCCTTCGTTTAGGAGCTCCTTGTGTTTCTCCGCATCTTTGTCACTGTGGTCAGTCTCGGACACCATGGCCTTTCTTGTAGCAGAAGCGCAGGCCGTATATCTCGACATGCCAATCTTAATGACATAATCCGTCGTGCTCTTGTCACCGCTGGCGTGCCAGCCGTACGTGAACCTAATGGTCTGGTACGAGACGATGGGAAGAGACCAGATGGTATGTCGTTACTGCCATGGAAGATGGGTAGGCCTTTGGTGTGGGACGCAACCTGCGTTGACACCCTCGCACCATCACATCTTCCAAGTACAGCTGGTTGTGCTGGCGCTGCTGCTGCATCAGCAGAAAGCCTCAAACGGCGTAAATACAATAATTTAGTTGGTAACTATGTTTTTGAGCCGTTTTGGGGTCGAAACGCTTGGGTCATGGGGTCCGAGTGCTCGTTCCGTTTATAAGGAATTAGCTAAGCAACTGATCGACACTTCTCGTTACCAGAAGGCGGGCCTTTTTCTTGCACAGAGAATTAGCATTGCCATTCAACGTGGCAATGCTGCCAGCCTTCTGGGAACACTGCCAGTAGGCGACGATGTGGAGGAATTTTATGACGCATGCATGTAAATAGCCCATAAATAGTTCTTTTTCTTTTTTTATTAGTTTTAATGTGTAAATTGTTTATTGTTATCTGTATGTATGTGACAATTATATGAATAAATAAACTACGCTTAAAAAAAAAAAAAAAAAAAAATTGCAAATTAAATTATTAAAAATATTTTTTTTCAAACCAACCGGTTTCACGGTCCGATTTATTCTGACCCTTACTGACACCTAAGTTTTAATGTAAGGCTAGGTATCGTACTCGTACACAATGAACATCGTGCCCACATGAGTAACATGGTGTATAATTTGTTCCAGAATCATTATTTCCTCGTTTTGTCGAGCCAGTACCAAATGTGACGGTGACTGTAGGACGTGATGCACTACTAGCCTGCGTTGTCGAAGACTTACGAGGGTATAAGGTGAGCAATTTTTTTTCAATTACTTTTTTCTTGCTACTGACATAGAACATAATAACTTTTTAAAGTGTTTCTTTAAATAATTTATCCATTATGTAAAAGCAACATTAACAAATATTTAAGGATGGTCAGAAAAAGTAATCAAATATGAAAATAATTTCGACAATTTTTTCAGGTGCACAGAATCTGGGTTGTTTCCTCCCATTCATTTTTGTGCCCAAATTTATTTAGGCTTTTATTACAAAACAATTTATTTTTTTATAATTCTTTTAGGATTTACTCTAACTAGAACTTAAGTCGCTGGAGCTTATAATTGATATTTGTCTGTGTTATTATTATTTTTTTCAGTAAAATTCTAAAACTTTTCTAGGTGTTTTAAGAGTCATTAAAAATAAAATCATTTGCGCTAAAGTTTAACAAAAAATACGACTAAGGGCAACTCCATAAATCTCATTCATTAAACAAACTTTTCAAAGTTATTAATTCCAATTACCGTTAACTCGTAGGTACACAATTAAAATGACTGATTCAACAGCACTGACTCATATTTATTAAAGACTAGCAGCACTCCGCGTTTTCACCCGCGTAAGTCCCGATCCCGTGGCAATATCGGGATAAAAAGTAGCCTTTGCATTAATCCAGATATCCAGCTATCTACATACCAAGTTTCGTCACAAACATCCATCCATCCATCCATCTTTCCAAACATTTACATTTATAATATTAGTGAGATTAGCGGGATATACGGTTTTACACACGTATATATTTCGGGGATGCCCAATTAGTTTCCGACCCGACGGGGGCCCTTTATCAAGGGGCGAAGCGACCTTCCACGTCGGTGACTGCACTAACTCATTCACTTGAGCAATGAAATATCTTGGTCATCATAACCTAAGAGTAGGAAATACGATCCAGATTTGAAGTATATTATTTAAAATAAATGTTCAAGATAAAAATAACTCAACGATGTTTTAACTTTAACATTTTTACTCATTTTATTTTACAACTGATTAGCATGTATTTTCAGTGAGCTTAGTAACCCATTATTGTGTCTGAAGTCATCATAACTGACCCTTGAATATTGCCACAATTTTAACAAAATGCCATTTTAGACTTTAAGAAAATGTAAACAATTTATCATGGTGTGGTCATTACAGTAAATCTTAGGCAACCATTACACGATAGGTTTTGATGTCAGTTTTACTACAATCACTGCCATGATTAACAAGTGATTGAAACCTTTAATGTGTGTGTTATCTTACGAGTCAATTTCGAACCAATTGCTCAAATTGACTGTTGTCAATCATGATCAATTATGATCGATATGCAAATGGGTATGCAAATGTAATTTATTTGCATAATCATCTCAATATATTTAGCTATTTTCTCTGGCCTCAGTAAATTCCTATTTAACATCTTATACTATTCCGAATGATAAATAAGCGGTTACACCAGGTTTTTACAGAGAATATGTAACAGGAGGTTATGTATCGTATCAATAGTGTACAACGGTTTAATTAATCTTTGTATGCGAGTCGCTCCTGGAGTTATATCATCCTAAATCTAAATACTGATTAACATCAGATGGACCATTTGCATTCCATTTTAGTATCCTTCCAACACAAAAGGAGGATCCTCTGACCGGGCGAGGTGATTATACCTGGCAAAACATTTTTCACAAAACATTATTATTATATTTTTTACATGTATCTATAATACAGTATTCTTTATTCTTTTGTTTTTAATTTTTGACATGCTAATAATTTTTATTTAATTTTTTGGATACATTCTTATTATCTTAGTGTATTCTTATAGTGTGTGAATGAAAGTGTCATTTGGGATAGCATTTTCTATCTTAATTTTCACAGCAGTCTGGCAGTTGTATTTTATTGACCTTCCCAAATACCTGATTACGTTGGCAGACCGGTTGGAGTCGTGGAGCTCCCTAAGATGTTGTTGAGTTCCGTGATTACCGACTTATCTGGTCTACTGGTTGTCGTGACTGGTCAGCTCAAAACCGAAATGGTTATTTCGTATAAAGACCACCCTAGACGCCTGCATGGCACTTGCGCAGTTTGAATTAATATAGATTTGGATCCTTGAGTATATTTCGGCGTTTCTTCTCAATGCTAGTCATAGCAAATGCCTTCAACTAACTTCAATCTAACTTTAAAGAAGAAATCAACGTGTAAAAGTGTCCAAAACGACCTATTTGCAAAAAAAATATTATTTCATTTATCACTAATCAGCGCGAGAACTTTTATTGTGGAGATGCAGGATTAGTAGATGACATTTAATTATGTTTTCGGTGTATGTGGATCGCCTGGAGTGAGACCACGGCCTCACAGAAAACCGGCAGTGAAGCAATGCTTGCATTACTTTTCGCCGAGTGAGTGAGGTTGCCGGAGGCCCTAACCTTTCCCTCCCCCCTCCCCCGTCCTCCTCTTCCATACTTCCCCTACCCCCACTTTAAAGGCTGGCAACGCACTTGTGACTCTTGAGTTGCAGGTGCCCATGGGCGGCGGTAGCTATTTACCATTAGGTGACCCGTCTGCTTGTTTGCCCCCTATACCATAATAAAAAGAAATTGCAAGTAATTACAATCACAAGTAACCAGTTACTTTAGGTGAACCGTATACTTGTTTGCTTAGATGTATAAATTAAGCCAACCAACATACTCACACATCAACTCAGTTGTAAGTATGACGCCAGCCTTTGGATTCGCTGTGCCCACGTTTCACGTCTTAAGAGATGTCTTAGTAAACGATAAGTGGTCCTATTATTTATTATAAACTCGGATCAGAAAAAATATTATACATAAATTCATAATTATTTATTTAAATTGTTTATAATTGCAAAGTAAAATTGATCAATAATGTAACTTTATTTCCGTATATCGCAACCCGTAGAATATACCACGTTCAGATGTTCGATAACAGGATACAGTCATGTAAATTGTGATGTCAGATTTAAATATGTACTCGTGCATACTATGTTTGTCAAGTGAAAACATCGAAACTATGCTACAGCTCACTGTGTTCTTGATCTCTGAATAAGCGAATAGATAGGCAATTAAGATAGCAAATATATAATAATTGTAAACTAGAATTTCCGAAAATGACGTCAAGGGCCATGATGAACGAGCGCTCTGTAATTCTGTGAACGGATACGCCGTGCCAGAAACTTCATACAACTCTATTCATGCGATGCACGGGGTAAAGTTTTAACAAGCCAACTTAATATCACTTTGCTCAGAATGCACGATTCGCCAGTTATTAATCATGCAGGACGGCTAGTTAGCAAAATTGGAGAGCTATGTAGTGTGTAGTGCACTGAAATTTATTTGGGACGAGGTGGAACTGTGCCCAGGTACCGTTAACTAAATAGTATTTATAAATTAAAAATGAAATTCAAATAACGAGAGCACTGACAGCTTAAATTTTTATGACAGCCACATGAGAGACCAAATTTCTATTTTAAATTTACCTTTAAATACGTACGTTAATGGGTTTTTTGCCCCAATTTACTTTATACAGAAACTAGCAACACTACAAAGTAAACTCATTTTTTACTCAACACATTTTAAAAGTACATTAGCTAACATTTCAATGGAAACCAGAAATTTTTGAAATGTTCAATGTAATATTCTTCCATTTACGGTACTTTCACATTTTCTATCCGTCCGACGTCCGTCCGAATATCTTTTTAACGATATGTAGGTTACTATTACTGGAAAATGATTGGTTAAAATCGATCTCTTTTATTTATATTTTGTAAGAGATCAGATAATAACAAGATACTTTGTTGAAATTTTCAAAATCTAATATTATCTAATCAAATAAAAATATATATTAGTCAAACAAACAGGCATTGAGGAACAAAGAAAACATAAGTGTTAGAAACCATGAGACATAAAAATAATATAATTTCTACAGGGTTCATAATATAATTTGCAGATTAATGTAGGAAAGATCTTTTAATAAAAGATCATTCCCGAATCTTTCAGATTCAATTTTAGCTCAGTTTATTTAATGTTAATAGATAAGAAAATATACTGGACACTAGAGTAGAACCCTCGCCATATTTTTAGCACCTATTGCATTGAGGCCTATGGATCTGCGTCTGAGGTAAGTTGATTAATGAAAACTCAGAGCACCTGTTTTATGGTGACACTCTCGACAGATTCCTCTTTTTGCACGTACCGTCAGGTGGAGTATTCAAGCCAGCCAGTATGCAGTATAAATTACAGATCATAGACTGAAGAAACAGATTAATAAGTATTGAAGACCCATATGGAAAATCCGATTAGAAAATATCCATATCCCTTAAGACGCCACCGAAGGTTGAGTATGATACAAAGTTAAGGGACATACCTTACTCCTTCGAACAACTTGTAATTTTTATTGCTCTCGCATATTACCACCATCAGAAGCATTTGAGACTTATATTCCAAAATTTTCATCCATTCGTAGTAGACGTCGTATGACTAAAAATACTATGTTACCAGGTGTTGGTGATATAGTGGTGTGAGAATTCGATAAAATATAAATCAAATAAGGATACAACTAATCAAACCGTAGAAAATAGCGATCGCGTTAATCAACTCAGGTCTGATCTTTGTCTATAATACAAAGACTAGAGAAAAAATGCAGTGAACATACTGACAGAGTCATCACACATCACACATCTTATGACGACAAAATAAACTTCTTTAAAACTACTGATCTTGAGTAGCCAGAAGAATGTCTACATTCTAGTTAGTATATGCATATAAGTACTCCAACATCAACCATGGAGCCACAGACCGTCAAGCAAGATCTCCTTGCCTTTTCGGAATATCCAACCTTCGTTACATTTCTCCAATCTACTTTCCGATCCATCAAAGTGTAACGGGTATTCAAATCGGCTTAGATGTTCTTAATAACATGATTGACAGAGGAACAATCCTAGCTGTCTGTGCATTGTTATTGCATAAAATTATTATCATATTACAACATTTTTCTTTTTAACAGGTAGCATGGGTTCGAGTGGATACGCAGACAATTTTGAGTATCCACCATAATATTATAACTCAAAACCCTCGCATCAGCTTATCGTATAATGATCACCGGTCGTGGTATCTTCACATCAAGAACGTTCAAGAGGTTGACCGTGGATGGTACATGTGTCAGGTCAATACCGACCCCATGCGTTCAAGAAAAGGATATCTTCAAGTTGTTGGTAATTTTTTTTTTAAGAAATTTAGCATTAGGCACGGTTCATATTCTTATTTCACAACCACTTACAACGCTATTTACCCTGTAGTTGTATCTTAAGGGAACAATGATTGAAATTCATCGAGCTTTTCTTTGGCATTGGACCTTAAATAATGTCGCCCAATATATTTCGTTCTTATCTACAACTTAGGGAAAATAATATTTTCTTAATACCTAGTACTAAAGGCTCTGATGTCTTCGCCAACATTTCCCGTGGTTAAAATTTTCTTTGTGGTAATTTTTGAAGAGGGCGTTATTATTTGAACCTCAAAATACTTTTCAAATAATTACATTTACTTCCTATTTCGCAAGTCAAAATTCTACGAGAAGAGCTATGCAAGTATTAAATTATAAATCTTATTTCAAGATTTCTTAACAATGTAATCAAATGAAACACGTTTTCATATTCAAATAACTTTGTGAGTAGTGCATTTATTTATTTATTAATTAATTCTAAACTCCGTTATCTTTAAATTCATAGGCAAACGTGCTACAATTATACTCGATAGTATTTCTCATGTTATAATTACAAAAGGTAATTAGAATGCTTATGTCTAGTGTATTAATTTTCCTAATCTACCTGAATACCTAATGAATCTACGAGGGAAATACCTGAGTGTTGAGGTTCCGAAGTTTAGGTGTAGCAATAAAGTCACAAATTCATACAACATTTCTGTGGTTACCGCATGGCGACCCAGCAGTATGACGTAGGTAATGGGTCACTATACCCTTATATAAAATAAATATTAACTTCAAAATCAATTAATTTATGAGCAATTTACCCAACAAGCAAATAGCGTTGTGCAAGATTGTTGCTAAAACAATTCAGACATCATTTCCCTGATTTATCAAGATTATTTCCCCAAGGAGTTGATCAAACTAGAGAGCAGGCGTACTGCTGTCTGATTACCTCTGTACAACTCATTCGCATGTTTTGAGTAATAATACTGCGAGTTCAAAGGCGGCTCTACTATAAGAACATTAAGTTGGATTGTTTTAATATTCATTAACATACAACTGATATATTTGGTTAACGTTTTGCTAAGCTATGAAAGTAAGTGTACTTCTCCAACATGGTTTACTTTCTTATACAAATAAGTTTTTTTTTCCTAGTCCCTCCTGTGATCATCGACAACATGACGTCAACGGATATGGTGGTTCGCGAAGGCACAAATGTGACAATGGTATGCCGCGCTACCGGTTACCCAGAACCTTACGTCATGTGGCGACGAGAAGACGGGCAAGAATTTAACTGTAATGGTGAATCAGGTATGTTATTGATTATTTTCTTTAATAATTCTAAGGTAGCAAACAATCATACCTTAACATATATATAGTACTTTTGTAACACCACAGTTTACACAGAAATACCAGCAGTAAATGTTTAAAAATTTGAAAATATGACGATTAGAAACTAATAATTTTTGTAATTTCAAATCTTCAATAAATATTTTTCATTACTGGATCTATTCATCGATTTTTCACGGACATAATTAGACACATATTAACAACATATATACATAAACTATATGTTTATTGAGTTGGAAGAAATTTCTAACAGACCTCCTATGCCATGGAGGTCTGTTGGAAATTTCTTCTACAATTTAATCGTGGGAGAGCCATGCTTCGGCATGTATGGGCCGGCTTGACCGGAGTGATACAACGGCCTCACAGAAAACTGGCATGAAGAAATGTTTGTGTTGTGTTTCGCCGAGTGAGTGAGGTTACCAGAGAACCTAACCCCCTTCCTCTACTTCCACCTTAAAGGCCAGCAACGCACTTGTGACTCTTAAGTTGCAGGTGACCATGGACGGCGGTAGTTACTTACCATTAGGTGACCCGTCTGCTTGTCCATGCCATAAAAAAATACAATGCACATATTTATTAAAAAAAAATAGAGAATATAAACTAACTTTTATTAGCAACAAATTAAAAAAGCTTCCATACAAAATTCAAACCCGATTTAATCCTAAATGAGGAAATAATCCACTTTGAATAATCTGTTTTTTTTTTATGTTTGTACGAAGTTACTATTATGTTTTAACTGAAAACAGAGTTAAAAGAATACTATCAGCAAAGTTATGCCTAAGATAGTCTATATATAATCTAATACTATGCGCAATTATAATGTATGTATTTATGTATGTGTATATATATATGTATTTGTGTATGTGTATACGTATGTAGTTGTATGTATATATGTTTGTGTAAATATGTATGTGAACATATACTAGTAGTAGGTACATATTATATATTTGACACCATAACCGCCCACACTAAATCATTACAGTCCTGTCCATCCAAAGGTTGCCTGGAAGATATTGCTTATTGTGATAAGGCCCCCCATTGTGCATTTTATGTTTCAGTTGTTTTTTTTTTAATGTATTTATATCATGTGTTTGGTGTACAATAAAGAGTACCATCTATCTATCTATCTATCTGTCTGTTTTCGGCACAGTCGGCACTCCTGTTAACAAAGGATTTGGGTGCTCTTATAAATATCCGGTCAAAACATTAGTTCCCGGACGCTCATTATGTTGACGCTTTCTCAACGGAACAAAACAGATGAAAGAAAGAAATCTCCGAAGCGAGAAATGAACTGGAATAAGCCGGCTGGGATACCACTCCAGTACATCAGCTAACTACAAACGAACATCATATTGTGTTCTAAAATTGCAATTCTGTCCAAATTATTTCAACATCATCATTTAATTACATAATTTTAAACATCACAATATTGAACATGACAAATGAGTTCCAGTTATTTCACAATATCTATATTTGTCGTTCGTAGTTATTACAATGTCAACTAATGGGCTTATTTTAATTAATGCACTGTGCTTAATTGATTTTTTGATAGAATATGTATTTACGCAGTATGGTACGCAAGGAGTGGTGATATACGAGTAAATAGAGAGTCATTAGGTTCTGCGTTAAGGGAAATAGAGAATGTAAGGCAATCACCAACTTTGCTTTATTAAAAGTACCTACCTCATAAATAACGTGTGTAATTTCGTATGCTTGGAAACTGTTCTTGGATTTTCACATCATATTTCTACTTGAATCGGAGCTCAAATGGGAAAGTACCTTCATCATACAGCGGACTGAAGACCGTGGTTACCTACAATGAAAACCACAGCAGTTAATTAGTATTAAGTGAATTTGCCAGTGGATTGCTATACCACTGTATAGCAATCCACTGGCGATAGGTGCGAATCTAACATTTAAATGTTTGGTTTTTCTTTCCATTTTTTTCTATAAAAATAGCGAACAAGAAAAAAATTACAATATATTCATTTATTTGCAGTGAATGTGGTGGATGGTGAAAATTTAACAATATCTAAAGTATCCCGGCTGCACATGGGCGCTTACTTGTGCATCGCTTCGAACGGCGTCCCTCCATCGATCAGCAAGCGAGTCGTGCTCATGGTGCAATGTAAGTTACGTTATCGATTTATAACTTCACCAGCGCTGAAATATCGCACGCAGGGAGCTCATATATTGAAAATCTTAACGTCACTGTTTGTGTGTTTATAATTCAAGATCTACTTGCTTTATTTAAATTGTATAAATATTTAAATTCATGGGCAAAGGCTAGATTCTATTTATATGCATATCGATCGCAATTCAAACAATATTTTCATCTAAATGTTTTTTCCGTGGTGTAAGTCTTACGTACAATGCCCATAAATGCCTTGTAGAGGCCTTAGTCTCGCCCCTATTACCTAAAAATATAAATAGCGTAATGTGAGTAGTGGGGTACACTGAAAGATTTGCGTAACTCATTAATAAAACAATTTGCATGTAAAGTAATATATTTACTGCTTTTCGAAGTATGCTCCATTACATTTTAAACAGTTTTTCATTCGGAAAAACCATTTTTGAAAACATGAGCACCATTGGTCTAAGGGCATGTTTTTCCTCTGCCTAAATGTATGCGTAAATGTTATACCTCTCATTAAATCTTATTTTTTTTGGGAAAATAAAGAAATCGCATTGCGCCAGGTCTGGACTATGTGCGAGATGGGTCACTAGCTCTACCTTTTTAGAAGCCAAAAATGACTTTTCTTGTCTTTTTTTGACTTCTTGGTAGTATTTCCCTACCTTTTTCAAAGACACTGGGCAAACATATGGTGGTGTACCACTCAGCATTAACTATCTTTTGTTCTTCAAGTGGGATCGTGCAGACAGGACCCGTCCGGGCGAAAAAAAACGTAATCATTTTTTTGCCTACGTTTCTCGCCTGCCTCAATTTTGGTAGTTTGTTGTGATACGCTGGTTTTCTAGCGACATTTTGCTCAGCGATCGCAGTTGAGGGCCGACCTTCACGAATTTCATCATGGAGAGAAACACGGCCACGATCAAATTCTGCGTACGGTGCTCAAATAAGGTGCTTCCCTCCCAAAAGCATTTTGAAGACTAGCAGTGCAGTCTTGCAGTCAGTGAACTTTTAAAATCATAAAAAATCATCGCCCTAAAATCTTTTCGCGCTAATTCCCATTTTTCCTACGAATGACGAACTTCAAATTGTGATAAGGCTAAGTGGCTAAGCTCTGCAGCATATGCTGTAAGGAAAGTCCGCCAATTCACAGACATAGATACTGCGCGACTAGTATACTTTAGTTATTTCCACAGTATCATGTCTTATGGTATATTATTATGGGGGCGTGCTGCAGATATAGAATCGATATTCATTCTGCAAAAAAGAGCTATCAGAGCCATTTATAATCTAGGTAGTCGCGAATCCCTTAAGGATCTATTTAAGGAAATTAATATCCTGACGGTGCCTTGTCAATATATTTATGAAAACATCATGTATGTTAGAAAAAATCTTCATCTCTTTACAAAACGGTGTGAAAGACATAATTATGTTACTAGAGATGGACACAAACTAGTTCAACCAAAATTTAGTTTAGGAAAATGCAAACATCTTTTATGGGGTACTGCGTTAAATTCTATAATAAAATACCTGATAATATTCTTCAACTAAGTGAGAAGAAATTTAAAACTTGTATAAAACGCACGCTACGTAAACGAGCATATTATAAACTAGATCATTATTTAGATGATAAAAATGCTTTGCAAAATACCGGTCCTGCTCCACAGTCACACTGTCAATGAGATTTATTGATATTTTGATTATTTATATTATTGACATTGTAAATGTTATAGAACATTAGTGTTATTTTATACACTGTTGACATTGTAGTTAAGATACGCTTTTTACTTTTTGTTATTTAAAAAAAAAACAAAATTTGAATTGTACATGTGAGAACTGTGTAGTCACAAGTATCATGTTAATTTTCTATGTTGCCTAGCAGCTCCGTGATTTTCTTTTCCATTTCAGAACAATATTAATTTATGTTACATTGTCCTCACATTAAATTGCGCTTATAAGCAATGTAACAAATAACTTTGTAAAAAAAAAACATGTTGGAAAAGAGTGTCCTTGGAGTTTCTTGCCTGTTCGTGATTTCCCGCCAATTTTCTTTTAAGCAATGATTGAGTTCCTTAAGTTTAAAAAAATACAACATTCGAAATTCAAACATTTATGAGCGGTCAGTAGCGCAGAACTTTCAGTGTGCCCTATGTATAATCTAGACAGTCTAGACAGACAAGTTCAAGAAAAAGAACTGGCGACGCAGCAGCCGTGTGTTTATAGTTTTAGCTTATCTGTGATCTAAATACCCAAATGTTGTTCATGTGTGGGAATATTTATTTATTTTTATTTAATACTTTATGCACAATATGTACAGAGGCGGACTTAATGCCTAAGACATTCTCTGCCAGTCTACCTTAAGGTGGTGTAGAAATTAATGAAGTAGGTGCATTAAGAAGTGTACGAATGAGTGTAATATCAGAAAAATTAAATATTTATATACGGGAAAATATATACATAGATACATACATACCTGTATGAATACATAAATATAGTAATATAAATAATAGATACATAAACATATTTTTCTACTGTTCTGATGATTCTGCCAGTTTACGGAAGAGGAGAGCACGAACCTTTGTTTTAAATGATTGGCGACTAGGTGCCATCCTGATTTCTTGCGGTAGAGCGTTCCAGAGGAGGACAGACTGAACAATGAAAGAAGAGTTGACACAGGCTGAGGAATGATTGGGACATAATAGGAGAAGATTGTTTGAAGAGCGGAGATTTCTGAGATGATTAGAGCAAAGATACTGGAGAATGGAGGTAAGATATGTAGGAGAAGTAGGTGAATTAAGAATTGAATACAGAGTGGTGAGGGCGCGTAGATGACGGCGCTGTCGAATAGGAAGCCACTTCAATTCCGAACGAAAAGAGGAAACGTGATCATACTTACGAAGATTAAAAATGAATCGAATGCAATTATTCAGAAGACGTTCGTGTTTGTTGAGAAGATCTGCATTCAAGTCATAGTAGCATACATCACCATAATCAATAATGGGTACAATCAAAGTCTGAACTAACATGGCTTTGGTCTTGGTTGGGAGAAAGTTTTTAAGACGGTATAACGCACGCAGTGTGCCTGTAACTCTTTGGCTGACACTTTGGCAGTCTATCTAGGTCAAGCCTCCTGATCAGACGTTGACTGCCAACAATAATAGCCTGGCATTTGGTTGGGTTTACTGATAAGCCAAATCTGTCGGACCAGCCACTAATAGCCTCCAGGTCGCGATTTATCATGAGAATAGCGTCAGATATGCGGTCTACAGTAGCTTGGTAGTACAGTTGCAAGTCATCGGCATAAAGATGATACGTACACTGAAGATTCTGAGTGATAAAATTGATAAAAATAGAGAATAATAGAGGAGAGAGGATGCCACCTTGAGGGACGCCAGAGCCAAGATAACGCCAACTTGAGGAGGATTCGTTAAAGCAGACAGACTGCTGGCGCCCTTGAAGATATGACGAGAACCATTCCAGTGCATCAGGTGCAATCATAAGATAGGAGAGGATAGATAAAAGGATTTCGTGATTGACGGCGTTAAAGGCGTTCGAGAAGTCAACCAAAGCTAATACTTTGGACTCCTCTATTCCTGTCCTGATGTCACCAGTCACTTTTAGGAGGGCGGAAGTTGTGCTATGCCCAGGCCTGAAACACATGCCTCAAGAACTTTGGAGAGGAAGGGAAGAATGGAAATAGGTCGTAAGTTTTTCAGGAGGGTAGGATTAGGGATCTTTGGGAGGGGAATGACAAACGCATTGCGCCACAGGGAAAGGAAGATACCCGAGTCAAGTGAAAAATTTACTATGTGTGTTAGCACAGGGAGAAGGTGGTCGAGGATAGGAGTGACCATACGACGATTGATGTGATCGCTTCCCATGGCGTTGGACTTAGTAGAAAGCATTATCTTTTTGACGTCATCCGATGCAACTAGAGAAAACTGAAAGGAGTCAATATTAGGACGGGGTAGGTCAGCCAGATGCTTCAGAGTACGGCTCTTGATTTGGTGATCAAACAACGGAAGTGAGGTGAAATGGCGGTTAATGTCATCCAAATCAAAAGTCGTAGCAGGGTTACATTTTCCAGATTTTCCAATACCCAATGTACCGAGAAACCTCCAGATGTTTGAGGCAGAAGAACAATTAATATTACTGAGAATATGGCGGCATTTAGCCTTCAACAATCGACGCATGTTTTGAAGTACAAAGTTCTTTCCCGACAATTTACTTATTTGAATTTTTAACGAAATAAGATGATTCTTCGTCTAAGTATGCTTCACTCCGACAGGTGAAATACTTCAACCCTTTAATATAAAAATGCCTTGTGTTGTATTCCTTCCTTTGTTGCCAACATTTATTATATAACCTTATATTGTCGGCTTATATCCTCGAGACTTGTTCTGCCGGTGCAGCGACTTTTCATTTTTAGGCTTCCTTACCTTGACGGAGGGAAAAAAAGAATCCTTAAAGGATCATCATGTTTCCGTCCGTCTGTCTGTCAGTCTAGCTGTCTGTCTGTCTGTCAAGACCCTTTTTTTTAGGGACGCGTGGAGGTTTTACGGTTTATGGCTATTTCAGTTTTTATTTAATGAAAAAATATATATAAAAATATATATATATATATATCAATATATAACCCATTGACCTAGAATATTAAAATTTGCAACACCTTGTACGAACACACATTGAAGAAAATGAAGAAGTACAAAAATCTTAGTATTGACTCGGCGCAGCAGTCGTCCCGCGCATTCGATGAAATGGTCGTTTTAATATTGTGTGCATATACTAGGGAATAATTTATAGTTTCGTAAATTCGAATAAAAAAGTAAAAAAGAGGTTCACCATCCACCTCCTTTCTGGCTTCATCATCAGTTGCTAAGCTCAATCTGTTGGATTCATCAAAACGAAGCATATGAGCCCAAACTCGAGTCGTGTACTAATAGCCACTGAAGGGTTTCACTATCCACCGGCTCCATATTAGATCAGTTCCAAGATGCCAAATTTTAGTATTGTCATCCAAACTACATATACATTCAAAGTTTCATTTCGACAAGACAATTAGAAGTAGGTTATAATTAACTTGCATATTTAGTTACAAGTGAAGTTAATAAGGTGTGTTAAAATAAGGTTATACTATTTTGTATCAATAAGTATGCATTTCTATTAATTTACACAACAGCGTCATAAATAAGCATGAAGCGTCATAAACTAGGATTTTGATTTTTATTATATTACATGCTTATCGCAGTCGTTATTTACCAACATTGCGCATTATGCGCTTATAAAGAAAACCCCTTGTTAAGTAACCTCATAATGATGTATTTATATAGTACATACTAACCAGCGATGCATAATTACTAATTGGTTCAGCCTTCGCACTTTGTTTTTACTGTATGTTGCGACAGTTAGCAACTTCTGCACTAGTTTTAGTTTACTAAAATAAACTGATGTTCAGTTTGGTACCTTATTCAAATACTTTTTTACATTTAACACTGCTATAACAAAAGTCCACTCCACTACTACGGAAACGTGTTTGTGAGCTGTTGTGTATTGATGTCACGTTATTTGCCGCAAAAAAATTTGATCTCTCATCTTTTCTGCTTCTTGGAGACTGGTTATGTATATATTTCATCCTGTGTCTTTCAAATACACAACCACAATCAACTACGCAGACTCAATTATTGCTACTTGGTATGCTCTGCAGCAATTACTCCTGTTTTACTTTCATTTTGTATTGCTGCATTTCCAATTCACGCACAAGGTTGTTCAGATAACGATACCCTGTTTCTATAACGGATATAAAATTTTCAGAACCAATTTGGGTCTCCCAATTTTCTTTTGCCTCGTTCTCTAAATATGGATCGATGAATTCCTTACTCCTTGACCTCCTTGCGCAGGTATGCTATTCCTTAATTCAATTTTAAGAATTGTTTTTATATCGCTTGCTAGCAAGTTACCCAGTATGCAATTGATTGACGCTGAAAGAGTTCTTCTAATTGGGAAGTACTAACCATCGGCAGGAAACTTTCTTTTTTTCTTTGGTTTTTTTATCACCGCCATCGCATGTAAGGCATTTTTTAAATTTAGTTCCCCAATGTTGAAACATTCACTCAATTTTAACGTAAGTTGTGTTTTGTTGTCTATCAAAAAAGGAATCAATTTATTATATTACTTTCATTGTTCGATGCAACGAGACAATGAGACAATTACTACTAGAAATATTATTTCGTCTGTTTACGAATGTACTTAAACATACGTAATCAGACGAAGTAGTAAAAGCATTTGGCATGTACATGTACGTATGAATCCTACTGCAAAATGTCTTCCCGGTACATACCGAACACCCTGATTTTTAAATCTTCCATAGGCTGCATGTTATGGTTGCTTAAAGAAAATAAGAGCTCAGGCTATACATAAACGACTTCCATTTACTTTACAGTTCACAAAGCGTTATCGCAAACGTAATCTAACAAGAAAATTATTGTCTATTTCTCTACCAACTCCTTATTTCATAAAATTTACATAATTTCAAGAATAAGATTTGCCCAGTAAGAAATACGTTAATTCTAGAGCGTCTGGTGTCGCTTCAGCCAACTGCGCAGTATAGGGCTGTCTGCAATGCTGTAAGACAACTTTCACAGAACTTTATTCTTCGTTGTTCACGATCTATGAAGTGCTATAAACAGCAGTTTTTAAATGTAGGTTTTTTTATGCGGGATGTTTGGGTTGGACCTCCTAGTTAATAATAAGAATAATAACGTTCTGTCTACATGAATAATAAACATTTAACATAAAAAATACTTTAAGTCATTTCTTTCAAAGAAAATCAAAAATCTATAAACAATAAAAGCAGGATATAAAGCCAAGTTTCAGTGCTAACCAAACAACGTATAGGATAATAACAAATGTTTACAATGAAGTGTGTAGAAAAATGCGAATGCCAACTGCTTCAACAAGATTAAGATGATAAAAATTACAAACCTGAGTAAGTTGGGAATTCAAAACAATAAAAGTAAAAGCCAAAAGTACCTATTGAACTTGATGCTTTCTACTTTTGTTGATACCACCGAAACTAATATTTTAAAATGTCTTTAACTGCCTTTCTGTTTTTATGTTTTGAATCAAATCATATTGTTAAATTTTGCTTATCTGCTAACGCTATCCGCAACGACTTCGACGTTTCCAGACTTAATTTTGTAATCAATCAAAAGACCACCTTCACGACTCGGCACATTTCCATCTACGTAGAAAGAAGCCCAAATCTCATTTTTGCAATATTTAATATCAGTACATTAAAAAAACTATTATTTCTACCTATCAACTATGCATTTGCTCTACTTATTATATTCATTATGAAGGGTTCTACAAACCCTGAATTAATTCCAATAATATAATTGATGACACCTTCATAATGATTTCTTACATTAAATGTTCACAATATAAGTAGTAGGAGTAGTAAATCGTCAAAAGTTAAATCAAGTTAACAGTAATATGCCATAATTCGATGAACAAATTAAGGTTTTGTACAAAAATAAAAGTATACAAGATCACAAAAAAGTCTCGAGCGGATCTCATGACAAAGCTTTGCCCACGATAGGCTTTGTTAATTAAACTGTCAATATGCATATCAAAGTGCAAATTGCAAAAACAACTTTGTATAATGCTTTGTCATTAATAAAGTAATTAAAGTTTGAATAAAATTGAAATTGTAGAATTTTTTAAATTTTCAGTAATAGAGATTGTATGATATTTTATAAGGTAATTAAGAGTTTATTTTGATTTCAGTAATCGAAAAGTCTATTCAATTCAATTTAAATCTTTATTAGCTGGCTTTAAAAAATTTATAGAACAGATTTATAAGAAAAATGTTTTAGAGTGTTAAGTATTATCAAAAGAATAAAAGGAAGATGACCGATTTCTGAAAACCATTTTTTGAGTTCTAATAAAAACGCTGCAAGATACTTCAGAGACAGTAGAGTAAAAGCGATTTTATTTAATAGTGCATGGTACACCTTATCGGAAGATTTCGCTTGAAAAAACCGTAGTTATCAAGTTTAGTTAATTTATGAAGATAAGGTAAACTCAGTGCATAATTTAGGATCTTCTCAAGCAGCTTAGAGAAGGTAGATAAAATCGAAATAGGAAAATGCCTATATCCACATTGATGAGAAGGTATACTAATATAAGCTCCAGTTTAATGTAACATGTACATAAAATAATATTGTCAGATTTTTTATAGGAAAATTTTGTATAAAAAATTGGTGATTTCTTGACGTACACTAATAATGTCTTAGAAATCCTACAAAGGAATTTGATTATGGCAAATTTAAGACCGATTCCTAGATATAAATGTATAATTATGCTTGACACAACCATGAATTAACTACATTGAACAAACATGTTATTTTACCTTTGTTGTGCGTAAAATGCGTAAGGATGTGCCGAGACGCGCAGCACTCGGTATAAAATGTACTTGGAAGTCTAACTCTATATATACATAACTCGATTAACCTAATTGTATTGTACGACTGTGGTTTTATTTACAAGAAAGCAAACAATGGACATCCTGTTAGTACAATACAAATAGATCTTTGTTTGTGCACCTATCCTTCAGCCTCTCTTTTATATTCTTCTTTTAGATCTTTCTGTGAGACATTAACTTATATGTTTCGTACACTTTCACAAATAGAGGTACATTGGTTATCCCAAAACGTCCACGCGGGTCAATCTAACATTTGTTTTGTGTGGGAATCAAACCCACTATTTTCTACTAAAAACCTCTTCGTCAGCGTTTGTATAAGTATCATCCTTATTAGTTATAATATTGATAATAATATTTAATATATATAAATAATATGTGGTATAATGGTTAGCGTAGGCAATTTCAGAGAACTTCGTGGCAGTCGTTGGCTCCACGGCGGCTTATTCCCCGCCCTTGTGGCTAAGAGACAAGGGTATTGGATATGTTGCTGCCGTATGGGGGGGGGGATCACCATTTATGGTGTCTACTTCTCCCCCAACCGGAGTCTGAGCGATTTCGAGGTTTTCCTCAACAACTTGGAGACCTCGATGCAGCGACTAGCGTCTGGGCACGTGCTGGTGCTGGGGGACTTCAACGCGAAGTCCGTTGCGTGGGGTTCCCCAGGACGGATGCACGGGGCGATGCCGTAGAGGAGTGGGCGGCTGCTCTGTCTCCTAAACAGAGGCTCCACCAACACGTGCGTGCGACAGCAGGGGGGGTCGATAGTGGACCTGCTCTCGCCGCACGAGTAAGGAACTGGCGTGTCCTGGAACTGGCGTGTCCTGGCGATGCGGCCATGCCCCGCTTCCGAGGTCGTCGGCCTCCAAGGAAGAAGGTCTACTGGTGGTCCCAGGAGTTGGAGGACCTCCGTGCGGCCTGTGCTCGTGCCCGGAGGTCCTACACTCGCAGCCGGCGGCCTCACCGCGAAGAGGGGGAAGAGGACCAGCTTCATGAGGAGTACCGAGACGCGCGGGAAACTCTGAAGCTGGCCATTAGCCGTGTCAAGGACGGAAAGAGAAAGGAGATGCTGGAGGGTCACGATCGTGACCCCTGGGGTCGCCCATATCGTGCGGTGCAACAAAAGCTCCGCGCGTCGGCCCATACCACCATTCGTATGGTGCAAAAATGAGACGTGAACCATTTTGTGGTGCCCCCGCTTTGCGGGCAGGCGCTAGGTGGGTTCCGGATGTCTTAATAAAGCTGTTCCCGGATTCCTCCTACTTAAGGCGCAGTATGGCACACCGTGTGGTTTTAGTCGGTTCGATTCCGACACACCGCCCCACCGCCTCCACACGACCAAAAAAAAAAAAGGTTATTTCAGAGAAGTCTAAAAAATTGTGGGCTGCTTCAATTTATTTTACGCCATGCTTTAGACTTTAGTGAATAAATATTTCTCTAAAGAAGGCCTATTGGTAAATGTTTTAACCGGGTAGATATATTTTGGGCGACAGCCAACATACTTATGTTACGTAACATTATAAAGATGAAAAACCTAAATAAACACCAAAGACGTAGATTTGTATTAATACATTCAAAATGTTCGCACAAATCGCTTTTAAATAGGCTATTCGATGGACTGAAACGGCTGTCACATAGCGATCTTTCAATATCTAAACATAGAAACTACTGCTTAGTAACATATATTTAACACTTAGAATATATTTGAATATGATGAAATATGAATATGAAATGAGTGATACACTCATTTCTCAGTCAAGTTAAATTTGATCTTGAATATTACTTAAGATGGCGCGAAGAGCATTGTAAAATAATGAGGTCCGTAGGAAGTCCGTCTCTTAGTATTTAAACATATTTAAATATTAAGAGACGGATTTCGAACAATCTACCATGACATGTCACCGTTAAAATGACTAACGGTTCTATAAATTCTATTTTAATAAAATATGTAGAAAGCACGTCTCCAACTTTAAAATAGCGGTATCAGAGTTGAGTTCTCATAAATATCTTTATATTATAGTCTTCAGATTCGGATAAAAATATTCAGCTAAAGTTGAAGTCATTAACTTCAACTTTATCAGTAATATTCAGTTTCCTCATGCTGCTGCCATTTTACAGTGTGCCGTTTCAAATGAGACGATAATTGTCAAATCAATACATTGCTTCGCAATTGGCGTGCAACTTTACCAAGAAACGTACGGTTAGAAAAAAAAATAACAGGCACGGTGGTGTAGGTGTACTGTGTAGGTAGGTAGCCATATAAATAACTTTGAGGAGTAAACTGTGTAGGTATTGTGATTTATGATTAAGTCTACTTTACTACTAGAAATGTTTATATTCCGTTTCTATTATAATAGGTGGTATGGGATAAAATAAAACGAAATGTATGTTATATTTAAGATCTAGATGAATTCTAATTTTACTTGAATTTTTGTGGCTCATGCACCTGTATATATTATAAAACTGAAGATTACTGTCAATCCACCATCTTCACTAATATACTCGCCGCAAATTCTCGCTCTAATCTCTTCATATAGTTCTCTTCTTTTAGCCAGCCATTTACAGTTATAGATGATAGAGCCCCTTGTGTTGGTTTTTCAATTTTTTTCAGAAATAACAAAACTACAAATAATTGGCCTGTTGGTCTAGTGGTTAGTGACCCTGACTGCTAAGCCAGAGGTCGTGGGTTCGATTCCCACCCAGGACAAATAATTGTGTGATGAACACGATCATTTGTTCTGTGTCTGGGTGTAATTTATCTATAATATGTATATATTTAGAAATATTATGAGCCGGCTCGACTCCGCTCGTTACCACGGCCTCACAGAAAACCGGCCGTGAAGCAATGCTTGCAATGCATTTCGCCGCGTGAGTGAGATTACCGGAGGCCCTAACCCTTCCCTCTTCCTTATTCCCGTCCTTCCCCTCTCCCCCCTCTTCCCACTCTTCCCCCCCTCCTCCTCTTCTCCTACTCCCACCTTAAAGAGCGGCAACGCACTTGTGATTCTCGAGTTGCAGGTGCCCATGGGCGGCGGTAGTCATTTACCATCAGGTGACCCATCTGCTCGTTTGCCCCCTATACCATTAAAAAAATATATATATATATATAAATAAGTATATTTATCAGCAGTCTGGTTACCATAGTACAGGCTCTGCTTAGTTTGAGATCAGACGGCTTTGTGTGAGATGTTTGAAGTTATTATTATTATTTCTCTTTATTACACTTAAAACTTATAAATTACATTTTTAAATATGTATAAAACAAAATATATATTTAAAAATATAAAAAATAGTAGACCACCGACATCGGGTACAGGGACCAAGACGCCGGTGGTTAGGGTTCCAAAGATAGGAACCTCCTCACTATACGGGCCGTGTCGAGGAAAACTGCTTTCTGCATCAGTCCCTTGATCCAGCCGTCTAACGCGAGCCTCTTAATGTGTTGATCGAGGCTCTTGGCTATTAATCCATGAGCAGATATGACAATCGGAACAATGATCGCCGAATCGACATCCCACATATCTCGTGAGACAAATCCAAATATTTTAATTGTTTTTCTTTTTCAACTTTGACCTGGTTCTCGACATGAGGAACAGCGATATCGATAATCATTGCGCGGCGCTCTAGTCGGTCTATCAGCACTATATCAGCCTTATTGGCAACATTAGTTCTGTCACTGATGATAGATCGATCCCAATACAATGTGCCACGACCATTTTCGAGAACTGGGTTGGGCACATACCTGTAATATGGCACCTCTGAATTCACAACATTGTATTTAAGGGCAAGTTGTTGATGTACAATCCTGGCCCCTTGATTGTGTCTATGCAAATATTCCCCGTTGGCAAGACGAGAACATCCAGAAATAATATGCCTGATAGATTCACCGGGACGGTGGCATGCCCGACAGATGTCCACCGTACCATCTTTCAGGATATATTTCCGATAGTTATTCGTCATAACAACTGCGTCCATAATTGCAAAGACAAAACCTTCGGTTTCTCCGAAAAGATCACCAAACCGTAGCCAAGATGTAGAGGCTTTAAAGTCTATGTCAGGCCCATTTAGGGCCCGATGAAAACGACCATGGAGTTCTGAGTTCTTTGCCTTTTACCAAGTAGGTAGTATTTTAACAAGTCTTAAGTGAAGCGTAGCGTGGTCGCGATTATCTACTCATTTGAAATGCATAGTACTATTTCATAGTGGCAGTTCTAATTTCACGTTCTATGAAAACGAAATAACAGTTAAAATGTAAGTACGTGTAATTTTTTTTTAAACCATTCAAGTTCTTACATTAACCTCACTTCTGAAGATTGCTGCTAGAATTGCTTTTTAGAACTTTACAAACTGAAACATAATACTTTGTTTATTTTTTTTTTTTTTTTTTTATTATGTTGTATTTGTTTACACAACATAGACGTAACACCCAAATAGATAGCAATAATTATACATACGGTACACCAAGATAATTAACTACATTAGGTACGCTTTAAGCACCGACGGCGACAGGACGGTATGACTTAACCAGTGTAATCTGCGTTAATAACATAACAGTTTAAATGCCCACCTTGCCACTGGTCACTAGAAACTGGCTCCTGTACAACTCATAAATAACTTACCCTGAGTAATGCCAAACTGTGTGTCCATTAATTGTATATTTGTTACTGCGATATTGCTCTCGATACCTAACTATAACGAGTAGGAATAGCTAGGTAAAAGAAAATACTGACAAATGATAATCAACACCACCACACCACAACCACGTTAATCTAGACTAATATTATAAAGAGGAAAGATTGGTTTGTTTATTTGTTTGTTTGTTACGATTTAACTCAAACTACTTTAACTCAACTACACTACTTGACCGATTTTAAAAATTCTTTCACCGTTAGAAAGCTACATCTTCACCGAGTAACATAGGCTATATTTATTTACAGAAATAATTAGGGATCCCTACTAAATTTTTTGTCATAAAATGTCTCTCATCGCATGCGCTGCAAAAACTATTGATGATAGAACAAAACAATGTAGTACAATATTAAAGAACATATCAATATCTATAAAAAAGTCTGGGATAGCATATGCCTATCTCCAACGGATAACTCACTATAACTGCTTTTACTATTAAAATTTTAGATTAAAAATAATGTTTTTTTGCGAAGCTTATTTAACCCATATGGTATTAACCTATATCTAAATAAATATGTTTGTTAGAACGGAAATTTAATATAGAATATTTGTTCCCTAAATTCTATATAGTTTAAACGAATATCTTAGAAGATATCGCAATATAAAAAATATTCGCGCAACAAAATAATTACGCGCGCGACAGTCATTCGGTCCGGCCGTCGCGTCGCAATGTAGGTACGTGGGGATTCTGGCCTCCGGGAAATTCAAATTCAAAATATTTATTGCACCATAATGTTTACAAGTACAAAAGGTCTTATTGTATATTTAATAGTAAGAGATACCTTTAGTAATCCTTACTTTAATATAATCTAAACTAATCACTACATATTACAAAACAAAGTCCCCCGCCGCGTCGCATGTGCTGCCGTCACTGGTTGCATGCGCACAACACCCACAGCTGCTCTTGAAGTAGCTTTAGATCTAGCACCACTAGACCTATATATACAACAAGAAGCAGCAATGGCAGCCATCAGACTCAAACACCTAGGTCTATGGTACAACCAAGAAGGTCCTCATTCCAAACTATGGAACCAATTAGTGGAATACCAACCACTAATAGCTGCCCCATGCGATAGGATCCCTAAACAACATATCTTCGGTAGAAGGTAACGAATACAACTACATGAGAGCGACCGAGATCAATCTGGCATAAACGAAGTCCGGATATACACGGACGGTTCTAAGATGGGGACAGGGACTGGAGCCGGAGTTTTCTCACAAGACTTGAATATAACAATATCACTGGCGCTAGGCCGACACAGTTCCATATTCCAATGTGAGTGCGTTGCGATAACCTACGCCGCTACAGCGGTCATGTCAAGGGGTATAAAGGAGTACAACATCCGCATACTCTCAGACAGTATGGCCGTCCTGAAAGCCCTGGAGGGCAACACCATGAACTCCGGCCTCATATACGAATGCCACCAGACACTTGACCGTTTAGCCTCTGTCAATGGGCTAACCCTTCAATGGATCAAGGGGCATAGTGATTCACTCGGCAATGATCCGCAGATGCGCTGGCAAGAAATGGATCTGCAACGACAGTGGCAGGGCCAACTATATTGCTGCCACTTCCCTTTAATCAATTTCGCTCATGGGTAAGGCAACAAACCCGTGAAGCACACAACGGTCGCTGGGCTGATGTTGACGGAGGTCTCACCACGTTTAACCTGCAGACTGCTCAGTCTTAACCAACTCGAGATCAGAATAGTTATAGGTACCATTACGGGCCACTTGGCCCTAAACCGGCACCTATTCACCATCAATGCAACAAACAGTCCTCTATGTAGCTGTCTTAATGCGGAGGAAACGGCCGCCCACGTTGTCCTGGAGTGCGAGGGAGTGGCCACACAACGGGCAAATATCCTCGCAGGAGCGAGGTCGCTCCTAGAAGCCTGTGAACGCCCCAGGAGGCCTCTGTGCTTCTGGAAGGAGCTAGGCTGGCTCAACTAGCCAGCCTATCTGAACGCATAATGGACCGCCTATGAGTCTAAATGCGGAAACAGCCCTTTACCAATACCAATACCAATACCCCCGCCGCGTCTGTCTGTCTGAACGGATTTTCATGCGGTTGCATGCACTAATAGATAGAGCGATTCAGGAGAAAGGTTTAGGTATATAAATTGTAACCGTGCGAAGCCGGGGCGGGTTGCTAGTGTTAAATATTATCCAGTATTCTATCTTCATACAAACGGTCGGAACGGTCGGTCGGAAAGCGAGTCTTGTTTACGCGTCTCAAGTTCGGTATACACTCGGTACACAACCAACAACCGACAATCAACAGTTGCGCGGCTGTAGATAATTATTTCAAATACAGCGCCGAGTCATAATACTGGATAGATAACATTACCGTGATACAACAATCTTGTAAAAGGGTATCGTGCAGTACTAATATAATAATGTTCCTATCATTTAATTTCAACTGTTCCAACAGCCAGTTCATAACGACCGCTCGAGCAGTTGACATCGACAACATGAATGAGACAGAGACAGATGTCGTCAGTTCGAGCGATTGGTAAGATTGCACTTGTATCGTCCACTGTGTTTTGATAAGTGGTTCGTAGATAACTTGAAAATGAGATAAAAAGACAAACACATCGATCATCAGTATTGAGTATTACTAACTTTTAAACTTTCGCGTTCCATGATATAATTATGTACTTATACGGGAATTAACGCGATCACGAAAAGGTATTACATACCTCTGAATTGCCTGACGTTTCGACCAGGTTGCACTGGCCGTGGTCACAGGCTGACTGTCTCTGACTGAGTCTGAGTGATCGCGTTAATTCCCGTATAAGTACATAATAGTCTTGAGTATTGTAAAAGATTAACCAGTTCCAAAATTAAACAGACTTTTGAGTGAAAAAAATCATTTAATTATCTGTTTCAAAACGGCCATTTATGCGCTAAACGCACGAAGATTTTGTTCTATAACCATATAAAGTCCACTGGTTCATTACACTTAAAATATTCTAATAAGTTCAAAATACGAATTAACTTATTAACAAAACAATTAATTTGATTGTAAATAACCGGACAAGTGCGAGTCTGATTCGCGCACCGAGGGTTCCGTAAGCAAACAAACTAGTATGTAAATAGTACATTCATCTCGGGAATCAATTCTCAAAGATTTTTCCGAAAGACAAACTTAACTTTGCAGTTTTGTCAAAAATACTGTCCAATAAGTCAAGTCACCATCAACACAAAGTCTACTTTCCAACCGCAAAATTTAAGTTTGTAATCATAAAAACTATTTTTTATTTAAAAACGACTTTCAGGTTTTTTCCTTTAATAGTTTTTTTTTTATGGTATAGGGGGCAAACGAGCAGACGGGTCACCTGATGGTAAATGACTACCGCCGCCCATGGGCACCTGCAACTCGAGAGTCACAAGTGCGTTGCCGCCCTTTAAGGTGGGAGTAGGAGAAGAGGGGGAGGGGGGAAGACTGGGGAGAGGGGAAGGACGGGAATAAGGGAGAGGGAAGGGTTAGGGCCTCCGGTAACCTCACTCAAGCGGCGAAATGCAATGCAAGCATTGCTTCACGGCCGGTTTTCTGTGAGGCCGTGGTAACGAGTGGAGTCGAGCCGGCCCATACGTGCCGAAGCATAGCTCTCCCACAAACAGTAGTGCTATGAGACCTTGCTTCTTGCCAAATTTCCATGATTATAGGTCAATGGAAAGTACCCTATAGGTTTTGATTTACCTGCGACTTAGGAGCTTGATTTTTTACAGCTCCAAAGGACCGCATACATAGTATTTGATATTAATTTCAAAATGATGCGTCCACGGATTTCCGAGTAAAAGGGTCTCAACAGACAGATAGATAGATAGACCGACAACAAAGTGATCCTATAAGGGTTCACGGTAGGTCCTATCAGTTCACCAATAGCAACACGGGTTCGGGTTCCTTTTTTCGAACGGTACCGTTCGAAAAAAGGAACCCGAACCCGTGTTACTAATAAAACCGAATAAAAAATTTAAAAAAAATATTTGACAGTTATTGGAAATATATTTTTAAGTTTGTAAAGGTGCGTAGCAATTTCCGAATCGAATCTATAAATTGGGCCGCAAACTTGTGTGTAGGAAAACAAAATATTTCTTTAAGGTCCGGTTCACTTAAATTTATGTGATCATCGAGGATACAATCTTTTTCCGATCCATTGGTCAGTTATGGCGTGATGTAGAAACAAACCATCTTTTACGTTTATAATTTTATGATATGGTTAGTTTACCTAAAATTAATAATGTGGTAACATTTTCGGGTTTAAACTGATAATTTAATGAAAACAAATTATTCAACACAATGATTAAAACACATTAGTTATCATTTTTTGTTTCAATATTCTAAAGAGGAGAGAAAATCAGTGCTAAACTTTGTATTACAGTAATATGTTTAAGGTCAGATTTATTTGAAACTAATAATGCCATTTGGTACAGGTTGAATAATACTTGAACAATGTACGTAAAACACGGATAAAAATAATACATTATATAATGTACTTCTTGACAACATCATTTCTTCACCTGAAGGCGAGTATGCCCGAATATAGCTCTCGGCCCGTTAACTTGAGTTCAAGTTCTTCCTTTCGTAAGTACGTGAGTATTTCCACCTCGCCGTTTTCTTTAGCCGGTATTCAGCGTCGAGAAATATTATTTTTCGTCAGGGTGGGTGTCGTTAACGAGTATTTACGAGGACACGAGCGTCTCTACCTGATGGCGGGCCTTCCGCCGGATCGACCGTAATTGTGCCCAATTAGAGCATTATGCTGACGTGAATACGGTGCGGACGCGTTAATGGCGATACTATCTGTTCTCCCATGTCGCAAGCGCCGACGTTTAACGTCCCAACGAAATGCTTTTCTTTTGCCCTAATTCACATTCCTATCTCAGCGCGTTCAACGTTCTCTTCATTTCTTACTTGATACGTGAAACGCTCACGTAACTTTCACTCGATTAACCAACGAGACTTCCTTATGAATTCACTGACAGTTTTCATTACATTTAGGTGGTACTGAGACAAATCTTTACGACGGTGCTATTCTTTATGCAAGACTGTGTGTTTTATTCATTCATAACTCTTCGCAGATAATATAATGCATGCACTAACATCGTTAGATACAGTATGATAGTGCCGTGGGTAAGGTACTGTATTGTCGCCAAGATGTGTGCGATATGAATCACGTGCTGCGTTATTTATGTAAAAAATATAAAGACAAAGTTTCTGTGAATAGGCACATTTCTCATTCTTACTTGTGCGTGCGTTAACTACGTACCTGTGCGTGCGTGGTACGTAGTTTTTCTCTATGTTACATTTCACAAATAAAATACCTAAGTTCAGTAATAATTTTGCTAACATTTATGTATGTTCTTACACCTAAAATAATAATGCTTGCAAATAAAACGATAAGCTCAAAGTACTTCAATTTCAAGGAGGTTAGTAAGTGGTGCTAAAGGTGTGTACGATACATAATCGTCCTGCTTAGATCTTCAAAGGCTAAGCAGACATTGAAACTTCCATAACTGGAACTGGCCTCTGATTGATTGTCTGAGAAAAATACTGTAGGGACCGTCTTTTGCACTGGTACTTGGAAGTAGAATCTATTAATTAATTACTTCGGACGTACTTGCTCATTGGAACTAATTAAGCTAGCAAACAATATTATTTCAATTCGAAAGCGGCTAGAGTCATTTAACCTATACTTTACTAGTATTCTTGATAACCTCTCGGCTTATAATAAAATGGTTGTGTTAGATTGACTTCACCTTGGCTTCGAACCCTCTATCTTTTGTTCAGAGTCCAATGACCTACTATACATTACACTACGGTTGCTTGCAGAATAATTTATGTGATTCTGACATTAATAGAAATATACAATTCAATTAATGAAGTATACACAGAAAAACCTTGTAGAGTAGCATTTTTTCTTTAAAGCTGATTAATAATTCTAAATTAGTATTAACATATCTAGATTCGAAAAATTTTTGATATTAGAGTAGTTAGTACTATCTTTTAAAATCAAATCAAAATCAAAATTATTTATTTCAAGAAAACCCATTGTAGGTATTTTTGAATTGTCAGGAGGAGTCAATCAGTATGAGTAGGTCGTGAAGCTAGTTGCCTGTTCCAAAACGTAGATCCTATGGAGAAGAACAGACAAGAAACTCGAAGGACACACTTTTCCAACATGTTTTTTTTACAAAGTTATTTGTTACATTGCTTATAAGCGCAATTTAATGTGAGGACAATGTAACATAAATTAATATTGTTCTAAAATGGAAAAGAAAATCACAGAGCTGCTAGGCAACATAGAAAATTAACATGAAACTTGTGACTACACAGTTCTCACATGTACAATTCAATTTTTTTTTTATTTATATTATTTAGTTTAATGATCCTAAAGGTACGGGCTGATATACTCATTTCAGAATATTTATGTCATTGTTTGATGTTTTTACTTTCATGTGACAATCAATGTTTTGGAACAAAGTCATAAAGTTTTGTGGATCCCTCTTTATAAGCTCTTACAATTCTTTGTCATTTTTAACATAAAAAGATCGTAAACATGACTTGAAGATGCAAATTAAATATTACCAAGGATCCGCGGAACAGCGCTTTGTGTTGTCCTCCCGTACACCGATCCCTTTTGTCACTCACTAAACATATAGACATTATTTTCAAGAAACGCTTAATATTCTAAAAATAGTTTTAAAATCCATTCCCCAATAACGCCCATTCAATTATGTATTATTAAATGGTTCCGACGTCTAAAAGTGGCTGAAATGTTAAAAGTACCTGGATGTTGCACACGAATTCAGGGCAATGGTGCCTCGAACAAGTATCGTTAGCGGATATATGTTCAGGAGTCACAGGGGGAACTAGTTACGACAGTGTCATCAATAGTAAACATCAACTACTAGTATTTTAATGCTTTCAGCCGTGTATGAAATATATTATTCTTTTATTCACGTCAATTAATCTTATACGTACCTGAATAATGCACGTTACACACGTACTTACTGAGTTTGGATACAATTTATTTATTGTAGATAACTGTTCTATTATACTTGGCGTTATTAACTCACCACCGTTTCTAGTTTGCTCGGTTTAAAACATGCTCAGAAAGTATAGAAAAAATAAGCATTTTCTTCAAATATATAGCAGTTAATTTATGCAGAGTACCTTGCCGATTTCATAGTACTACAACAATATTCTTCTTTCTATGTTTATAGAGATGAAAGAAATATATTACTACATATATATACATTATAAAACAAAGTCCCCCGCCGCGTCTGTCTGTTCGCGATAGACTGAAAAACTACTGAACGGATTTTCATGCGGTTTTCATTAATAGACAGAGTGATTCATGAGGAAGGTTTAGGTGTATAATTTGTACCCGTGCGAAGCCGGGGCGGGTTGCTAGTATAATATAAAAATTGATTATTTATCCTACACGGGTGCATGCACGTGTACTAAAACCAAAAAAAAAACATAATAACTCACATTCCCTATGATGTAAATCACCTTAGTGCTTGCACCTACGGCTGACTTTAACTCTGTCTGGCAGAACGTTGGCACTAACGAAAGTATCTGACAACTTGGAAAACATCTTGTAATGATTACCCAAGTGTCATATATAAAATTCAGTTTTTATAAAATAACGAAAGTAGAATTACAATTTATCACACTTTAAGGGTGTCTGGCGAGGGGTTGAGACCATACGAAGTATCTGGCAATGAATGACGTGACTTCTAATATAATCCCGAAGATAATATAAAAAATGGCTTTATACTATGACGAAAGTGGGCCTAAATTTTTTGAACCTTTGGTGCCTCATAGCTGCCAGAGCCAGCAAGATCCAAAGTTTATACTCGGCCACCGTCCCTACCTCGGTTGGGTACATGAACAGAAAAACGTTCAGCTTTTATAAAATGACGTAAGTCTGGCGATCGCGGGCTCTTGGACTTATACGTTAATAAGAAATAGGCGAAGACGGACTTCGCTATTATATTATTATATTTCTGCTGGTGCTGACGATCACCAAGAGATCCATGTAAATGGTGATGGCAACGCGCGAGTGACATCATCGGTTGCCATAATTAAAAAATACAATGTTTTAGAAAAGAGAAAATGTTTGGTATTCACTTTGTGTGGCTTGATGGGTAGTTAAATTGCCTTTCTGAATATTTATAGACACTTTCTGTGTTTTTATATAGTAGAATTTAGTAAACAAATCTTCTACAGTTCCACCAATGCTGTCCATCCCAAACCAACTGGAAGCTGCATACATTGGACAGGATGTGACATTAGAATGTCATACGGAAGCATACCCGTCCTCAATCAACTATTGGACCACCGACCGAGGAGACATGATTATATCAGGTAATTTAATACACAAAAATTAAAATTAAAAATCTATTTTTAAATGTTTTTGGAAAGTCGGCTATAGTTGTATAGTCGACTTTCCCAAACATTTAAAAATAGATTTTTAAAAACTGACAGCGCGTTACCGTGAGGTTCCTCTGGGCGACTGAGGTACCTGAGATTTCTACTAGTATGACGGCATTCCCGTTGACATTTTATTGCAAGGAAAGTGGCAAAGCAAAATAAGGCAAAGATTTAAAAAAATATCACAATGAAAAACAAGTAAAAGTTACTAAAAAGTACCTATAGAGTTATACAAAACATAACACAATAAACGTATTCTGTCCATTGATAAATTTGGCGCAAAATAGTCTGGCATTGAAAAATTACCCCAGTGATGTATGCTTCCAATCTAGCCGTTAATTAAGTCCCAAGCGACCTTGAAACCTGAATGGGGTGCCTGCCGGTTGACCTTTAATGGAGCAAAATAATGAATTAGGTTCAGTCAAAGCTTTTATACAGCACAAACATAAAAAATCCAACTTAAATATAACTTGATATTTCATAAATTTGAATACTTCCCTTGAAATTGATTTACTGAATAATTAATAATTTATTAAGACCGCCTTCCGGGATGAGGATTTAATTGAATTATTAATATCCACATTAATCCACCAACAGGAAATAAATACATCACTTCACTGAGCGACGATAGCTATAGTCGGAAAATGAAATTGACTATACGAAGAGTGTCGTCAAGAGATTTTTCATCATACCGCTGCGTCGCCAAGAACTCTCTCGGCGAGACAGATGGGCTTATCCGACTTGACGGTATACCAGATTATTCTTATCCATATTAAGTAATCTACAATGTGACAAAATCATTCGAATATAGAATTTGGTTCGAGTTACGAAAAATTTGGTTGCGCATTAGCGAAGTCAGTAAATTATGAAAATGCCAAATACCTATCAAGAAACTCACTGCCATAGATCTCTAGATTTTTGTTTTTGTTTAGAAATCAAAAACCATTTAATTGACGATGATGTTATAAATATCCATTTGATAGACTAAAAAAGTACTGTTTTACAAACATACTGTAGTAGTGTAGTGTAGCTTTACAAAGTACTGCTAACCACAGGTATCATCGTTGTACATAATTGCAATAGTTGGCTATCGTTAATAATATAAAATCAAGAGATACGTGAAGACTAAGTATTATATCTATAGATTGAAAAAAAATCAGAACACCTTACCTATTTATTAACCTATACTGTGTTTTTGTAACAAACTATTCGTTTTACAGAAATTCCTGCTCCTTCGACTACTAGTACTACGGACAATTACGTGCCCACGTTTCCTCAAAAGAAGAAAGGTAATGCCTTCACTAAACTTTCGCATTAACTGCGTTTCAATTAGCGCAACGAATTGCCCAAAAATCATTAATGTTCAAGTAGGTTCGAATTTTCAAATAAAACCCTTTCAGGACTAATCAGTTCGGAAATTTGGTTGTTAATTTTTTATGATGCTCAGTGAGATACTCTAATTATTGAAATTTCAATTTTGACACCTAAACCTCAATAGTGGGATCAGTTGTGTAAAGTTGAATGGGAGCTACTGCGTACCGAGCTTACATATTCATCGCAGTCTCACGGCTGCCACACAGAAGGTTCGATGGTAGATTTTGTATTTATTGGTTTTACCGCCACGACCCAATGCTTCCGTACAATTGGATCGTTAGTAATATTATTGTGGCAAAAGCGATTTTGTTTGCGCCTTTGACTTCCAATGTACCTTCTTATTGTTATAGATTTGGGTTTTCTTTTATACTCTTTATAACGTCACATGTTTAGTTCACGCTTGAAAGCCCACTTTCAGTCATAGCCCCTTAGCAGTGTAAGAAAAGTTTACGACGCAATAATTTTTTCCGGTGGTTTTACACTCCTGGGATATTTCTATCATATGTACCTTACCTTGTTTCTGTCAGGTAAACATAAAAATCGTTGGCGTGACAGCTCCGCTGAGAATAGAGTTATAGGAGATTACGAAGTGGAAGAATGGAAAGATGTCGGTAAGTAGCAGCACGCCTGCATTAATTAACTTTGAAAGCCTTTTATGCTGCGTTTATACCAGAGATGTGCGAGGTAGCTGAGCGGTGTAAGGGAGCGTAGCGACGCTGTGAAACGGTGCGCAAATGAGCGGTGCGAGGATGTGTGTATGTTTTTCCACTGATCTATGTTCCCTCGCACACATCTCTCGCACACATCCCTCGCATCTCTCGCACACATACCTCGCACGCATCTCTCTCACACATCCCTCGCACACATCCCTCGCACCCATTCCTCGCTTGTTTTGTAAGTACAAAAACCTCGCTCTGCTAAGCCGTTTCCACAGGAGCTGCGCTGAGCGAGGCTAGGTAAATGAAGCGATTCTATTGGTTCTTAACAAACACATCCCTCACTACGCATCCTTGCACATCTATGGTGGAAACGCAGCCTTAGTTTTCCACTGCAGCTCGACCAATTGTGGTAAAATTGGTTTTACTTATTAACCCAAAAAAAGAAAAATACTAATTGGGTATTTTTTTATTATTAATATTATAGAATATTAAGAAGGCGGTGTTTATAAATATAATATAATAAAACACATATAATTTTTTACGTAATTATATACCTTACCTATTGCTCCGCAAGTATGTATCTTACTTTCGGAAACAACTTATTGTTGGTTTAGCTATATAAGATAGAAACTTGAATAAAATAGTTCATTAAAAATGTAATAAGAAGTATTAATATTTTGCAAGTTTCTTTTACATACGCCGTCGTAAGTGCGACAAGGCTCTCTTGGTGTATATAAAATCTGAACCACAAACACAGTCACATCAATTATTTTAAATGTTTTTACACATTCGAGGAAAAATAATATTTTACGACCTCTTTGTAATTTAAATAAGAACAGGAAGGTAAGGTCATACTTACAATCCCCTGTCAATTAATTCACAAACCGAAAGATTCTGTTGCACAATATGGCTATGAAAATTTAACTAATGATTATTTTATTATTTAAAATCATAAAATACTTATTAGACAGTTAAATTTAGTAAATAATTAATAATCTAACACACTGCACATTTTATGGGCCCTATCTCGTCAATTAATTATTATATTGTTTCATAGTAAGGTAATCTCTGTTTAGATTATGAGTCGACCCAGTCTTCTCGGTCGTCGTCCAGTTGTGGAGCTCTATTCATCATCTTTGGAGGTCTGATCATCGCCAGCTGACATACACTCACCAGCTGCATCAATATCATATCATAGTGCCAATCAGACAATTGTGCTAAAAGAGATACGATAAAAAGAGCAGTGATAACTATTAGAATAAGAGCTACATCACTGATTATACTACGAAATAGTATTGCAGCGATTATTTCATATTGTTTAACATGTATTATTACTTACATCGAAAAACTCAATTTAATTTATGATCTATGCAAAAAAAAATATTTTTATGAAGACGTAATAAACATCTATGTAATAGAATTGTAAATATTTTTCGATATTAATAAAAGACTGATAGAATTGTACGATATATGTGCCATATCTAATCCCATAAAATTGCTTAGCTCTAAGAATCGAATCCCTTAAAACGAATATATATATATATATACTACAACTAATGATGTTACATGCATATACTTAACATTTTTTATTACACCCGTTATTCGCTTCTAGAGTTCTTTATTTGAATGTAGTAAATTAAAAAAAACAATAATAGGTCTAGAGCCAATAAATGTACGGTTCAGCCTGTAGTTAAAACGGCTTAAGTACAATGTCCGTTTTACGATAAACACGCTACAGTTCTCACATGGCGTGTCACGTAGGTATACACTTGCCGGTATTAAGATATTATCGTACCACTCACTCGTTAGACAATTACTCACTCAACAGTTAAATGGTCATCGGAAAGTTCGAATTAATTATGTTTGCATATCAATGTTATTTATTACTGTACAAAGTAGGATATTGAGATATATACATTATATACCTATATATATCCAATTGTGAAGTCTTGCATATTTTAGTGAGTCAATAATTGTTGCCCAAGACTTTCATACTTTCACATTTTAATCCTTATTAGAAATTTTTATTCAATGTTCAATAACTTTTAATACTTATGTGCGTTCCTGCCTATGTGCATAGGAGTATTAAATAGGCATGTTATATCAGGTATCACATTACATGAAACAATTACTAATCTACATACTCGTAAAAGCGAATACTTTCTACCTTGAAGATTTGATGAAGTATAAAACATTATAGTTGGGCATGAAAGTATGCTAACTAACCCATAAAACATAAATAAAACTTTAGAATTAATTATAAATCAGAAGGTCAATTCTCATAGTTACATGCAGATGCGATGTATTTATAAACATGATGAAATTTTTTAAGGTAAGACCTATTTATAACATTACTCAGAAGTCAATTTACCGATATTTTTTTTATTTAGTCGATTATCATTTCGTTTTGTCAACATACACTATAAATTTACGATTATTTATAATAATTATCTTATTCGTCTATGGTCTGTGCATTTTTAAGGTACTTACTGAGACTCCCTATTCCCTGTAGCTGATGAATATAACACCACGTAGCAGCTACATAATAATGTTCAACCTCTTCAAGTTTTAATAAGAATCTATTACAATTACACGAATTGTCGTTCTGACGCTGCAGATATTGTATGCGAATAAATCAAATTTTACTCAAGTCAGTTCGAGTGTTTTAAGAACAAATTTACTGAGTCTGAATTGTTCCTTAACTGGTTTACATGGCATCATAACTAGTCTGTGTATGAACCTAATATTTAAGTTTCGTGACCCTAGGTACACCTTAAATATCACGCGCGCTACCGAAACGACAAGCCTATCTGCATAGAATTTCCGGAAACGTGCACTCGCTTTCAACACCATTCAAAGTACTCAACCGAGTTTGTTAAAACTACCAGGTCAACATATCACTTTTCATATCTGACTATGTAGATAATATCAGAGATACATACACATACAAAGGTGGTTAACTTGAAAATATCTTCCTCTCTAAAAAGAAGCTTAGTGTTCATTTATAATAAGGGCGATGTAGTTGTAGATACCAATTGAAATAAGATGAAATAACATAATTCTGAAATACATGGTTACGTATCTGCGTCAGCCCGCAACCTTTATTGTAATGAGACGCAACAATCGATCACTGCTACTAACATATAATTATATCCATCTAAAAATTGCCTAAATTAAATCATATAAAATAAATAATTGGGCTACTTTGCGTCACATGTATTGATACCAAAATATGGTTCCGATGTGCAAAAATGATTTTATGAAATATCTAAATGGCTGATCTTATTGCTGGTGTTGATGATCGGCGTCTACAACAATCGATTGGAATTGTTATGTTAGACATGTTTATTTTAGGTGTCTCTTGAGATTGTATCTTATTAAATATTATATAATTAATAATATTTCAAGCACTCGTATCTAGAAAATACAGTTAGGTTCTTCTCTGAGGATTGCCCCGCTCCTGATTATAAGCTCCTGTCTACTTATCACCTACAAGGGTTAAAGCGTATGGATGTCTAATTTAAAGAGTATTATGCGTTTATCAAATTATATATACCTATGTTTATATGCATTGAGTATATAGATGTCCTCTAGTAGTCTTTGAATTAATAGCCTGGTTCATACATAAAATACTACTCAGACACTACTTCTGTGTCCGTTGTACATTTATTTTCAACTTAAATATTTACCAGATTTGATTATTTGTTCAATGTTAAATGCACATTGTAAATATTAGAAACGTGCAAAATTGTGAATTTCGTTTCCTGACTATAAATATACAATATGTTTGTACATAAAATCTTCACTTCTGCAATAAAGACAATATGGCGTGCTTTGTAATATAAATAAATAGCTTATAATATTCCCCAAGCTTGCGTTACGTACATATAGAAACATTCGTCTCCGCATATAGCCCGTTATTTGTTTAATCCATTTCCAAGGTTGTTATAGTTACTGAAGTACAGAATTTTTAAGCTGCCTCTATACTGTTTGTGGGACAGGGCGGCACTTCATGTAGCTCGTGTTCTGGCTCTGTCCCGCTTAATGTGTACCCATTGATTTGTCTTAATTACATGTAAATTTATGAATGATAAAGTCTACATATCTTGGAAATGGTATATTTCCGCGTTGAAAACTTTGTATAGTGATCGTTGCAGTTAGTTGTTTATGTAAAGTTAAAAAATAAATGAAATTTCTTACAGTTTCCGACTATGATTTCTCCCTAATTAGTAAAAGAAAAGATGATTCTCGTAAAAAAGAAATATAGACCTATCAACGGTCTTTTACTTTTTATTTTAAATCTGTTTGATGTTGAGCAAAAATAAACAGTACCAACCCCATGTAACCTGAACCCCGCAGTTAAATTCTTATATTTAATCCGTGTTCTCAAATTATATGTATAATTAAATTAATTATATAGTATTAAGAACATTCTACAAAAATTTATGCGTGTTACACACAAGCATGAAGTTTTGTATATAAAAAATAATACCTACAAGACAAATATTATAAAGGCACAAGTTTGTAAGTGTGTGGGTAAGTTACTATTTATATTGTTACCCTTTGCTGTGCTTGTGCTGGACGGATTTGGAATGAAAATAAAGATAACTTATATCTTAAGCTAACTTATCGGCTCACAGAATCAAGGTAAACGGCGAAACCACGGGGCTAACTAGTTACAGCATAAAAGTTTGAGCTATTATACATAGATCTATGAAGTCATAAATTGAAAATTAATGAAACCTATGTGGCGAAATCCTTAAGTTTTTTTATACAAAAACACCATAACATTCCTAGCATATTAATGCTACTTGAAGATTAATTACTTGCTAACCTCAGAGTACATAAATGGTCTAATGGAAATTAGTTACCAAAACACCAACAGCTCTAAATTACACAAACAGCCTTATCATATTAGAAGCCCTCAAGGCATATTACGCACAGTCTGGTGTAACATAACTCAGCAGTAACACATGTGATAATCACACTGTTCAATCTCAACACAACAAAATGTTACAAGTAAACAAACAACAAAGCTCTATTGTTTACAAAATTATTATGGGACTCCCAGTCGGGTTTATTTTGCATAAAATAATAGGTCCGGAAGCACCTGGGCAACAAGGCGCCCCGCGGTCTGCACAGACACTTTAATGCACTTACTGCCAAGAGTCACGACGAACTGACGAGCATGAATTTAGCTTTACTGGATTTAAAATTGTGGGTGCTACGGACGCTGTTTCTATTCAAAACTTCATCCTCTGACATACGGATGAATTCATGTCTCGTTTACGTTTATATAGCCGGATTTTTAAACGTCGTTTACTGGTACTTAATGGAATCAAAGCAAATATGCATGGTACAAGTTTTGCGCGACCATAGAGACCATGGACCATAGAAGAAAGGAAAAGATAGGTTAAAGCTTTGTTTTATACATGTCTAAAACAAAACCTTAAGATAGTAAAATTCTCTTCTGAAAATAGGAACATAGTGCCTCAAAAATGCTTTTGCAGGGAGCATTGCTTGTCGCCGTCAAGTAGAAAGAGGATTTCAAGCTTCCACTTCTAACTTAGCGACCTTTATCTATTTAAATAGACACTGCCCGGAAAGGGATAATTAAATGCAGAAACTGAAGATACTGAAAATCTTTAAGGGTCCGATGCCAATCAGGTTTTGGCGTTGGCTATCTAGCGATTGTACCAGATTATGACCACTACTTCCGAAGGAACGCAGAGACAGCGAACCCACCCGCCAAGGTAAGTTTCAAGGTAAGTCAGTCAAGATTACGAGTTATAGACCAAACGAAGGTCCACCCCAGAGAAAAAAGTCACTCTGAAAAAATTTAGAGATAGTGGACTCGCCCACACTTTGCTATAAGTCTAACCAAGTAGAGAGGCGCGTAGAATAACTGAGCGATCCACCGTTCTGCCCATTTTCTGCAGAGCATGTGTACCTCGGTGATCAATTAGACTAATGTACTAACGTAACTGTTCCTGGGGAACAAAAATCGTTACGCTGAACCTTGCAACGAGACTCTGACAAATGTGTGCCAAGAATGTTTTCCAACGGAGCGACCATTTCCATACTTCCTTGCCTATGTACATTTTTTGTTAGCTAGCTCACTTGCTATTTTCTATATCAAAACTCTACTTGGTTGTTGTCAAAACATTATAGTTTTGGCAACAACCTAGTTATGGCTCACTCAACTCGGAATTTCATAAATTATTAACAAGTGTAAAAAGGTTTCAGTTGGAATGCCGAATAAGAATTTAATTATTCTGTTTTTATTAGTAATATAACAAGCAAAGTGCATGTCACATATGCATTAACTGCAATATTCCACAACCTCTGTTATAATGTAAATTTAAGCAATTTAAACCAACAGTGTTGTTTAACCAGTCACCTACTTAGAAAATTATATAGAAACACCCTGCAGACGAAACACGCACCATACTAATTTTGGCGTTCCTTGCCTACACCATAGTAACTGTCACTAAATTTAGATAAATATAAGGAAATATGAATATAGAAACAATAGATACACTAATCCATTTTTGTTTAAAAGAAAAACAATCCTCATTGGATTTAATTGTGTTTCATTCCGTACTCTGAACCGCGCTCCACTTGAAAATAAAGTGTGTATGGTATGAACAATTCAAACGTGAATTACACTGTTCGAGCGTCCTATGTCGGTTTATCGATTTTATGCAAAATGCAACAAACTTCCTCGCTCGTAGTATGCGCTATATTACCCATAAACCGGGCTTATTTTGCCAACAGTGCGCTCTTTATTATTATATAATAAGCCATCAATTCATCGTCCCTACTTATCGCGTCATCGTTGTAAATTGGCGGTATGAAACTGCAAATATCTTGCGACCTGCAGTTGTTATATTTTCATCGGTTTTAAGGGTACTTTGGATACATTTTTGGTTATAGTTTTGAACATCAAAATACATATATGAAATTCTAATAATACTTCTTTTAAGTGCAGTACCTGTATTCAAATTGTTTGTACCTTCATTCAAAAACATTCTTTTTGAGTTTGGATTAATCTGTCGCAGTTTTAATCGAGTAGGAGCTTCATTAAAACTTTCCCAGCTCTTACGCATCTATTTATCGCATCCTAAGATCTGCTGGTAAAACAAACACTTTAGGAAAAGAAGTTGACTAGTTTCAGCTGCACTCTATTGGTCTATAATACGGTATCGTGTCATAATGATTTTAAGAGCACGAAACATACTTAGTGTTAAATTAGCATTTGCTGAATTCTTTCGTCACTACCCGCGGTGGTCAGGTGACCTTAATTTGAATTTGGTTCTTAGATTATGTGATTCATTAAAATTCCTGGTGGCTTTTAGTTTTCAATCTTTTTTACATTAGTTACAAACTATATCTTCACTATTAAATCATTAAATGGGAAAAACCTATGAATATTCCAAATTGCAATAAAAAAAATTAAGATTTCTTACCGTTCACTCGTTTAAAAGACAATTTCATTACTAAGTATGAATAGCACAAATAATAACACCATTGAACGGATAATTGGAACTTGATAACAGCAAATGACGTTGTGGACTATTAAGCAAGATCGATGACTTAATATGCCCTGAGCGCACTCGATATAGAGTACTGAAATTGTCGTGCAACTAGTATATTTTGAGCAATCAAGATGTTTTGAATGATCGCTTAAGATAAATCAGATACACATACTCGATTAAGTTTTTGGAAAGAAAATGTTATGATTGGTGTAACTCGATTAAATCATCAGTCACTCTGAAGCAGGGACTTAAAATTTAAGACTTAAGACGGTAAATAATATTATGCAATACAATTATTATACAATATTCTTATAATGGCTTATTTTAAATTAACCAGAACTAATGATACATAACAGAACTATATGTTATGGTCTAATGGACACTGGATAGTCTGTCTCATTTCGTAGACTACGTATAATAATAATAACCTGCTATGGCAAATGAGGTAACTTAAACCGCAATCTACTATAGAGTACTATAGTCTTTTTTTTCACAGACACGATCATGACACCGTATGATGATCATGTATGATGATGATCACGACATCGTATTTACGATGAACTCTGGCACCCAAAATAAGATGTTTAGGGTACCAGCGTTCTCGCGCACACTATAAACATATTGACGAACACAGTGTTAATTAAGAAACAAAAGAATAGACAAACAAAACAAAAGTACTTTTCTAAAGGGATGTTGGAGGTGCAAGCGCCGATCATACTGTGCCTCTGCACTAGATTCAAACTTCCAGACCAAAACCCATATCAGTACCGTGAAGTTTATAGACTTCATCATATTGGTACCATAATTATATTATGCACGTTGGCTTGCGTCCGAATACAATCCCATTTGATGGTAAGTGACAACGCAATCTACAATCGTCTACGCTTGTCTAGAAGATGCCTATTCACGGGAAATAAACTAGGCAAATATATATTCAACTAACAGCGCCCCGCGGTTTCACCCGCGTAAGTCCTGATACCGTGCGAATATTGGAATAAAAAGTAGCCTATGTGTTAATCCAGGTCTACTATCTACATACCAAGTTTCATAGCAATCGGTTCAGTGGTTTTTGCGTGAAAGAGTAACAAACATCCATCCATCCATACATCCATCTAAACTTTCACATTTATGGATGGATTGCCGGTTAGTTGTGATCACCGAGTTGTTTAACCATTGCTTTCTCACGCCGGCGTTTCAGTTTGGCATCTCCGACTTTTGGAAGTTAATGTGTGTATTGAATATTAATTATCAAACAAACAATGTCAAATATTGTAAGAGACACTGTGTACCCAAGAATGTCCATAATGTTCCCATCTAGACTAGAGCCTTATTCCTCTCATACTAAAAGATGTCCCCCACCCAGCATTGGGATAGCTTAAAAACAAGACTAAAATCGATTCTGGGTCCTCGATCTCAAATATACGATTCGCATCGTACATCTTTTTATCTAACAACAGTACTTAGTGAAATGAAAAATCTAAAAAAAACTAATAAAGGAATCGACCTTTGATTTTATATGGGTACCACTCAATATAATATAGTATTTTCGGACCACTAGACATGAAATAAAAAAAGCCGTCTCACGGCGGTTCAATCAAGCAACAAACATTTCGTTTTTATTGTCGATATTCTCATATAAAGACAAATATAAAAATAATAAGGAGCCGCAAGGGAAAATAATATATAATAATAGCGCGTTGTCAAAGTCATTGTACAACGGCTTGGAAGGATTTGGAATGTGTTTTAATATTATTGTACATAAGTGTACAATGTTTGAAAAGGGTATGCGGTCAATTTTGTACGATTTGAATTTCGTGTTGCCTTCAGCGTTCCAATCATAAAGTACGATATCGATGACAGTTACAATTTTGTTTACAAGGATTTATCTTCGTCGTTCTGTCACCGAGGAATATTGGTGTTTATTGTATCGCAGTCGACGTTATTTGACGGCGCTGTGATATCTGTTACGCGGTGTAGCGCCAATAAAAATATTTATATTGTGATCATCTCGGGAGGATAAAAACTTGAAGATTACTCCTATTTGTGTAGTGTAATGGTGTAAAAAATTATATATTAGATTGTACAGTAAAAGTCTCTTCGTGTTGATAGTTACTGTTTAGGCCATCTTGTTAAAAGGTTTATTTGTACAATAAAAAATCTTTTAACGGACAGAGGGCTCATCATATCCTCTATATACATATATATGATTTGCTTAGTGACCTGCTAAAGTTATCGCTTTCGTGGAAGCGCTCATTTGCTCTTCACCTGTGTCTTCACGGCAGTTGCAGTTACAGCTGGCGCTAGACATCCCACCTAACGCTTTGCTCCGACTGTCGTGGGCTTAGAGGGACTTCGAAACAGGTTGCTTCGACGTCGCTTCCCGTCCCAAAGAGAACCGAATACGAGGAATGAATTCGTTGATCGAGGTCCAGAAAAAATGCCTTCGTAGAATTATCAAAAATAAATAAATATATTATTGTTATAAAATGTTAAATGGGTTTTTTTTTAATCATTTACTCAACTCTGTGTTATGATGCCTGATATTTCACCTATTTACCACAAACAATTTCTTCAGTTCTTCACTAACAACTCCGTGTTCTTACAAACACGGCATGTTATCTGGTAGGCGCCGCCCAACGTTGCCTGTTGAAACTTGTCAAGGCCTGGGTTCAGCAATTTCCGGGGACCGGTGCAGGATGTCGTTTGCCCTTTCAACATATACAGACCACATGGTTCTGTGTCCTTTATACATAATCAACAATTAATAAATTAAGCGAAACAAAATAATAGAAATGATGATGGTGGCAGAAGAGAGAGAGAGAGAGGGAAAGAAGAAGAAAAACAGAGTTTTTCATGACTTTATATAAAACTGAGTTCGGTAAACAAGCACACAGCTTACCGGATTGTAAGCGATTTCTGGTGCATATAAGCATTTGCAACAACAATGGTGTCACTTGTATGTACCCGATGGAGTCGATGAACAAACTAGGCATTTAATGAAGGTTTCACAACTGGTTTCTGCTAGAATTGGAGCCGCATACTAACATTTCCAGACACCACTACTATACTAGTGCTGTATTTTGATGCTGTTGAAAACTCCATGAAAGGGGAGGGAATCACGCATTGCTGTTGCGAATGTTTATGATCATTAACAACAACAAAAGCTATCTACTAAAATCGCATTCAAATCGGTCTAACCATTAGCAAGCTAGAATGCTACAGACAGAACAGACAGAACTAAACATATTTGTAAAGAGATAAAGTTGATAGATAACATAAAATAATTTATAAAATACTATTAAACTTCAACTACCACTTTACCGTTGTTTTTTTACCGAACAATGGTGTTATAATTCAATTCTTTGAACCTCAAAGTCAAGGTTAGGTTAGATTACAAATACCCTTCCGAAGCTGGTCGGCGCTGCGTCCGCCCTTGGGCGACTCTTGCCCAATTTGGGCGGACCCAGCGTCGCTACGAGACGGCTGTACACGGGGGTTGTCCGGTCAATGGCACTGTACGGTGCACTGGTGTGGGCGGGAGCTCTGACCGCCCAAAATAGGGCGCGCCTCTGGCGCCCTCAGAGGGTTATGGCGGTCAGAGCCATACGCGGATACCGAACCATGTCGACGGAGGCGGCGTGCGCGTTGGCCGGGACTCCCCCGTGGGATTTGGAAGCGGAAGTGCTCGCCGAAGTATATCGGCGAACGGCTGAGTTCCGGGCGGGAAGCGGCAGTCGGCCCCCGCCCGAAGAGGTACGCGAATGGCGTGAGCATTCGCGTACCATCGCATCGCCGAGCCACCATGGCTCGTTGGTCGTCCCGGCTGGAGGCTCCACGTGCTGGCTTTGCCGCCGTGGAGGCGCTCCAGCCGGTCATCGTCGAGTGGGCAGGGCGACAGCACGGGACCCTTTCCTTCCGACTGACGCAGGTCCTTTCCGGGCACGGCTGCTTCGGGAAGTACCTGCACTCGGTCGCTAGGAGGGAACTGAGTCCCGCCTGTCACCACTGCGACTGCAGTGAGGACTCGGCTCAGCACACGCTGGCGGTTTGCTCCGCCTGGGCGACGCAGCGTCGGGCCCTCATTGCAGTCATCGGAGGAGATCTCTCGCTACCGGCCGTCATACGCTCCATGGCCGGTAGCGACAGGAATTTTACCGCGGTCGCGACCTTCTGTGAGGACGTCATCTCGCAGAAGGAGGCGGCGGAAAGGGTCCGGGAGGACGATCTCCACTCGGACCTAATTCGCCGCCGGCGAACCGGGCGGCGGAGGCGCGCTTACCAGCGCCTCATGCCGCCCTGAGTGTGGCCGCGGGTGGACGGGACGGGTTTTCCCCTCCACCCGCTGTAGTGGCCCCCCGCGAGGAGGCGGCGTCCGCGTGTGCCTGGACGTCGCCTAATTGAGAGGATTTTACCCAAAGGTGGTGCCCGCGCTTTTGCGGGCAGGCGCTAGGAGGGTTCCGGATGTCTTAATAAAGCTGTTCCCGGATCCCTCCTACTTAAGGCGCAGTACGGCACACCGTGTGGTTTTAGTCGGTTCGATTCCGACACACCGCCCCACCGAAAACCCCGGTGGGGTGACGGCCCGAGGGGGTTTCCACACGCACAAAAAAAAAAAAAAAAAAGATTACAAGTACCCTAATAAACACTTGAAGGACAGAATTTCATCTTGTATTATATCATTACTCTCTCTGAGCCTTGCCGAAATATTCGACCAATTTTGGCCACATGATCGAACCGCGTGGCCTGAAAATGTCTTGTTTCGTCTGTTCAAGGTCACACAAATTCTTTGATAGTGTACGTCACAGAAAGGTAGGTACGCGATGCCTTTCCTCCGTAACCAGTCAAACAAAGATAATTTGGAAGCCCATTTCAGCACTCAAGACTGACAAGGTGATGAGCGCTGACAATTTGATTAATTCCATTATTTGTCACTGCTAAATTAATAATATATTTGAGTATTTCAACATCTTGCGCTATTTGCCAACCATTTGTAAACGTAAATAATGTTCTTCTCCTTGTATAATAAATAAATTATGAAAGAACAATATTTATAGCCATCAGAAATGTAATGTCATATTATAAGACCGTTATGCATAACTAATAAATAGTTGTCATCACAAAAAGAAATAGGAAATAATGTTTGGTTTCAAAGTATTTTTTTTGTAACAACAATCAAACTTATTCGTTGAAAAATTTTGCGTTCTACGTTATTAACCGACGAAAAAAAAGGAGGTTCTCAATTCGACCGTATATATATATTTTTTTTATGTTCTCCGTTATCGTTATTATTATTTATTATTATTATTATCTATTATTATATATTAAATATTATTATTATATATTTATTATTATTATCGTTATCGTCTCCGTTATTTATGAACCGATTTTGATTATTCTTTTTTTGTTAGATAGGATATACCTCAGGGGTGGTCCCATGTCAAGGAAGTCAGGATCTGATGATGGCATTCTGATAAAATTGTGAGAAACCCTCGAAAATTGTAGGAACGAATAATACTTTTCATTACTTTATCAGGTATTTGCGTCCAGAAATCATCACATCATGTAGCTGAGCTGATGATGAAAAAAACCATGAAATAAAAATCTTTTTAACAAAAAATTAAACCGACGAAAAAATAAAATAAATAACTATAAAACTTTTATAATCTTATTTTGAATATTGTTATTTATTTTTTGCTTTTTTGTTCTTTTCGTCGGTTTAATTTTTTGTTAAAAAGATTTTTATTTACGGTATCACCAATTATAAGTTATATTTTTGTTTCATTTTTAGCAGATGGGTCACCTGATGGTGACTACCGCCGCCCATGGGCACCTGCAACTCAAGAGTCACAAGTGCGTTGCCGGCCTTTAAGATGGGAGTAGAGGAGGGGGGGGGGGGGGGGAAGAGGGAGATAGATAGATAGATAGATTACACTTTATTTGTACACCAGTCTTACAGTATAATTATCATACATACATTTGTCATACAGATTATGTACAAAGGGTGGCCTTATTGCAAAATGCAATCTCTTCCAGGCAACCTTAGGATGGATCAATTTGTTTCGAAGAGACAGTTGTAGTTGGAGGTGCATTTCAATTTTTTTATGAAGAACTATAATTACCATAACTTAATCAATATAAAAATATACAGATATCCTGTATATTTAGTCTGCTTATGCATACTAATACAAAACATATATAAATATATAATATTTATACCTAAGTCTATCATATAACATACATTCATTTATACATATTTTTTTTATATACAACATACTTTCATACGGAAATGATTAAACTAAAGTGACAAATAATATTCATAAACCATTTTCTTAAAAATTGTTATTGACTGCGCTCGCCTAATGGTGACTGACAACGCATTCCACAAGCGTACAGCTTCAACAGTAAAGGACTTGTCGTAAAAGTTTCTGGAATGTACTGGCATCTCCAGTCTCAAATCCTCTGATGACCTCAGAGATTTTACATGTGTATTATGAAGAAATTTGAACCGTTCTTTGAGATAAAACCGGTAACCTCACTCACTCGGTGAAGCAATGCAAGCAATGCTTCACTGCCGGTTTTCTGTGAGGCCACAGTATCACCCCGGTTGAGCCGGCCCATACGTACCGAAGCATGGCTCTCCCACGGTAAGTAATTACTATTGATTCAAATAACAACACTCAAATTTAAATTAGTAAATTTAAATATGGCACAACAGTATAAAAATAGATAGTTTAGATTTCAGCAGCGGTTTAGTCCGACGTCAAATGGAATAACCGCTCTCGATTAGAATTTAATTAAATGAAGGTATAAAATACATAAGGATATATATATCCCTATGTAATCATAGAGATATATTCCTATAGATAGAATTCACGAGAAAACGCATAACATCTTTCTCGGCGTCTATCAGAAAAATAAATAGTTTTCGCATCCATCACATTAACGATGAAAGCATACTACAACATTTTTAAAACTTCGCAGTCCACCATTAAAATAATAACTTCCTTTCTGTTGTGCATTTCTGTAAGGACTCAAACATAAATATGACAACATTGCATTTCATTTCATTTCTTTAATTTTTTTTCATTCAGAAGAAAAAATACTGAACAGCTGCACATTTATTTAAAAGAATAGAAATATCAAAGAAGACACACACGCTAGATGTACGCAATTGGTTGTTTTGTAGTACTACTTACTGTATATACAGGCAGGGCTACATCACTCGTGTGATGATGATAATCATACAATACATATTAATTATAGGAAATTGTTTAATTTTTTATACTTTTTTTTATTTTATATATAGATATATTATAAATATATAGATTTATATATAAATCCATTTATATATCTATATATTATATATAAAATAAATGGATTTATTATTATTAATTGTTTCATTATTTTTTTTCTTAACTAAGTTCAGGGGTCAGCTTTCAGTCTAACTACGATACGGCCGAACTTCAATATTTTACGTGAAGCGACTGTTGATGGCATTACTCCACTCCACAACCCAAGTACTAGGTGATATCGAAGTTCTGTAGTTAGACCAGGTTGTCGGACTTTTCAGGGCTCTAACTACCCGTAACGAATACCACAGAAATGGATTATGCCGAGAAATTAAAAGATTAATTTGATAATGTAAAATATAATTCCAAAACGTACAACCGACAGACTTCAGTACTTCATCGAGAGTATAGACAAACTGCAACACCATGTAAACCAAAGAGTCTTATAGAACTATAGTAAACCCTCTTTACATATAATTAGTTTACTATACTAACATTGGCCCTTAAACAAATTATATTCAACAAAATATTGAAAAAATACATCTATTGAACTTTTCTTTGGTCAAGGCTTTGGTCAGGCAATCTGCTATCATATTCTTAGTACTTAAATAAACGATGTTAATCATCTTATTTCTTACAGTGTCTCTTATGAAATGATGTCTAACATCAATATGCTTCGTTCGAGCATGATACATAGGGCTTGAACACAATTTATGCGTAGACTGATTATCATTGTATAAGTTAATTTTTTTACAATAACATTCAAACATTCATATAAAAAAATGCGTAAAAATATTGCCTCTTTGCATGCATCAGAGAGTGCCATGTACTCTGCCTCAGTACTGGACAACGCAACAGTTTTTTGTTTCCGGCTTTCCCAAGAAACAACCGACTTTGTACCTAATTGAAATAAGTACCCTGTGTACGATCGATGATCGATGCTGTCACCAGCCCAGTCTGCATCTGCGTACCCAGTAATATCCAGGTCTCCCTTCTCGTAACTTAAGCAGTAATGAGACGTACCTTTAAGATACCTAAGTACCCTTTTTGCGGCCTTCCAGTGCACTTCTCCGTAGCACTCGTTGAACTGACTCAGGAAACTCACGGCATGCATGATATCTGGCCTTGTGCACACTGCAATATACATAAGACATCCGATGAGATTCCTATAATCATATTTAGTATCCTTATTCTTGCCTTTTTCAAGCTTCAACCCAGTTTCCATGGGTGTAGGAGCAGGTTTACACTCATTCATGTTAAATTTTTGCAACACCCGCTGAATGTAACTACTTTGATCTAAAGTTATTTTGGTATCACCACATTCCACGTGCATTCCTAAAACTTTATGAGCAGGACCAACGTCCTTCATCTCAAACTCGTTCATGAGTTTTTTCTTTATCTTTTCCCTCTCGGTTGATAATGAATCTGAATAAAATATGAAGATGTCATCTAAATAAAGGACAATAATAATTATCCCCTCCCCTTGTCCTTCATAATAGACACATGACTCAGATGACATTCTTTTAAAGGGTAGTTTATTCACAAAAACTTAATTAATTTTTTCACACCAACATCGGGCTGCTTGTTTCAGTCCGTAAATAGCTTTATTAAGTTTATAAACTTTCTTCTCTTGGCCCTTAATCACAAACCCTTCAGGTTGTTCCATCAAAACAGTCTCTTTTAATTGTTGCAAGCAAAAGAGTGACAGATTTACTTTTTTTTAAATATGTAAAAAAAGAACTACACAAAGGTGGCCAATGATTTCCAGCAAAGAGATTTGTATTGAAATTAGCCGTCAATTCAAAATAGTTTCAAGAGAAAAGAGATTGTATTTATTCTGTAACTAATTGTTAGTTTTTATTTAAATTTATAAAACAATTGACAATTAATTAATTGTTAACTGTACTAAATCACGATTAACAATTGCTAATTGCTACCACTACAATTAAGAATTAGTAAATTGTTAGTTGTAATTTTCCACAATTACAGTTGATCAATTGTTAGTTGTTATGGTGACAATTAACAATTAATCAATTGTTAATCTTCAATTGTCTTACAATTAAAATAGGTCTCAATGTGTTAGGAATGGTCACCCATCCTAAGGCTGACCTGGCTAGTACTACTTAACCTTATAATGTGTTAACTTACTCGGTTACCATTTAGCCAAGAGCTCCTCTGCCACGAAACACGGAATGGTTTTAGTCGGTTCTAGCCCGACATACTACCCTACCGTTTAGCCCCGGTGGGAGGACGACCCGTGGGAGTTTCCACACGTAAAAGAAGTACATTTTGTAAGTGTGGTCTATGTAGTCTGAACCATCTGTGTAGAATAAACCCACAAACGAACAAACTACACTTACAAAATGAATGAACGAACAAAACAACGAACAAAATGAACGTTTTATTCATCTTTTCAATTGTGATGACAAACCTGTGATAAGGTGTTCCTTGTCACAGGTTTACCGCAGTTAAATTTTAATGCTTTTCGCAGTACTTTCGAAAGGATTCAGAAATTACTCTGCGATTACCTATTAAAATTAACAATTTAAATTTCAGAAAGGGAATAAAGCTAATCTTCTTTTCTTCCCTGTGTTATTCTCTGTGTGGGACCTGAAACGGAAGGTAATAATTTTTAGGTATACCTAATAACCAGAGGTACACATTTTAAAAGATTTTCACCAGTACCTATTTTAAATAGAATGATTGAATTGAACACTAACTGTGCCCGCGACTTCGTTCACGTTTTTGCGGAAAACAGCAATTTTTCGCTTATATAGGCATTGCACCTTTTTCTCCAGGCACGATTTTTTATACTGTATTGGCGGTGAAGCAATCTGGAGCGTACAAAAGGGGTTCTTTTGGTTGCTCACACGTGAAATACTTACATAATTTGGCCTAGTAACATTACCCATTTGTTTTTCGTGTGGAAGCTCACCTCACCGGGCTATTGGTGAGGCCGTACATCAAACTTAAACCGACTAAAACCACACGGCGTGCCTCAAAGAGCCGGTTATGAGTTGACCGTCGGTACGGCGACGTTTGGCCTCCAATTATCTACCCAGCGCTCGCTCACGGACGGTAACTGGGCGATGTCCAGACACTCCCTTTACGGGAGACTCTGTTTCGGGTGAAGAACAAAAGAAGAAGTTTGTCTACCGAATCCACATCGTCACCTCCTCCTTGCGCGAGATGTTCTCGCACAAAATCGCCATAAAACAACTGTGACGACCTAACGTCTCGATTCGTCCGTCCAATTGGCAGACTCTTACTGTAGCCAGTCAGTCAGTGCCGCTTCCTAGAAACTATGGGCCCCCTCGGTATACCTAACAGATTACTCTCAGTCGATACTAAGGTCCACCCCCGCAACAAATAAATGTTTCCTCCTGAACTTTGTTTAGTCACGGTGTAACATAAGATTTTAGACTACTGTAACCGAATAGAAAATAAATGGCCTGAAAATGAAAAAAAATAACCACCGGTTACCTGTCAATATTTCAGCTTAGATGTAATTTTTTTGGCGATAGTGTCTGCTATGCATATGCATATATTTAGTACAGTAAAATACTGTAATACTAACAAAGTGATCATTTGTTCTGTGTCTGGGTGTAGTTTTTCTATGATATGTATGTATTTAGAACTATATAAGTATGTTTATCAGCAGTCTGGTTACCGTAGTACAGGCTCTGCCTAGTTTAGGATCAGACGGCCGTGTGTGAGGTGTGGGAAGTTATTATTATTATTATTAATGCCCTGAAACATATTTGTGAATTGAATGGCTGCGAGAGGCAAAATAGCTCGTTGGCATAGTCAAGAACCAGCTACCGATGATATCTTGCGATTGAAAATTTATATTCACTCAAAATCCTACAAACAGACTTAACTATCTGCAGGTAAAATCTAATGTAACTAATAATATTTCTTTAAATCACAGGTAAAAAACGATACTTTGGACTCTTAATATTTTTTAATTCATTAAATTGAGTGGTTTTATAAAAACGATACCTAATTTAAAAAAATATTAGATAGATATTCAAATAAGCCAAATGCTCGCTGTAGAGAGGTTCGAAATAAGCATATACATTATACTTATGTTAAAATGTTATTACAGCTTTCATTGATTTTCCTGTGCGAACCAAAATTCAGCCCGGGATAAAAAGTACCCTATAACCTGCTCAGGCACTCAAGCTATTATCGTACTAAGTTTCAAGCATATCCGTTCAGTAACTTCTGAGTTTATCGTGAACATACAAACAGACAGACAGAAAGGCAGACAGACAAAAATTGTTTGAATTGCATATTCGGCATCAGTATCGATATCTTAATACCCGTCAGTCGATATTTTTTAAATATATTCAATGAACAGAATTTATCCCGCTACACATTAATTATAAGTATAGATGTAGTAGGTATTATGCTTGTTCTTATTAGTAGATTAGTTTTAAATTATCGCTTACCATGCTGAATTTGATTCACAAGCAGGAATTTCTTAAAAGTTAGCAATAAATGGCAATTGCAGTTGCCGGCGTCAAATCGACAACTAAAGTGGGCACTGAAAATTAGTACTGCCTTAGGGCTTTTGTCCATCGTTTATATTGAGGGTCCACGTATTTTCTAAGATGCGGCAAACAATTTAATCGTCTTTGTACAACCGTAGACCTCGGTTACGGGGTGGACGGCATGGTGGTAGGCGCTCTATGTGGTAGGCAAAGCGTTTCCAATTTTTGGTTATTGTGCACAAGATATATTTCTGGTTTCAGCTGACACCAGGTATTATTATTAAAATTTTGTAGACTATTATAGCGTAGGTATTTTAGCTTTTGCAAGAGAGTGATGTATCTATTACGAAGTAATCTTACCTGTGGTACAGGCTATAAATTTATGTGTAACCAATAAGGCCAAATTAAAATACGACGAATAGTTTGGCAATTAAGTAAGGTTAAATATGAAAATACAGAACTGAACCATTGGCTTAAGTTTGTATGAACCTAATTGCAGGAAGCGAGCAAGTCAACATTATCGTTAAAAATATGGTAGCTGGGCAAAGATCTTGGGTTCACGAAGGTCGCTGTACGAAGAAGGCTTCAGAACGATTTTATTTTTCATTTACCATTTCCTACAAACTCAAGTGAGCGCAGCACCAACGAGGTTTGGTAAGATGCAACTCGTAGCCGTTACAAATTCGATCTTCGAATTTTTATTCTGAACCAATACACAGCCCGCTCTAAAAACCCACTACTAGAGGCAAATTCGCAATTTAGCTTAGGTTTTTCCGATTTCCTACGTATAATCTGGTAGGAAACCCGAAAGTTTAAAAACCTAGTTAATACAAATACTAACATGTATGTAACTTCTCTAGTTTTGATTTAGAAAACTCTTGCTATCAAGAATCAGATTCACAAGTTTATATCGTTAAGTTGTGAATGTAAATGATCCATGATGAAAGACCTCTACTTGGGAAACCTAACATTCTGCAGTACCTACGTTACTCTCTTCAATCAGTACATTGTAAACTAACAATGGATGTCTGCCAAATAAGATATTTTAATTAGTCATTTGGTACTACGAGTGACACCTTGAGGATGGCAGTGATTATATACTACATATGTAAATAAGTAAAAAAGAAAAAAATATATAGTATTTTGATGTTTGTGAAGTATGTTTTATTTATTTATTGATTTATTTACACTTCCTGCAAATATGCAAATACATTGCTTAAGGCGAACTTAATGCCGTAGGCATTTTCTTCTAGTCAACCTTGGGGTGATGCGGTGACTACATGGCAGGTGTACTTATATTTAATCTAATCTTAGACTTAGTTGCAGAGTAAAAAATATATATTACGTAAACAATAACATAATAATATACATACATACATAGGTACACCCAAACATATGACAAATGACAAATAAATATATGATTTTATATATATACTAGAGATCGCCTGGCGGTTGAATTTTGACCGTTTTGAATGTCTTCTTTTATTTCATTTTCCAGTATAACTTGAACTGTTATTGTATAGACTTTGCACCGTGACAGGTCAACATATATACTGGACCCTTATAGCTATATATAGCTGTTTTTTACATAATTTTTAAATGTATAGCACATATTATTTAAAATTTTTAGCTTTATGCAGTTCTTCTATGTTGTATGTACGGATATAATGGATGTATGTATGTATGGATGTTTGTTACTCTTTCACGCCAAAACTACTGAACTGATGGCGATGAAACTTGGTATGTAGATAGCTGGAGACCTGGATTAACACATAGGCTACTTTGTATCCCGATATTCCCACGGGATCGGGACTTACGCGGATGAAACCGCGGAGTGCTGTTAGTTTTAAATATTCCGAATACCATATTCATGTCTATATGCGTTTCCTTAAAAAATGCATACAAAGAATTCTCCTCACGTAATAATATATATAGACTTCCAAGATTTGTTCACATTTTTAGTTAATTAATTAGTTAGTTATAAGTGAAGCAAATCTAACAAAGTGTTAAAAAAAAGATACGAATATTATGATTGGCTCCAAAAAATATTCTAACTCTTTGACATCCAGAAATTAATTCCATTTATAAATATCAAGTTCGCAATTCTGAAAGATTTTCCGGAAACCTGTTTTTTACCAACTTTTTTAAACGATATAACCGTTAAACATACATACATTCACGCCTGTATCCCCGAAGGGGTAGGCAGAGCACATTTTACCAACTATGGTATGGTTTCACTCAATTAATAGGGGGCAAGCCTATTGTCGCAAACTGGAGACTTTGCGAATGAAAGATGGGAAAATAGGTAGTATTCTGAAAGGGAAATGTAGACTAGAAGGGAAGGCAATAGAAGGAAACGGATATTGCTTATACGGATTGATTGGCGAGTGTAAGCAATATCCCGAGAAGATCAGGATCGCATACCTGTAAGTCAAACTGGCTATTGCCGGGACGGCGGTAGTCATTTACCATCAGGTGAACCGTCTGCTCGTTTACCCCCTATACCATACAAATAGAACCCCTCGGTACGCCCATGGATGTTGTTATAGTATTTCTATGGTGTAGATGATTTCGTAGTATTTTTAGCAGTTTCTCAATAATCTAGTATCACATACAGAAGTACTAAAATGTCCGATAATGCTAATTTATAGCACACGAAGCTTTAAGCTTTTTAGTCGCACGGTGTAATTGCTGCAACATACTAGCGCCGTACAATATTAGGTGAATGCATAATTTTTCCGTAAAGACGGGAATTATTCTTTTATGTTCCACCTAATAAGTATTAATAGTCTCTACCGCACTACCTTTGCACAAATTCTGTCATTTGTGGGCAATTACGTCGCTCTTCGGTGCTAAATTGTATAAAATATGATTAATAACGTTAATATTAAGTGTGCTTTCAGTTTTTCAAGTAAAAAATGTGATCTGATCACTCCAGAAATGAAATGATAGACACAATTTTGGTATAGGTGCTGTATTTCAATGATTTTGAGATATTTCCATCGGTCTATTTTTTGACAACTTATATAGGTAATTATGGGACACAACGGTAAAGTATCTGGCTGCAAAGGTTGCGGGTTTGATTCCCGGTCAACGCAAATATTTATTTGCATTATTATGTTTATTCACATTGCTTTGGGTGTTTCTATGTATAATATATGTCCTAGATTATTATTATTATTCATCAATGCATTTGAGTCGTAGGTAAGAATAGCTGATGATCATTGGTTAAAATTGGTAGAATGGTTTAGGATAAATGAACTCAAATGTATAAGTTAATATGGATACACTTTCGAAAACTTGTGTTTTTTACCTAATCTAACAAAAACACAAGTTCTTTTATGTGTTATTTTCAGAATGTTTCACAAATTAGTATTCGAGTCTTTTTCTTTATAAATGTATTTTTCTATATACAAATTTCGTAGAAATTTTCACACTCCTGCACCAAAAAATGCTATTAATTTTATAAGGGATAATCTGAAGGTGTAAAAAAAAATATACACACAAATATACACAAAAAAAATAAACAGAATTACTTTAAAATATATTTTCTTTTTAATTTCAATGACAGTAGTACATCCCACTACTATTAATACTACTAATAATAATTATGTCAACTGCGAAAATACAGTTACTTTCTAGAAAGAAGGTATGTCCATGTTAGGCCATCATCTATTCCAACCATTGCAGATGATCCTAATCTCACAGACAGTTTTCAGACTTTGAATCAGCTAAAAAATGCTTAATATTTACCTGCTAAAAGATATGATTTTATAACACGATAATTATAGCATAGCCCTAATAAACTTAAAGGTAGAAATGCTACATCGTAGGCATTTATTTACCTACGACACAGCACCTAAGTTTATGTCCAAAGTGATAAATAGCATTAGTATGTTTTCAGGGCATTGCACAAGTTTCAGAGCTAAACATGAATACCTCGGTTTACCTGCTTCCATTAATCGTTCGTTGGTGGTGGAATTTCAGACAATACCCACAAATTATAAGCTTTGTTTTTTACTTTTGCAACAAAAGAGGAGAAGTTTCTCGAATGTATTTGGTATATAAATGCGAATACCTTATGTATATGTTATACATAGGTATTTTGTATTTTTCTATATCCTAAAACTGTATTTTTTTTATTTTTGTCTATCTGTCTGTCTCTAACTTGGTCGAGCATCACGCTGAAACTACTGAATGAATCCAAATGAAACTTGACATGATTTGAGATTGAGATATTTTATATCCTGAAATGCAGCACGGTTTCGTTGAGAAAGGGCATGAAAATCAAAATGTGTTGTAGTAGTTGTAATTCATTAATACTTAGTCCGATTTCATTAATTCTTTTTTTTTTGTCTGAAAGGGTACTTGAAGAATTGCCCCGTAATCTATCTTCTATACATACATAAAAAGTATGTGCCGATATACACTGCGAGTACTGTTCAGTGCTGTTACTGGGGACAAATTCATTCCGTTACGGACTGACAGTATACTGCCGCAGTATCCTAGGGAAAATATGTGACGTCATAAATCGTCGTCATTTTTGTACTGTGAGCATTGGCGTTTTCGAGGTAAGGTGCTCTCAGTGCTTTGATCACGTGATCAACAGTGTCCAGAACTTCAACGGCCTGCACCATTGATAATTTTTATTATTATTGAATATCATTGTTTATTAATCTCATTGTTCAAATGAGGTTATGTACGGTGAACCGTCCATAACCTCATTTAAATAATTCAGTTATAAAGTTATTATGCATTAGGTTACTTGAAAAACCATATTTTCTTTTAATAAAAAGTAGCTATACTTGTTATGCGATTAATTCAATTGACAATTGACTTGAATATTAATTTTTAAATATAACTCGATTCAAACAATATTTTTTCTTGTTCAACAGATAACTTGTAAATTTATATGAACATTATCTGATGGCCATTTCATGACTGATCTGAGAGCATGTTGCGTCCTTCATAGTTTCAGGCCAGTTTCTACCGTGAACAACCAGTGCTGTATCATCTGCATAAGTAAATATTGAGCAATAAGGTATTTACATATTGCATAGATTATTAATATAAATTAGGAAAAGAGTTGGGCCCAAGATTGAACCTTGAGGAACGCCATAATTTAACATTACAGTATCACTAATAACGCCATTAAGTTTTACGCACTAAGTTTTGTCACGTAGATCGTCTTGGAAGATTTTAAGAGTGTCTCCACGGATAAGAGGAGTGGAACTGACACAGTGTCAAATGCCTTAGAAAGGTCTAGAAAGATAGCAATACATTTCAGTTTGCTATCTAATTTTGCTAAGCATTATTTACATAGGCGGCAACTGCATCCTCAGTTGATCTGCCACCCCTAAAACCTTGTTACTTAGGATTTTGTAAGCATCTAGAAAACTAACTAATCTGTTGTTAATAATTTTTTCCATCTTAGAAATTGCAGGCAAAACTAAGATAGGCCTATAGTTATTGACGCTGTTTTTGTCCCCACTCTAGAATATTTATTTATTTATTTATTTATTTATTTGTTCTATGGAAGACTTACAGCTAAATCAACAGAATATATGGGAATGATAATTGCCTTCTTAAAGGCATTAGGGAAGCAGCCCGTTGAAAGTAAGCGATTGCAAATGTGAACAATTACCGGCACAAGGGCACGTAGACAAGACTTCAACAGCCTCGATAATTTTTCGTCCCAGCCAATGGCAGCATCTAACGCTCAATCTAATAATCAGACTTCCTTAGTGGGAAGAAAAACTAGTGAGTTACTTGTCACCGCATCATAGCAATTTCCAAGGTTGTTTGCGATGTTTCGGAATATTTCACCCAATGTCTGGCCCACATCTGCAAAAAATTCGATGACAGTATTAACCGAAGGCTTTTCATTATAAGACGACTTTAGTAAAAAAAAAATCATGCAAAAATCTACTATATATGCTTATTATATTAAACAAGCTTAAGCGTAATAAACTAGGCGTCATCCTTTTTATCGAGACCCTTAAACACAAACACATAACTTTTTTGAAGAACTTATAAAAACAAGCCTTGATTGATCGTGACCAACTTGATGACATTGGATTAGCTGAAATTGATGAAGATTTAGAAAAAATATTAAAATATAAAAACACATTATACTTTTCGATGCTTCTCCCAAAAATGCATGACGTGTCACTCAAGCAAAACTAAAATCAATAACAGGATCTATTATAAATAGGTCAGGCGCTTACAACACTTCGCTAATGTTAGTTCTAACACCCTAATGTAAATTCTTCTGAACCACACACCGCGGCTCCGAAATACACCAGTCAATAAGAAGAATAGTTATGACTTTAATTCGGACAATAAAGGACTTGAGAATAATCTAATAATCTTTAAAAATAGAATTGTTTGAGATAAAGTATTAATTTTGATAGTATCTTAAATTTAAGTACAAATAAAGTTGACCGTCTTTTTGGTTAATATTACAAATAATATAAAGAAACACCTAGAGCAGTTTAAAGGGACATATTCATCGGTTAACGGGCACACTTCGAAACAATAATAACTTACGATAGACCAACAAATTTTATTTGGACCCACTTGTCTAGAGCACAACTTGGATTACTCATAACATAGTATAAATACAGCTCACAGCTGATCTCCGAAGGGAAATATAGAGAAAGCTTAAGACATAGACACATAATATAGAATAAGGCCTTTGTCAGTTGGCTGTTCTGGTATAGACGACTTTTTAGTTCACTAACAGAAAAGTTCACTTAATTTTCTTTTTGTTACCTTAATTAACCTTGTGTTAGACGAAGTACTAATAAGCCTGAGGTTTAACAAATGTTTGTAATCAGTTATTCTACTTTAAAACATTGCCGAAATATTATGGCAATAACACTTATCATCAAGTTTCCTCATAGCACTGATAGCGATTTAAAACATCAGCCTATTTATCGCAACACACATAAAATTTCTTTCTTTCTTTGGTGTCACTCACTCGGCGAAATACAATGCAATCATTGCATAACTGCCGATTTTCTGTGAGGCCGTGATATTACTCCGGTCGAGCCTGGCTCTCCCTCTGTAATTGCTTGCTTGTAATTGCTAATTATTTCGTAATATGGATAAGTTTTCTCTTTTTCTACACACCTAATTTTTTTTATTTATTAGGATTACTAACAAATGATACACATAACTAATATAACAAAATAAATTACAAATACATGCCTTGTGCTCATTCAATTTTATGCAATCAACATTATAAAGGAAATAAAAAGAAAACTAATACCTGTAATTCAGATTATACTTTTACAGGAGCCATAGATAGGTAGATAGAAAACACTTTATTTGTAACAACAACAGTCTTACAGTATAATTATCATACATACATTTGTCATACAGATTAAGTACAAAGAGCGGCCTTATTGCAAAATGCAATCTCTTCCAGGCAATCTTAGGAAATACAAAAAACTTTGTAATTAATCTTTCAACTTTATCATCCTACTATCCTACTATGGATGAATGTTTGTTACTCTTTCACGCAAAAACCACTAAACCGATTGCGATGAAACTTAGTATGTAGATAGCTGGAAACCTGGATTAACGCATAGGCTACTTTTTAACCCGATATTCCCACGGGATCGGGACTTGCGAATGGTGAAACCGCGGGGCGCTGCTAGTAAATATTACAATCATTTACTTATTTAGTGTATTAAAATTACATAAAAGTGAGATATATAATGTAAAGTCTAATTAATTCAAATTGACACAATTGAATTAACTAGACTTTATATTTAAATTTTTGATATTCATTTATATACAACAATACTTATTTAAACCGTAAAGTAATAAGTATTTATAAAAGTCAAACAAACTACATAGTGCCGTGCCTTATTCGATATGTAACAGTAACGCATGCAAGAGGAACATGGCAATAAAAACTAACGACCGCTCAGAAAGTGTAGGTAAAGTGTTTCAACCAACACACCAGCACTCGATATAATATAATATACATGTATGAGCATGGACTTACATGCCAGTAAAATAACCTGGGCATACTTAGAAATAACAACCACTTATATAAAATTCAGGTAAGACTTTGTTATAGTATTCACTATTTCACTGCTTCCAGATAAAATTCAACTTACTCGAAACCGGTACCTAGGTCGAATATATTGTTAACAGTGTCATAAAAAAGTGAGAGACAATATTTTTCCTGCTTTTGCCTCATATAAAACGGTGTTTTAATAAAAGCGGATCACAGCTCTCCGCTTGAATATTGTCGCAGATATTTCAATATTGGTGGGATTAGCAGCCTATTTAAACACCACTTTCAATGCTCTGCAGCGTCATATCGAATACAATATCATTCAAAGCAACCCTTGATAATATTTGCTGAACCTTTTTAATTCTATAGTGCATACCTCTCTTGACATACTTTGCGTGCAAACTATGAATGTTACAATATATTACAAATATACCTACTCGTAATTTTCCACTCATTCGCTTAGATGTAAATAGAAGTAAATGTTATCTTAATGAGTTTATTTTTTTTTTTATATGAAATTTTGTACGAGTAGGTATATTATTTAGCTATGCCAATACATATTTGATTTTCGCGTAAATAAGTTAAGTTCTCTAATGAAATTTTTGTTGAAAATTCAACGAAAATATTACCGTCCGTCAGAAAAACGAATCGTTTCTTGATTATAGGAACTGGTCATGAAAGGATAAGTAAAACTTTTTTTAACTCTAAGAAATACTTAAAATAAAGATGCGAAACATCGACAACAACAACATTTCTTCGTGTTACAGATATTACTGTATATATAATTTAGTAATGTATATCTTGATCCGTTCGAAATGACAAACATTTTCCCGCCGATCTTTTTTTAATTTGACGCTTTGACTGCGAGTTATGAACCTCGGAGGTCCCCTTGTACAAAAGATTCTCCCTCTCGGTACTTCATAACCGGAAAAAATAAAAAACTCTCACGAAAAATATATGGAAATAATATATTTCCTGTGCTGTACTAAAACGAAGTCGATTTCCTTGAAAACTATTCAACCGTGCATTTATATTTTTGGTAAAATATATGCAGGAAATCTCCGTATGCGTTAAAATAAATAAATTAATATAATAGTTCTAACGTTCTACGTTCTAACGAACCAGTAATGTATTCTTCACATTGTTGTCATTTAACTATGAGGCATTGTAAACCTGCCGATGACGGCAATGCATAAATTGGTGCGTCCGCCGCGATCCAGCTGGGGTCATTTATCAAGTTACTTGCTGTTTCCTAAACTGTCTATCGCATTGTTATCGTGTCATACAACATTATAAATGTCGAGTATATAATATTATTTAATCAGTACAGCTAGGGACAGAGAAGTTGATTATAATCAAAGATTAAAAGGGTTTTCAACAGGGATTTCTTATCCATAATTTACGAATCTTTAAAAGATACCCTCGTGCCTTCAGTCAACAGAAGTTTAGTCGCAATACAGTATTTACACAATAGATAAGCATGTCAACGACGAAGTACGACTGTCGTATTTTGTTATCTCTGCAAACTATGTAGGTTAGTTTGATATTCGACTAATTCCCTAACACTCAAGTTTGAAATAGAGACTTGATAGATTGCGATGTTTTCTAAACGTCTACTAAGATTTGTGTACTTTGTCTCACTTATCCTGGTAATTTATGTGAATAAATTATATTTATCTTTCAGTTTTGAATAAGGTGGTTAAGTAAAGTGTTATATCTATTTCAACTATTGTAATAAAATGTATGTGTTTCATTGTTCACTAAGCTGCTTTAAGCTTACAAATCATTGAATACTTAGTTGAATTTAGCTCTTTAAACTTTCACAATTGGTTTTGGTATTAAACCTAAAGCTGATTTAACCCCCGAGCAGTATAAAGAAACCTTAATATTACGCAAAACTGCCTTAAAGATTAGGCACAAATGTATTTATTAAGGGTATAACAGTTGTTCAGGACATTTCTTTTGAATATTTTAATTCACTGGCATAATACTTAATCATACAAATGCAATACCTTGTGTTTAACGTGACGGCCAGTCAGCATCTTTTCCAATTCAATGACAAAGACTTAAACTAATAATCAAATAATATTGACGGACTTTTCTATATTATAAACCTATATAAAAACTACAACTAGCCTTTTTAGACAAGTCCATACTGTCCACAGCAAAAGTTGAAAATGTTAGTCACTCGAAAACAAAAAGCAACTCATGGGCCAACTCCATCATTTACACATGTCAATTAATTAAGTCCAAAACAAATCATGACTTCGCCATAATCATACAACGTCGGAGTTGATATTTATATTTACGACGTTCGCAGTACCACGTCGGCTACCAGAATGAATGAATAAACAAGTAAGAAGGTCCGAACAACGCCCCACTCTAACTCCATTAATCAACAACGGGCCCATTTCATAAAGTGACATTTTCATTGTTGCGCACCCCCGAAGTTCGTATTTACTCATTTTGTGTTCATAACATGAGATGAGCCGAAGCTTTGCTCATGCAAGTACAAATACGACCGCGAATTTTATGACTTTTGCAAAGGACCATCCATGTTTACCTACATTGCACATATTCATTAATTTTGTATGATTAGGTCAAAGGTGTTCTCGTTTAAATAAAAGTTAGTTTGTAATACTTGCGTATTAAATACATCCCATTATTCGATATATTAAATTTAAGAGTTTTTTATAAGTATTAATATGACGGCAAACGCTGTACAGTCTGCCGAGCGGGAAGTGTTTGCCGCAAGTTGCGAATGCTTACTACACCTAGGGTATCACTTGCCCTTTGTAGTAGAGTACTACCAAAAATCTAAAAAGCCTATCGTTATTATTTCGGATGCATAGAAAGGTAACATAACAGTTTTTGTGTATCCGAACCGTATAAAACAAGCATATTCTAGAAATTTATCAACGTGTGTATTTCAGGGATGCCCGACTTGTTTCAGACGTGGCAGTAAACTTTACTCCGTCGGGCTTCTACTTGATTTAGAGTCGCCCGACAGGCCAAACACACCACCAAACAAGACCATGATTAAACAGCACGATTAAGTAGCTCAATGGAAATAGAGTTGAGTTGCACCATGGTGTTTATAGGCACGGGTAACTGATTACTATCAGGCAGGCAGCTATTGTTATATTCCTTGCATCTCAGTGTTAAACCGATCTGTCCGAAGTTCGACCACCGCGTCACCGCGTAGGTACTTCGTTCCTGTATATGAAATTTAAAAGATCCTCGCTACGATATAATATCAAAACGTAATTATTAATTGAACGAGTGCTTATTCATGTCAGTTCTCTTTAAATAAATGATTCGTGGCAGGTGGTAATAGGAGCCTTTTCTTGCGAAATTAGACGTCGAATAATCAGATAACATGAACACATTGTAGAATATCGAAAAATTGCATTTGAGTAATCAAGATACAAAATAATTGACTAAAATTCTCGAACGATCGTTAAAAATTACTAAAGCTATCGTCATTTCAATTCCTACCCTTAAGTTCATAACTTAAGGTTGAATTTTGAGTATAGTATTGAAAAGAAGCTATAAATTCGAATAGCTAATCATGGGATCTGGATCTGTTCGCCTACCTTCGCTTCGGAAAAGTATTCTGTTTTACGTTATCTTATTCCCACAATATTGGTCAGATATCTAGCCAACCATACTCCTTAAATTGGGTAATATTATGATAATAAAATAGCTTCTTGACGTCAAAAGGTATACATATTGTTTGATATTAGAAATTTTAATTCAAGACAATTCTTACTAAAACTAAAATAAAAATATATGTCGTGGGAATATCGGGATAAAAAGTAGCCTATGTGTTAATCCAAATTTCCAACTATCTACATACCAAGTTTCATCGCAATCAGTTCAGTAGTTTTTGCGTGAAAGAGTAACAAACATCCATCCATCCATCCATACTCACAAACTTTCACCTTTATAATATTAGTAAGATTTTAACCAAAAAACGCCATACCCATAGCAGTTATATTCTTAGTTTGATTTTATATGTACATATATATTTATGTAATTATTCAATATTTTGATAGGGGATATTTCAAGAGCGCTTCCAACATCCTTTCAATTCACCATTTTCAATAAATTAAACGAACCGTGTCGTATCAATATCAGTATCAAGTGTAATTTCAAAAGGCTTTTGTTACTATGAAAAGCTGTTATCCTCAATGAAAATAAGCAGGAAGCGATGAGTCTAATATATCCTTTCACATTATAGGAACGGTGTTTTTTGACAATAAGTAGGAACCAGTTTGTGTTGTGAATACATCAATACGGGGGATGTCGGAAGCCTTCAATACTTTATTTATGCTTCACAAGTGACGGTGACGAGAATGTGCGCCGTGATTGATGTAACAGTCAGAATAAGGATACATCACATTTTTGTATGTCAAAATTTCGTATTTTCTTTTTCCTTAAGATATGTTCAGTAATACTAACTAATATTATAAATGCGAAAGTGAGTTTGTTTGTTACGCTTTACCGCCTAAACCACTAAACCGATTTTAAAATTCTTTCACCAATGGAAAAGGGCTGTCTTCTTACTCTTTCTTTAGTTTTTGTTCCACATTCTTCTTCAGAATGCCTCGCAAGCGTAAATCTAACCTGACTAAAAATTCATCACGGGCCCGGGCGGCAAAAATTAATCGATCAGAAGAATCTTCCGCTCATGTAGAATTATTTGCACCTGACGGAAGAACATATAATATAGTATACAGTAGCAGACTAGAATAAAATTCTGTTTCGTGCGCTTCTAAAGAGGAATTATTTATTAAACCTAGATACTTTTAATTTTTTTTTTTTATATTTTGTTTAAGTTATTGAATTTTTATTGTTAATTTGTTATTATAATAAAGAAGGTTTTAAGTTTTTTAAACTAAGCTCAATATTAGAATTTTAAAATTTTAATGGTGGGACCATTCAAGCAATAAAAAAAATATCATATTATTTTATTTACTTTATAATGATAATCCGGCTCGAAGGACCAATATTTTTCTGGTTAATACGATCTTAGTAAAAATAAAAGATGGTGGACTGTATAAATTATATTTTTGTTTTTACTCCCGCATTAGGAATTACTCCGGTGTCGTGGGGGACTTTACAAACATAAAACAACGGACACAAAGAACACCCAGCCTCGGGTCGGAATCGAACCCAGTACCTATGGCATAGCAGTCAGAGTCACTAACCACTAGACCAACGGGCCAGTCGTATTGTACGTTACAAATCGTGTCGAGCGAGTATCACGGGTGGATGTGTTGCGCGGAGTGGTCTATCGCACGGAGAGGATTGCCTCCTCGCGCCGTCGTCCTTCCCCCGTTCCTCGGTGCTCGTGCGCCGACAAAGACTTTGACAGTTATTTAAAGACATCAACGCGTGTGACGCCGTGGGTAAAAGCTACTATACTATAAGTCAATAGCAAATTTTATCTATCGGTGTAGCCCTCCTAAAAATTACAAAACCGTATGTCAAGTCATAAAAAAGTTACACACGTGACTGATCTGACAATAAACACAGATTATTTTTAGAAAACAATGTGAACATAAAAATTCTTCCGTAACCAATTCATTTGCAGCCTAAGGCAAAGGAAGCGAAATGCACCATTCCATTTTCTGGGCGTAACTACGTTGCACGCTTCGAACAATGAAATGCTTTTAAAACACGAAACTACCTGATTCATATACATATATGAGAATATTTTACAGTGTCAAAAATGAAATTTCAGGGCAACATATAGTAATAACTTTAATATATGTATATACTATATATACATTATGTATATATACAACGTATAGCGTAAGTAGTTAATTTGGAGGTACTGAATTACTGCGTCATATAATTCACAATATTACCTTTTTCGTTTACATGAAGAAATACCACGACATTTTTGTACAAAACTGTAAGAGATGTCATATTTATTAATTAATTTGTTTTTTAAAACTCTGCTTGATTTCTTTCTTTTAATATTTATTTCCAGTTTATTTTCTATTTACTACTATGATATGAAAATAATCTTGATTGAGAGTTAACTGCATTTATCCAATATTTTTAAACGAGCAATTCTTGTATATATGTATTTATATAATCTGAATCTAGAAAACGGCTCCAACAATTTTGATGAAATTTTTTATACAAACACAGTTTTGCATTTTAAGTTCAACTGCATACTAACTTTTAAATACCTTTTTAATTCTTGTTAATTCCCGTATAAACACATAATTATATTCAACTGCATAGTTGTATTTCCTGTAAAAATTAAATTTCACAAAAAAAATACTATTTTACAAAAAGCTACCGAGCAAAGCTCGGTCTCCCAGGTACTTTTATCTATACGAGATATGTAATTAATGACTATTTCACTTGAAATCCTACCTCGTCATGGCAAAAAACTATTTATTTTGCATTTAGATCTAGCCAGCAAGAGTACAAGTGTCCAAAGTAATGTCCAACTAAGTATAAAATATTGCTTCAATAAAACTGAATGTAAAAGTATAATACATACTAACTACAATTGCCTACACCATTTTTCTCAAGCTGAACAAACAAGAGACAGCATGGAGCAGTTAGAAATAAAATGTGTCTGAAACAAAACATCACCTCAAACATAGATAAGTGCTTTCACGTGTCGTTTACGTGGAACAAATAAATCCGTTAGATGTGCTTTCAAATCAAACAAACACCTAAAACAAAAATGATATGTGGCATCTTGAGGAAATATATACAAGGAAATTCGTAATATATTGTAATTTTTAACGCATGGATGGTTAAATTGGTTAGGTATTTTTTACCCGAGGAAGAATCAGGATAACGGTTTTAACGCAAAGTTAATTGTCGTATTTTTACAAGAGCAATGTTGGAGAGATTAGGCAAAATTTGCCTCTAGAGTATCTAACTTAATTGAGATCCAGTAGCATAAAGTCGCATTCGCAAACCTTTGGTTAGTTTGGATCTGACAGGCTGGCGGGTTAGACCATAAGATTCCCAAAACTCCACGTGCGAGTGATCCCGGTTTTGTTAGGGTGTATAGCGCTAAAGATATTAGCTGAGATCTTGTCTGTCATCCTGGCTGAACACAACTCTCCTGAAAACATCCATAACCAAGATCAGAAAGTGCCAAGAAGTAAGAAAACCTACGTTGTGGTGTAATATATTTTCTTTACTTCAAGCAACTTAATGCAAAAACTTCAAGACTCCTTCAAGACCTTTAAACTTTTTATTTAATGCTATGTAAAAGTTTAAAATACGTTTTATAACAATTCATTGCGATATTTTCAAACAGTGATTTTACGCAGAGGCTTATTGCTCATCCATCTTAATTCCAATTAGCACTAACAGACAGTTGCACGAAGCTGCATTCTGAATTAGAAGTTTGGTCAATTAGTTTTTAATCAACTTAAATGCTTAAATGTACATGTGATAAAAAGAAACAACCCATTTTGTGAAATCAAGTACTCAAAATAGTTCATGCAACTACTTAAGTTAGTTAGTTAACACAATTAGGGAAAGCGTTATTTTTAGGGTTACCGTACCTCAAAAGAAAAAAGGAACCCTTATAAAATAACTTTGTTGTCCGTCTGTCTGTCTGTCTGTCAATACCCTTTTATTAACAATCAAGCTTCTAAGTCAGCTTTTACGCCTTAGATTTTACCTATAGGGTACTTCCCATTGACCTAGAATCATGAAACTTGGTAAGAAGCAAGGTCTCATAGCACAAGTAAAGTTAAAAAATCCGAAAGTCGTTAATTTGTTGTTATCCCACTAATATTATAAATGTGAAAGTTTGGATGGATGGATGGATGGATGGGTGGATGTTTGTGCATTCATTGTGATGCTTAGACACAAAAACCACTGAACCGATTGCGATGAAACTTGGTTTGTAGATAGCTAAAGACCTGGATTAACACTTTTTATCCTGATATTCCCACGGGATCGGGACTTACGAGAGTGAAACCGCAGGGCGCTGATAGTATAACATAAAAATGTGGTTTTTGTGATTATAAACTTATATTTTGCGTATGGGAGAGTATTTTTAGAACTGCAAAGTTAAGTTTGTTTTTCGGAAACAACGGGCAAACATCTTCAAGAATTGATTCCCGAGATGGACGTACTACAAGTTTGTTCGCTAACGGAACTCTTAGTGCGACTCAGTCTCGCACTTGTCTGATTTTTCATTTAAAACCCATATTGCGTAGTAAATAAAATTCTCTACTACTTGAACCTTTTACAGTCCGTGCAAATGTTGTATGACGTACCAAAAAAAAACTCAATACCCTTAATATTTAAGTAATTTAAAAATAGAGAATCAGAATTAAACAGTAAACGTATCACAAGTCATACACAACAGATCATGAGATCTAAAGATACAAGCAATTGAATTCACAATTTCTACTTGGGTATAAAATATTGAGAACGAATAAAGTTGTGTAAAAATGGCAGATAAATCGAATCACTTCTGACCTTAGTTTATTTCCCGGGTCAAGTAAAGTTTTATACAAGAAAACTTAAAGTTATTGCATCGACTGCATCGATAAATGACCTTATTTTTTTCTTAAAACTATTACTAGAATAGTTACATTAATTGTATTCTTGTTGGCCCCTCCTAACTAACTAAGCTAATTGCTTGTGTCAGCAGTGAGTTGATTAGTTATCTAAGCTACTGCAGCATACTGCCGAGATCAGAGTGGCCAAGATTTTGAGCTTCCCTGTTTCGTTCCAGTCTGGCTCCCTGTGTACGCCTCTGATTAGCAGAGGGTTAGGGGGAAAAACATCAGCTTATCATTATCATAACTTATCACTGAATTCCAAAAGACAGGGTGTTGATAACGTCAATACTGGACCGAAACATTACCTATTACAAATTTGTAGGTATTTGGATTGGGTAGTAGGATTTCTCTTTAGATTCCAACGCTATCAATAGTGTGCCACTTAAAACATATTTCCTTAGTTCATAATATATTGTTTAGGAAGATTCATAATTTAGATTTTTATATCTAAATTGTGAATCTTCCTAAACAATATATTATAAACATTTCTAGTATTATGAAATCTTATTAATGTATATAGTAGTTTACCATTAATTATAGTGCTATGTTTAATACATGTTTCAGTTTGGGCAAAACAGAAAAGACGATTTGATAAATATCTGCAAACTTTGTTGTGCCGTATTCGCAAAGGGGCTTTTAGAAATGTGGAAATACAATTTGAGTGCTCGCTTTTCTCGCCCGCAGCTTTTCCGGGTGCATATATTATATCTGCATCGATATAGCCTGAATTCAGGTACAGTAACGGTTTAAAATTTTGTAATAGAAACACTATAAATCTTTTTGGTGCTGAATTATTCATACGAATTTTTGCACGTTCTGATAAGAGGTGATTTTGGTTTGTTTGTTCCTTCCTAACCACACCAACACTAACCTCACTTTTATAAAATACCTTACAAGGTAAAGAATTCAAAACATAAAAGTTATGTTTCACATACCCATCTCCGAGTAATAAGTCTAAGTAGACATATCCGATGGTACGGGCTTTGCCTCCAATACCGCTGACAACGTTATTCCTTTTATAGATCAGAAGATTCTGCTTCAGTATATGTTTATAATCTACAACTAAAATTGATGCTCCGGTGTCAATTAGACAAGTGTGGGAATAATTATGACTATGTACCTTAATATAACATGGACTATTATTGTCACAAGATAAAATTATATTTTTAGTCTCGAAAAAACTGATTCCGATTTTCGTTATTGGTAGGAGGTTGAGGATTAGAATCTATCAAAGTATGTATGTGGCGCGATGCCCCGTGACCTCTAAAATTATTAAAATTTGACTTACCTCTGTTACTGAAGAATGTTCTCGTACCGCGTGTCATATTCGGGTGACCACGATACTTGTGACCGGAACCCTGCTGGTTAGTAATGCCTCGATGCTGGTATCTCCCGCGTCCCGCTGCATTCGACCGACCACTACTCCTATGATTAATTATAAGTTTTTCGCTGGGGTTAAATTCCTGTAATATATATTATGAGAACGATTAAAAGTCATAATTTCGGTAGAAGTTGATATTGTCTCACTATCTTCATCAATAGCAGCCTGTACTGCATCCTTTAATGTAGTATAATTCCTTGCCGCTATTATAGTACTCAGTCTCCTATTTGTAAGGCCATTCGAGATAGATTTTATTGCTTGTTTTTTAATTAAGCACCTTAAACTTTGAGAACCAATATCGCTACCATCCGATTGTGCAATAGTAAGATCTACAAATATTTCTGTAATATGTCTACCATACTTGTCTAAATTCAAGTTATTTTGTTTATAATTATATAATCGACGCTGAATTGCTGTTGCCGATTTTTTAGGTAACAAACAAATTCGCATGTCCTGGATAAGGGAGTCGACATCAACATAATTTGATGATAATTGAAGTTTAGCTGCTTGAGAAAGCCGATTTTTTAAAACAAAATTAATTAATTTTTCCTGATACTCCTGATCTATCTCTGATTTGTAATAAATGATGCCGTCAATCAACTGTTTATTGTTGAATTCATTATCTGATGCAACTGGTAATAAACTCAAAGCTATTTTTATTTTTAAGTTAAACTTTGCCATTATGATTTCCTTTTTTTTCCTCTAACAATTCTGAACTACAAGATTTCTTAGAGCACAATTCTAAAATTTATTTTTATAAAATGTTAAAATCCTTACTAATATAAAGAATTTATAACTCTTCCGCTTTTGATTTATTACTATTTTTTTCTAATGACTCTAAACATGCATTAAATTGTGTGTATAATATTTTGGACTCTTTTAATTTAAAACAATAATGTTTCCAACTCGTCTACTTGGACCGATTTTTATTAAATAAGTTCGTATATTTACTAATTCTTTATACAAACTTCTTAATGCTATTGTCATGTGAATGTACAATTTTCTATAACCGAAATATAATATAAGCAAGATATATTATTATAAAACCACATACCTCATATAATCTGGTTAAATACCTATAAGCCTAAAATTTAAAGTCTCTACACTTTGTTAGTTTTCATTTCAAAGTCTCCGAAGTTTTATCTTATCTTTATTTTATTATTAGAATTATTACACGCACTAAATGATTTTAATTTACCGATTAACTTATTCCGCATTTATACGTCAAAACGAATATTAACGAGCCATTTTTCGCACTTTCACGGTTTTCCACCATTTTTATCTATTACCTCAGCAGACTCCGCGTCTCGCCGATGACATCGATTTCCAAAAAGAATGCATACGTATTTCATTTGTAATCCACTTTTTGTGGCATTGTCTAAAGGTCTTAGGGTTGCTACGAGTGTGGTTTCACGAGTGACGATTCCTTGTGACCGATGGGCACACGGGTAACTAGCCTTAATTAGTGCCGGCGCCATGGCGTTGGAGGTAAGACCTGCCGTGTAAAGGTCCCTGCATCTCGGGACCTTTGTTTGGGGAACGAGATGCAGGTATACTGACCCTGCCGTTATAGCGATTGCGTCGGGAAGGTGGGGGCAGTATAAAACAAATACGTAGTGAGAAGAGGAGGTCTTCAGGCCAAAGTATACCAAGCCAATTGCCAAAATTATTGCTATGACAGCAAGAACGATATTGGTAATACACAAGTGAAACTGCAGTTCACTGATTTCTTTATTTGTTGCACTTCCTGCGGCATTTTATGCTAAAATCAGTTTTTTTTTAGAGTTTAAAGAACCCATTTTCAAAATATATTTTAAAATAATTGTTGCACTGGTATTGTTTTGTAACCCGGTCGATAGAAATATTGCGACTGACACTCATAAAGTTTGCAAACATTTGCTTATGCAGCAAATCGCTGCCTGGCAGGGTCGCCATATAAGGATTGTGTAAGTATGAAACGTCCAAGATTCGAGTAACGAATGCGTTTAATACGTCATGTTGTACATTGTTATCCCTTACACTAGTAACCCGCCCCGGCTTTGCACAGGTAGCAAAGACAGCTTCAACAATCATCATCATTAATATGATTGGTTGTTTTAATATTAAATAATAATAAAATTGGTTGAAATATTATTTCAACCAATTTACACAAAACCTTTACTAATTATACACCTAAACCTTCCTCATGAATCGCTGTATGTATTGGTGAAAACCGCATGAAAATGCGTTCAGTAGTTTTTGAGTTTAACGCGAACAGACACACTTTGTTTTATAATATGTAGTGAAGCATTTACTCGAATTCATGATGCTAACTTGATAATTTTGCTGAAGACCCAGCAGTTCTTAATTGAAGATCCTTATAATTCTCATTAACGTCATACATTGATGGGTTTTAATTAACATTAACATTTAAACATATTTAGCACTGATGTAATTAAATATGTAGCTAGATAATATAATAACTCAAAATTATAAATTAAATATACCTACCTACATATTTTGGAACAGACAACGTTTTCGTGGGTAACCAGATTCATATAGAAATCTATACCTATAAGTACTTAAAACTAATTGTTTGGCAACATTCCATTATTAAACCTCTGCGGATATGGGACCCAATAAACCTGGTTTTAATGTGAAAGTATACACGGTTGGCTTTGTTAAGTTTGGAACCGTTTGCTAATGTTGTAACATGCAATATTTGTATTGAGGGCCTGTCGCCAACAAACCCTTAAAAGTTAGATCTAGTCTGTAAGTGGGTATAACATGAATAGTTGTGTTATTCGTACCTTTGTTAGTAAAATTGATTCTTGTTTCCTACGGGAGCCTTATCTTTTATCTGGAAAAATTAGGATATTCTCTCGAGAGGTAAGCTATTTGTTATGCATAGATTATTCCTATCAATTTACATATTGTGTTTACTTACACAAAGGGCAAGAACTTTATTAAGTAACGTCAGGTTGGCTTACCTGTACCTAATATTCTAAGATATTTACATTAAATGTTTAGGTGTATTAAAAATGTGTTAAATTATCATATCATTATAGATGAACCTAGGATATATTTGTTACTGGAAATGGTTTCAATAGAGGAATATACTTTAATTACTATTTCATATTTATACCAAGTCATAAATCCATCGCCTTGATTACTGCCTCCGTGTCGGGCATTTTGGGGTTCGACTCCCTTACAGAACAATTATCAAAAATCACAAATTTGTTTTTTCAAGCCTCAGCGACGTAACTGCATTCGCATGGCGAGGCAGTTGTCTTTGTAATTGTTTTTTAAATATTTTTTTTTTTAATAATCGTATTATAAATTTAGTTTTTTAAATATGTTTTATCTTTTCACATTTCTAACCGATCTTAAGATAAGGAGGTTACACGTAGTAATTATAAGCAAGTCGCACCACTCTTTTTATACCTTTGAAGATAGATAGTAACCTGAACACCTTACGTGAATTGGACAATCCGGAAATTGCGAATTCAGCTTTAATTAACATAGAACAATTTCATAATTATTTACAACCTGGACAGCATAACTTTACAATGTTGACTCAAAATATCAGGAGTATCTATAATAATTTTGACGATTTACAGGTTAACCTATCACAAATTAAACACGAAGCAGATATACTAATTCTTACTGAATGCTGGCTTAACTGCAATAAACAGATACCTCACTTGACCAATTATAATCCTTGTAACACGACTAATCAGCTCAACCAAAACGATGGGGTGGTTGCATACATTAAAGATACTACCTAAAGATACTTTAAAGATACTACCTTCCTCATGTAACAGAACTTAACATAACGCATGCCTCCGCTATACAGATATATATCCCCAACATTACCATAATTGGTGTATACCGTTCCCCGGCACAGGGCTGTGCACTGTGTGACAGTTTTATTCATTCACTTAACCTTCACTGGGAAACTATCAAGTCGCACAAAAACATTGTAATAACAGGTGATATAAATATTAATCTAATAGTAAATTCTACAGAAAAGCCTCAGCAACGCAATAATAGACTGAATTACTTAAACATGTTGGCCGTCCATGGTCTTCTTCCGGGGCATAGTCTACCTACGAGAGGACATAACTGTCTCGATCATACAATTTTAAAAATAGAAAAATGCAGTTACTCCGCTTTTGCGACTATTTTAAACACAACAATTACCGATCATGCCATGGTTTTGCTGAATATAACCCAAAAACATAAGACCAAGACCGGTACCAAATATAAAACTATAATAGATTTTGATAATGCATATCAAAGCCTAATTAATACAAACATCTCATTTGTCTATACATGCAATGATCCAAATTTAATAGCTGATAAACTGATAGGTGTGATCAGGACGTCAATTCTTTCCAACACGGAAACAAAGTCAATCCCTGGTAGGGGGCGAATAATAAAACCTTGGATAACTCCAGGAGCATTGCGGTGTATTAATTTTCGTAATAAATTGCAACTAAAGTTGAGAGCAGACCCACATAACTTAATAATAAAAATTACATTTAGACGTTTTCGTAATTTCTGTGCGAATCTAATTAAAAAATTAAAAAGGCAATATCAAAAAGACCAGATTTCTAATTCAGTAAAAAACCCAAAACTTCTATGGCGTAAAATTAATGAAATCACCCAATTCAAAGACTCAAAAATTTCAAATGCATATCTTCTAAAAGTTGCACCACAACCTTCTGATTCACCAAATGATAGGGTAATCTGATAGGGAAAACTCTGGCCGATAATATAATTAACAAATTGTGTCCTACTGGTTTTTCGGCTACTGCTGGGAATTATACCAATAACGATCACTCCCAAGTTACTTCATTTGTGTTGCTCCCGACTGATCCCCAAGAAGTGGACGGTATACTGATGGGTCTTGACTCAGATAGTTCTCCCGGCTGGGATGGAATACCCACCAAATTCTTCAAGAGGTCAAGGGACTTCATTGTGCCACTAATAAGTCAATTAGCTAATTTATGTTTTGAGATCGGCCAGTTTCCTGCTGCTTTCAAACGGTCAGTGATTACTCCCGTGCACAAGGATGGAGGCGTAAACGATGTCAATAATTATCGCCCTGTATCAGTTTTACCATGTATTTCAAAAATTATCGAAAAACTATTAAACAACAGACTTAGTAATTATCTAAATAAATATAATATTTTAGCAAAGACACAATACGGATTCAGAAAGGAACTCTCTACACAAGACGCTGTTTTGTCACTGATTAATGAAATTACAACTAATGTAGATAAGGGATATAAATGCCTTACTGTTTTCCTAGATCTCAAGAAAGCCTTTGACACCGTCTCCGTTGCCATCCTTCTGCAAAGGCTGGAGCACATTGGGATAAGAGGAATGGCTCTTTCCCTTTTTAAAAGTTATCTGCCAGATCGAAGGCAACAGGTTAAGATTAATAGCATGTATAGTGATGAACTTAATGTAACCTATGGTGTCCCACAGGGAAGCGTGCTTGCTCCGACGTTGTTCCTAATTTACATAAATGATTTGTGTAATATTGGGAACAGTGGCGGGCGGATCTTCTCCTATACGGATGATACAGCAGTGGTTTACTCAGGGGTATCATGGGGTGTCGTACGAACTAGCGCTGAACGTGGATTGATGCGGGTGGCTAACTGGCTAAATGAAAATCTCTTAACCCTCAATATTTTAAAAACAAACTTCATCTGCTTCACTCCAAATCAAAGATCACAGCCAGATCCCGGTTTTGGAATTACTTTACATGAGTGTGGCAACACCTATGGTTCAAACTGTAGGTGTCAAAATATTCAACAAGTAAGATCTATAAAATACCTAGGTGTAACGGTCGATCAAAGATTGTCGTGGCACCCTCACATAGAAGTTACCACAGGTAGGGTCAGGAAACTCATATGGATCTTTAAAACACTACGTTACGTAATGCAAACACAGTTGTTAAATAAAATTTATTTTGCTCTAGCACAGTCAATTATAACGTATTGCATACCCGTATGGGGAGGTGCTACAAAACATAAATTCCTGGATTTAGAGAGAGCACAGAGGTCGCTCATCAAGGTTATGTACTTTAAACCTTTTAGGTACTCCACTCAAAATTTGTATACCTACTGAGTGTAAGGAAATTATATCTGCTAAACATAACCATAAACCTACACAAAACAATGATCTACAATCCAGCTACTCTAGATAGAAGACGTACAGACATCGTGGCCTATTCTCCGAGAGTTCGGACGGATGTTGCTAGAAGACAATATGTTACACAATCAACATATATTTACAATAAACTTAATTATAAATTAAATATCTATCCAATGTTGCTTTACGACTGTAAAAGGACCATAATAGAATGGCTCAAAGCAATAACGTATGAGGAGACCGAACTTATCTTAGTAAGAATTAACTAACAAACACACACACACACACACGCACACATACGGGACGAAGCGAGACAACCCTGACACAAGTATTCTTAATAACTTAATAGGGTTGTCTCAATTTGTGCTATTTATAAATGTATGAGAAATAATAATAATAAATAAAAAATAAAAAAAAATCTTTGGAACGTAATTCTACATAAATATTGAAACAATAGTACATCCACAAAAATATATACATTTAAGTTAAATTAAAATGGTCAAAGTAACCCGTCCCGTATCACTCCCGGCGCAAAAGTGCCCATGATGCTGGCAGCGTTGCCTCGCTGAATGGCAATAGATAACCTTTGCACCAGGAAAGACCCGGAACGGGAGTCACCATTCCTATCCCTAATCCGGCGGCCAATATCCGCGATGAAGCTCTTCGCCCCAACTGCCCAAAGTATTCACTGCAATCGGCACAAAATAGTATTGCGGCTCCATTGCGGCGTACTTTACACGCTTTTCATTTGCAGTGTATTCTGCCGCTGCAGCCAGTGCGTTTCGACCAAGGTGTGTGGCCGCGACAGTGCTGCCGCACGTAGCGTCCCACACCAGTTACTTGCCGTTTTTCCACGGCACCAAAGTCACGTACTTACTTAAACGTAATTATTTTTAAAAAGACAAACGCTTATCTTCAAAGATACAAAGCTGGTAACATCGAAAAAAAATAATTCCTAAACCACAAAATGTATATAAAACCGAAATTTAAATAGGATTGTCATGGTTTTCATTAAAAATTTATTATCGTACACAAATATTTGAATATGAACAATAAAATCTTATTGTAATTCATAGATGCGAAAATAATTAAGTCGAAAGCAGGGTAAACTCCGACAGAGGATCCCGACAGTAAATTAAATTTCCCTCCAGCGACCACTTGACCCTTGTTGAGTGTTCATTGTATACTAACTGGTTATCGATGCAATGTATAAAAACATATTAATGATAGCTGAGTGTTATCCACTTTTAGATTTATAGGCATATATTTAAAAGTACATTTGAGAAATCTTGTAATCTATACTGTCTCTATCCCTTGTGTTGTTCGTGGACTTTAAAAGAATTTAAAGTGCACACGGAACGTACACACTAACGTTGAAATGTTTGTGGAGGTTCAAATTTGGAACACTTAAGATTTATTCATATGCTTTTACTCCATTCAGGGGATATTAAAACCATGTGGGTATGTTTTTTAGACCATCTAATTACATACATCACTATTTATTTATTTTTATTATAATACAAAGTCCCCTGTCGTCTGTCTGTCTTTTCGCGATAAACTGAAAACCTACTGAACGGATTTTCATGCGGTTTTCACTAATAGACAGAGTGATTCATGATTAAGGTTTAGGTGTATAAATTGTTAAGATGTTGTGTAAATTGATTGAAATATGTTGATGATTGTTGAAGATGTCTCTGCTACCCGTGCGAAGCCGGGGCAGGTGGCTAGTATAATATATGTTCATGGTATGATTATATTGGGTACTAGCTGACTCGCGCAACTTCAGCCGCGTTTGTAAATTTTCTCCGTTTTTGCAACATTTTTCATTGATGCTCTGCACCTATTGGTTGTAGCGTGATGTTATATGACCTATAATAGCCTTCTTCGATTAATGGGCTATCCAACACTAAAATATTTTTTCAATTCGAACCGGTAGTTCCTGAGATTAACGCGCTCAACCAAACAAACAAACTTTTCAGCTTTATATTATTAGTATAGATACTAACGAGTAGTTTCTGTTAAATGTGATGCAAGTGCGAAATCTAATAGAATATTGCTTCATTACATAAAACTAAATACAAAAGATACTTAAGATATAAAAGTGATATAAGGTTAATAAATATTCTTCAAGTGTTACAATTTTTACACCTGCTTAAATAAAAATAAAGTTTGTATTACAATTCCTTTATCATGAAAAGGCTTCAGCTGATGTGTTTGGCTCAGTGTTCTTAGGTTTCCTGTAAGTGCTGAATTAGCGAACTACTTCCTTGCTTGCTTGGCTAGGATGTTTGTTTAAAACTTTGTGTTCATTTGAGCTATCTGTATTTCACACCGACATACTTAATTACATTTCTATTATATTGAAAGAATGAAAGATTATATGTACATTAGGTGATAACAGCAAATAGCAGCCTGACATATTCACCTTAACATATTATTATGTATTATAACTAAAAAAAACATTTAACCAAAAAGCAATTTTAAAGTAACCAAAACTTACTTTAATTTAGTTTAAATTGCCGCAATCGGTATTCTCGGTAATTCTCTTTTTACTTAGGGAATTTTGATATAAATTTTATGCAATCCGCCTAAGAGACAATTTATACTGTGGTCGTAGTTGAAACGAAAATTATATTGCTTCTTAATATTTAATGTGTACTGAAGGGCATTAAAATCTCCGCCATATGGATTTCCCTTTCGGGATCCTACCACAAACCGGTAGAAATGTTTACATTTTAGGTAATTTGCAACTTTGCATTAACAACCGATATTTTTAATAAAAAGAACTGAATGACTGACAGAATGTAAACACTAAATTAATACTGATATTGAAAGTTTTTTCCCTAGTTTAGCTGTAAAGTGTAGTTGAAGTTTTTATATAGCCATACATAAGGGAATAGCCACTAAAAGGGTAGCTAGCGGGTCAAGTTTATTACCCCTAAATTTCACTATACAAGGCAACTACGATGGTTTAAAGAGAAACTTTTCCCATGATAATTTATTCTATCGGTTATAGCTCCGAATATAAATTCGTCCCGTATTTTAGCGCGGTCCATATTTGCTAGTCATTGCTCCTTCTATTCCACAAAACCCTTTCGAGTGCTTGGGGCTAATTGGATCTTTTGAATTTTTTCTAAAATATTTTTTCGTCTATAATTTTGACCGTTAATTTGCGCTTGTTTGCCATGCAAACACGCCTTTGAGGTTTACCATAAATTTGTGAGAATCACGTTAGCAAAAATATAGAGCAGATTTTAATTTATTTAACAAACTTGTGTTTATTAGGCTAAAGGTCCTATAATAATATAGGCGAAGGTATAAACAATAGAACTTTGGAGAGCTGAGGTCAAATTGTCGCTGTTAGCTTACGGAATATTAGATTTGAAAATTTATTTGTTACCACTGTTGTAATAAATGTAAGCGCCTTAGCACTTACTGCAAGTATATATTATAAACATAATCGTTTTGTTACGTATTTCGGTATTAATGTGTGGTGACAAAGGTTTGCCTTACGTTCGTACCTAAATGATAGATGTCAAACCAGCTCGCGGTTATACAGGGTGTAATCGACACCGTATCGAATCTGTATTCAGACCATTATTCTGAGTCAAAAATCATTGGAATTTCTACCGGAAAATTCTTTTTTTTTACATTATTTTGCTTAAAACATTTTACCGAAAAAAATGTAATAAATACCGCATACAGCCAAAAACAGCAATGTAATCAATCAAACATCATTTAAACATTTTATCCAATCAGGTGGGTCTTGCCGGCGCCGTACGTTGAAGGTCATTCACCGTACCGCACAAAAAGAATACCTACGCATGTTGCATGTACATTGCGTAGCGCCCAATGAAACTAATGATTATAAATCCTTAATCTCGCATTTTTGTGAATTCTCGCTTTTGTATTGTGTTAAGTATAAACAGAAAGAGATTATGACCTATTAAGTAACAGAACAGAACACAAAACACTGTGATACGCAAGAGGTACCATTTAAACGCTGTCTTCTGTAGGTGAATATATTTGTACAGCTAAGTGACAAGCAAAAATGTTCTGTGCCTTACTTTTTCACCCTACTGATATTGATTATAACTGAGCTTAATTTTGGTCTATGATTAATTTGTGATTTTACATTATAAATCGCAATTTTCGATTTCGTCACAAAAATATTGGTCACTTCGATTAACTAGATTGCTGAAATCAACAACGAAAAAAACAATCAATATCTGAACCACAGTATAATGTATATATCTGAACTGTAACACATAATTTATATGTACATTACGCTTATGAAAGGAAATTGACAAATTATTGTAACAAAATGGAACATTAACATTAATAATATATGAGTAGCTTGTGAATAGTGGACAGTTATAGGCTCTTGTGATTGATTGAAAATGTTAGAGAGACGTTGCGTAAAACACTAGCAAGAAAATCAATGTATAATACACTGACTAATTGATTTGTAATAATTTCAACTATGTAATACATTTATAATACTATCTTCTGAACCTTGTTAACATAATTTTGAAAACTGAAACGATTTAGTTACTACTTATCTTTTTATTTAAATAATACTTAGGTTTCGGAATGTGTAAAAAAATATTTTTATGTTGCTTTCTTTTTTCTTTTGAGAAGAAGTTCCTTCTCGCACGTTACGTTCAGACGCTCGGCGGATCTTGGCTAGGCGTAAAAAAGTGTCGGAACAAAAAATGGTGACCGCGAAAATTTTTGTTTCTTTTCTCGAAATTTCTGTGGATTCTGCGCTGTACTAATGTAATTTGATGTTAGTTGTTTACTAAAAATATTTTGATACAATTTATTCAATCCATTAAAGATATTTATATAATAATATAGCGAAAGGAACTGTTCCAACCGAGTGTTCCAAAGACAACTCACGCGTTTTTTTCTTTAAAAAATATCAAATTCCGCACTAGGAATGATCCTACTGTCGTCTCGGTCACCCAAACTCGGAACAACTATTTGTTTGTTTGGATCACACAGATGTTTGTAAGATGTGGGAATCGAACCCACAACCACTACCCATTAAACGTAACCATTTGAACTATATATACTAATAATAAATGTGAAACAATTTGGTGGTGATTAACAAGGCAAGAGAAGAATCATCGCAACCTCATCGCTTTACTTTTTCCCCTCAAATATTGTACTTAACAAGCTACTATTTGTGTATTTCTATATTGCTATATTCTTTACCTTAAGATACGATTACTGTACTGTAATTAGAAACAGTAATATGAAAGAGAACACACCAGAACAAGCAGCAGAGGCAGATGACGGTAAAATGATCTCTAGCGTAACCCCTTAGGTAAAGCTGACTCACCAAAACCTACCCGAGACGAAAGCTTGTAGGCAGCCTGATATAAAACCCAGCGCCTTTTACATGGAGGGTGACAAGCCACTTGACACTTCAGACGGCAAACTGCTTTTGGGCAGGCAGCCAATGTCTATCAGAGTTCCCAAAGATTTCCTTAGACATCTATATAACCTGCTCTACAGATACCGGTGACACAACTTAACACGTTCCGGGACAATAAACTGAAGGCGAAAATTGTGATATGCCACTTAAAAATTCTTTACATTTTTTTTTATCGTCGTTGGGCGTGTGTGTGTGTACATCTTTTTTACTGGTGGTGTGACGATAACGGCTATAAGCGTTATCGTCTCCAGGCGGTGTGTTATATCCAGTATTGAAATGATGCACGTCGTGACCGTTACGGCCACAGGCGTTGTCGTCGTGTGAATATAGGTAGGTACATTGTAATTTATATTTATTGTATGTCGTTCTATTCCTCTAGTGAGGAAACTATCACGTCGTAACACGACCAAATATCGATGTGCACGCCATGACATTGAACACTTGTAGAAACTAATTTGTATCGGTGTGTACCGCCCACAGACGTTATGACACTGTATGTAAGTGTTAGCCCGTATGCATAAGGCTCAACATAAAACTTAATCGTGTGCTTTCGGTATGACATCTGTGCACAAATGAATTAGCGTAATACGACACTAGGTCACGTGATTCCTTAAAACAGCATGTAAACTGGTCGCCTGTTGACGAGCTGCATGGTTCGTCAAGTACAAGATGCCCGCCTGTGGCCGCAGTGCCATATCAATCTAACTTAAAATTACGGCTATCGAAGTGTTGTCCCGGATCGTGCTAAAAGAGATTTTAATTATGTTCGATTCCAATTTCCACGTTACTGCTTGCCTCGGTAAAGTGGTGGTTACCACGTAATAGTTCAATTACAATCTATATTTTTTTTACAAGAACCCTAATAATATTTAATAAAAATAGGTTCTTCTTTTAGAAGGGACAACAAAGGAGCTAAATTTAACAAACTGTATATAAAAGTGACACACCATTATAGACTTATATATCGACCTTCCGATCACATAAAAATCTAGTATCTATTTCCCAAATGTCGTTGCTTAACAAAATATTACTTAATATAAAAAAAAAAAACACTTTTGTACAGCAAAATATGTTAAGTGTGAGCCATTGAAATCTGACTTCTATAATCAGGACTGTAATCAGGTAATACAAGAAATTTACCTTTTATTGTTGAATAGCTTATAGTAATCTTTTAGACTTCTATCCAAAACAGCAAAGTATGGGTACTCGTAGCTTTCCCTATCTTCTTATAGTCTTGTAAAAATATCTTGTGTAAGACCTTGAAATAATTTAAAATAATTTACGATTGTTCCCGGTAATAACACGAACCTACTTTATAAAGAAAATGCGTCACTTTATTATGATAATTGGTTGACCTCAAATTCAAATCCCAATCGAGTCTCGTTTCGAAACGTGATCAAGATTCGAAGACATGGAGTGGCCCGGTAATGATCTCATAAATAACGCAAACCTTTACAACTTATTACCGTTCAGACTTCTTTTAATAAAACGTAATTTTTTTTTTAATATAAGCCCTCAAGTATATGTATTTTATTCCAGCATAAGCATTATGTTAGGAAAAATATTCGTGTAAAGATATCCTTTCGGTAAAGTTAGCCGTGTCACCGCATCACTTTGGCAAATAATGTTTACATGTAGGTGACGCGAGGCAAATCTGAAACTCACCTCGGGCGGGTGGGGCGTCGACTTCCTATAATCCATTTGGGCGAACAACTGGAGTCATGTCAGAGTGATTGATGTAGGTACCTCCGAGGTGATCCGCGCGGCGACTTTATCTACGCCTCTTTGACATGCGGTCCCGAAAACTTAAGCAGCTAATGTGTACATGGAGAAACCGGATATTCATACCAATAGTTGCTAGGTACACATGTCAAAGTGTGTATGTTGTTATCTGAGTGACCTTACATTTATTTAATGTCAACGGTTTACAAGACACAAAACTCAAATACCTTAAAGATTTTTGAACTCTGACATATTACTAAAATAATATATACAATATTTGTATATCCTTTAATCCGAACTTGCCTGGTTTCTCTTTCGTTTAATTAACCGAATGAGAAACCAGGCAAAAATTACCTTGTTATTCTGTAAATACTTTAAAGGTATAATGATTTACTCCCCAGTAATAAAAAGTGTGATACAAAATGACTAGCAAGAAAAGTAGGAAAATATGTAAAATAGCAGTAAATTATCCTGCAAATCAATCATTTATAAAACATCAGTCGTGTTTTCAGATTTACTTTTTTTTTATTTAAATTTTTATCAAGTTTTATTATGTTTAGTTTATTATACTCTTACAAATTATAACAAACTGTAAGCCAGTATCTAAACAGTTGCTGTTAAGTCAATCTGTAAATTTGTGCTAATATAAACGAAAAATCCGATCAATACAAACGTTTAGCGACGCTCGAATTAACGAACCATTAAGAACGCCGTGAATGTCAATGACAGACGAGGAAACATGGATATTTACAAGCTGTTACCGCAAGGCAAATAGATACTATTCTGTTTTCAATTTTATTACTCCGTTTACAAATTCAAGGAGATTTTCGGGAATACTTAAAACTTAATTGAGATGCAAACAAATTCTAAAAGTGTGTTGTTCCAATTCAACTGTTCAACAGAAAGGCTAAGTTGGCGAGCCATACTTCGGTACGTATGGGCCGGCTCGGAGTGATACCACGGCCTCATAGAAAACCGGCAGTAAAGCAGTGTGTTTTTCCGGAGGCCCCAATCCTTACCGCTCCCCTCTTCCTCAATCCCACCCTCTCCCCCTCTTCCCTCCTTTCCTTTACTCTCACCTCAAAGGCCTGCAACGCACTTGCACTCTCTAGTTGCAGGTACCCATGGGCGGTGGTAGTCATTTACCATCAGGTGACCCATCTGCTCATTTGCGCCCTATCCCATAATAAAATGTAATTGAATTCATGGCAGCTTACAACACAACCAAAAAATCCTGCAAGAAGGCTTACATCAGAGCAGATGCCAAGCGCACAGCACGAATTGGTCAAGAACTTATGTCACATACCACGGGCAGCCGTGGCTATGGGCAACTGGCCATAGCTGTGCAATCAACTTTGTTCCAGGTGATAGCTCTCTGGTTTACAAACCATAGGAGAAAGCTGATTTGCTGGCTAATCTTTTGCCCGCTAATTCCCGAATTAGTGACTGTAGTTCGCAATGACGACCACTGGCCATACCATGCCTGATATCCGTATCAGACAATGCGAGGTTTTTGTGAAAGTACAGTCACTCGGGGTCCGGAAAGGCCCTGATGGTATTCCACCGTTGGTTCTCCAGAAATAGTAGCGTAGTATGTCCCAACGCTTACATGACTGTATCACCTGTGTTATATCTCCGGTTTGGTATCGCAGCCTTGGAAAGAGGCGAATATAGAACAGATCCCCAAGAAAGGGGATTGCTCGGATTCGGGCACCTGTCAACCCCTAGCTGTCACCTCAGTTCTTTGCAAGGGGTTTGAACACATAACTAACAAAACAGCTGATAAGCCACCTAAAGGATCACTTCTTAATTAATGATCGGTAATATGGCTTTAGACCGAAACGGTCACCTGGTGATCTTCTGGCGTAAGTCACGGACCGAAGTTTAATTCTATAAGTGACATATTGTCATAAATACATAATTGCACGTAATTAGATAAGTCACATTTATATATTAACTTTAGAGATTAAGTAAAACTAATTATATGCACGCACCACATTAGTATATAAGCCTGCCTGTACCTGAAATAAATTAGACTAAATATCATCTCGAGTCTCATTACACTCCTTGCCAAACACTGATAAAAATGCCTAGAAAACACAGGCATGCGCGTTTACCGCCAGGGTATCTTCCTTCCTTCCCTTTTCTACTCTTCGGGATACACCACTACCACTGCAGGACAATCTCGATATACTCGGTACTGATGTCCAATATAAACTGAATAATAAAAACTATATCGAGAGCGTCATAAAAGTGGCTTCACGGAAACTCGGTGTCCTAAACAAGGTGAGGCGACTTTTCACGGCGTAGCAGCGGTCTCTGTTGTACAAAACAGATCCGTTCCTGCGTTGTTCGTATTTCTGGTATGGCTCTGAACAGTGACTACTAGCCACTCTTGACAGCGTGTAGCGACGTGCTATCCGTATCATTGGGAGTCCTGAAGTCACCAACACCCTTGAACCCTTGAGAACCCTTGCGTAGAAACGTAGCACCTTTGGCAGTATTCTACCACCACTACCATGGCAAGTATTCCGCTGAGCTCTTTCAACAGTTTAGCCTATCCTTTCTTTGCTGTTCCATTAAAATTTGGAATTCATTACGAGCACACGTGTTCCATTTGACCTACAACCCCGGATCCTTTAAGCGGGGCGTGAAAAGGCATTCATGTAGCTTTGGACCTCCTTACCATCGGGTGGAGGTCAAACTTACGATTAAAAAATTAACATTAACATTTAACACCAGCGTTTCTTAGCAAATCTTACTCTCTTAGCGGGCATCATTCACTTTTTCACCATGTGCATAACCATGTGCAACACAATGGTGGACCAGTGAGACTAAATGTAAATATACCTACTTATGAAAGTGGTTTATGAATAATTTTATTTTAGTATTTATTTAATAGTATTATTATGACACGGAAAAAAAATATATTATAAGAAATATATTTTGAAATACTTTTTACCGGATAACTTAGATATAAAGTTTGAAGTAATGCTGGTGTATACCGGGAAGCAGTAAAACATTTTTGAATTCAGTTTTTAATTATTTATAAGTCAAGATACTTCATGAAATAGTTTCAAATGAGTACTTTTGCCGGGTAAATACGTTTTCAATACATGCGCGAAATCTTTTTATTTAATTGGATAAGACAAGATAAATAAAACCATTTCCGATATCTTTCTGTAGGACACATTGAAGCAACTGATTCATTCCTAATATAAATTGAGATTGCTCATTCGGTTTAATAATAGAAGTCGCTCTCACCTAAATCAACCAGACACATATAGTAAGGTGTACAGGTAGAAGAAATTTTGAGGTCTTCTTTTGATTGAGAATGATCGATGGTCAGACGATCCATTTTCTTACATGGATATTATGAAACTAAAACATAATAATAACAAAAATTTATTTATTTATTTATTTATTTATTCATTCAGTTACGAATATGGGTATACATTTGCAGATCTTAAAGCTAATACAATTTTCTGTACTTTTACCATATTCTACCATTAGGCATGCAAAGCGACAGGAAAATAATTCATAAAAAAAAAATTATAAAACTTACATTAAAATTATCATATTATGTCATAGTACGTTAAAAAAATAAACTATAATATTAATATCATGTCAAAAGTGTGAATATTTTAGGGAAACAATAATTAGTATTCAGTAATTCAAAATATAAGTGTTATGTCGTATGAAATGATAATAAAACATTAACAATAAGATAACAATGTCCTAAAAGAACAACAATTCAGTGTGATACGCATGCTAGATAGAATTGATATTATTGTCACCCAAATATTCTCGAAGAGAGTAGTAACATTTAGTAACAAATTGTAATTGAACCTCCAAGTTAACTGCTTAGTTTCGAATACCATTCGATCCACGACCACGATCAGGTCTCGGTGTTAATTTACGTTTCGTACGTAGTCAATGATACATAGCTTACCTAAATAATAACATTCGTACGCTTGATCATTTACGATTTTGGAACAAAATAAACCAAAAACGATGTACTACAGCATGATAAAGATAACATTTCAATAGGGAAACGCCGATAACCGAGTAAGTGATGAGTCTATATTATTATTTCGGGGACCGGATAAAAAAATATCAGTAATATTTTCCTCATCGTGTACATTAAAATTATCAAAAGTACGGGTCAATGTAATACGGAGTTTCCTGAGTTAACGGCTCATTGGAGCGGTGAGAGGATGTCGCGCCCTCTGCACCGGTGCCTAAATCTCCAATCTAAGTGTTATTTACTTTTATATTTCTCCCTCGGAGGCTTACTGATTTTATGCTTCGCTTTATGGCGCATCCGGTACAGGTCATAAAAATAGTCTCCCGACTGATTGCCATCGCTCGATTTGAACAGTCAGAATAAATAACCATTAAAACTTGTGATTTATGATAGAACTAGATCATTCATTTGGTGCTTAGGTACATCGTTTTGTATTGTTCACTGGTCAAATTTTATTACCTGGTTTTAGCGTTACTGATACAGACATAAAAGAAGTATTACGAAGGCTTAGAAAATGAATTAAATATTATTTGTATTTTGTATGGCTTCTTTCGCACTTACAATGGCTGAGTAACCTAAATGCAAGTATTATAAATTATTTGCTCTATTATGCAATGAGACTGGTGTGTGGAACCAAATGTGTACTTACTATTCGCGTGTACAAAGCAAAGTCAAGAAAAGTGTTCTTTAAATCTATGACATATATAAAAATTGCATCACATATACACACACACACACACATAAAAGTACAAATTCTGAACACTTGGTGATATTTTTTTTTTACATATCATTTTAAGCATTAAGCTATACAGACTTTATATTATTTTATTTCAATGCTTTACAATATTTTTAAAATTTACGAACTAATCATCTAGATACACTTAACGTTTCCATTCTGTATAAACAATCAATCATCTGACGACGATTTTCATATTCGAAGTTACTTTAGGCGTATTAAATCTAACGAATCATAACCAGTTATTACGGCCTAGTCAATCTTTAATCTTACTACATAGCCAATCTTCTTTTCGAATTCAGAGTTAAAGCAATAATTTTTCACATTTTTTTGTTTTGTCGCAAGTGGGTTAGGCACTTAGGTCACCACGTAATTTATTCATTCAGGAAAGTGCATCGGCGCCGTTACCTTACAAGCAACTGTACGTATTTATACAGGTTGTACGGTATTTAATTTATTTATTTAATGTATCTATGTGTATGTACCTTGCAAAGCTTTATGTGAAATTCTGTGTAATGTATAAAAGCAAGCGTTCTTTGCACAATTTTATGGATATATCTCCTTTTAATTAACTTCTAAGAAGTGTTTTTTAGGTATAAATTAAGAAAAAACGGACCAGTGCGAGTTGCACTCCCGCACCGAGGCGAGGGTTCGGTAGAAACTTGTATGTAGATAGTTTGTCCTTCTCGGGACTCGATTCTCAAAAATGTTTGCCCGTTTTTTCCTAGTGACAAACTTAACTTTACTGTTCTAAAAGCCATTTCATGGTTCTAGGTCAATAGGAAATAACTTATAGGTTTTAATTTATCTGCGAAATGTTAAAATATAAGGCTCAAATGGCCGCATCTTTCAAGGGATCGCAGACATACTCGTAACGATTTGATGTTAATTTCAAGTTATCTCATATCATTCATTTAATGAAAGCATGGTAACTTAAGCAGCATCGATTACCAAACACATTGGAAAGCAAAATAAAAATTATGAAATGATGATCGTAACGTTTGTAACGTTTAAACGAAGTGTTTTTTTCTTCCGCCTTAGAAAAATGCCTAATTTGATTTAAGCTGTTTCTTTCTATAATTTTCTATATTATAGGATGTTCTTGCCGCCTGTAAAGCAATTTTCTTTTCCAAGACATACGGTCACCACTGTAAGAGGGAAAATATTTAAATAAATTTCTTGAATTGTATTACGACTTGTTAGAATAGATTTTTGTTTTTTACCGTCTTTAAAATGGATACTATATTAGTCACATATGTTATTGTCACATGTCTTATATAATATTATGTGTTATAAAGATACTACGTGACGCGCCTGTTGGCCTAGTAGTTAACGATCCTGACTGCTGAACCTGAACTCGTGGACAAATAATGAGCAAATAAAGTGATGAGCACGATCATTTGTTCTGTGTCTGGGTGTAATTTATCTATAAAATGTTTGTATTTAGTAATATAATATATACGTATGTTTATCAGTAGTTTAGTTCTCATACAGGTTTGGGATCAGACTGCCGCGTGTGAGGTGTCTCAAGTTATTATTATTATTAACATATGCATCTAACTACCCTTTTTTTAATTAATTATATTACTTTGGTCTAAGATTTTAAATTTTTTTAAATTAAAATTTGCCTCGATTTTCAAATTTATTTTATTTAGTTTATGCCGCTTTTTGTACTTATAAAAGCTCAAAACAATCTGTCCCTAGGATTATGAATAACGTCCGGAAATACTTTAGTTGAATATATTTTCCGCTTTGCCGCTTAGTCACGTATAACAGATCAATAATGCTGTCACAACTCCGTTCTCCGAAATCCATGTCATGCCACAAATAAAGCTAATATTTGTATACGAACAGCATTCACTGGTTCTCAAAATATCCCAATGGCTTATAACAATTGCTGGATCTATTTATCGGGAGCACACCTTTGAGAAAATGTACACTCGATAAATTTGAATCATGACTCACCTTACATCGGATAGTTATTCTTTTTTTTTTCTTTTTCTGCGGCGATGGACAAGCACTCTAAAGTGCTCAAGCAACAGTCAAAAAGAAAACAAAAGTGTGGACACATTTTAGTCAATATGTGTGTTAATGACTGTTAATATGAATAATCAGAGTATTTACATACCTATATAAGTCACTAGAAGTTCATTTTTCTTTATAGGTAAAGACAGAACAGTTCAGTACCATTTTCTCCTCTGTTTCGTCAATCGATTTTCTTTTTTTTCTTGTTTAGTAGCTATTGATGAACTTTAGCAGTAATAGTAGAAATAAAAAATATTGTAAACATTTTTTTTTCTTATTTCCGACGGGTCTTTAGTGTTTTAAGAGTGTATGCGTCCAGATGTACCTGCAGTAAAAGAAAGAAATAAGAAACTAAATGAGTTCATTAATAAGACAAAGCATACAACTTATTTTATAAATATAAAAAAATACAATTATACTTAAAAGACTCGATCCCAAAAAAGTCTAAAAATTTCAATTAAAATTATGGCCGAATATCGACTTGTGGGCAAACACTAATGCCGTCGCTACATCAAAAACTCTTATTTATTTTATTAAAAATAGGGACAAACTATAATAGATGATAACACAGTTCACTATTTAATAAGAATAAGTTAATAGACATTATTTTGACTGGTAACGCAATGGTATTGGTCGATTGATAAATATTAATGAATAGTGGGGTTATAAAAGGGTAGCAATAAGTTGAGAACGGGAACTTGAGTGCGAATAGTGGTACGAACAACTTGGCAGTTACTGTTAGTTAGTGATTTTCATATTTTAAATCAGTGGTTGTGAGACTGTTTCCTACATTCATTTTCATTATTATCTACTGACATGAAAAGGCCGTGCCCTAGTGTGGTCCATCCAGTACACAATTGACATGAACTCCTCCTGTATTACCTTCTTTTCAGGTTCAAACCCGCAACCACTCGCATATCGCATATCCGATGACAACTGTTATGCTACGAATATCACAGCTTCAAAACTACTATATAACATAAGCCAGAGAAAGTTACTTTAAAATACTGTCACTGTAAAGTAAATGATGATTTTTAAACATGTACCACCATAACAAAAAGTTATCCATCTAAAATACCCAAATATTCTATATGACAAGCAATGTTCACTACTTCTGTGTGTAAATAAACCGACGAATTTGGAGGCACAAATTATTCATGGAAGTCGTGGAAAATAAACATGTTGTAAGGTTGTAGAAGTCTGTTATTATGAGTAACGGAGAGAGGAACCGACATTCTAGAGTCGTGTCAACATTGTAAGATAATACCAACGATGTTGCGCAAATATGGGATATATGCTTGATACTCGCATCGAAAATGTGTACGTAGATTGACTCAGTGTTATCTTATTATACCTACATACGTTACTGTTATTATATCATTACTTATTTTTGGTACTTATAATGTTCTTTTTTTAAGCTCAGACAACAGTTATACCATAATATGTCGCTCAAGTAAAAACCGGTCAAATGCGAGTCGGACTCGCGCATGAAGGGTTCCGCACCATCGTACAAGATTAAATACTATGCATTACAAATTCTGTGAGCATTTCAAGCGTCTACTTGTAGCCATTATTAAAATCGAGGAAAAAATGCGTTTCTATTTACTGTTATAGCGGAAACAGAAATACATATTCTGTGAAAATTTTAACTGTCTACCTATTGCGGATCATGAGATAAAGTACGCTGACAGACGGACGGCCGGACAGCGAAAGCTTAGTAAAAGGGTCCCGTTGGTTACTCTTCGGGTACAGAACCCTAAAAAGGAGGATAACATGAGTTTAAGCTGAATCAAAGCATAGAGATGGACAACATTCATATTACAAATATCTAAAATCTAAGAAAAACAACTACAGGCGTTATTTGTGGGTAAGACCGACTTGTACTGACCATGACGGCAAACCGCATATTTAAGAATCTCTTTGGTGGTCATGTCCCTTCTCTTCTGCCGTCCCTCACCAGTCGACCCTCTGCTCTCACTTTTTTTTTTTTATTACAATTTACTTTAAAATCTAAAAAAAAAATGTTACATGACTGACTCTGTTATCGCCTGGCTCTTACGAAACAATCAATAAATGTAAATTTTGACACATTTATCATTAGTGGTGTGTGTGGTGTAAACCACATAATTAAAAACTAGAATTAACATTCCAGAACGGCAGCCGGTGCTAAAAAAGTAAGAGGTTACAGAATTATACATTACACCAATAAGGCAACGGTAATAAATTACTATTATCATTTGAGTTATTATTATTTTTATTAACATTTATAAAACATATAAATTACATTTTTAAATACATTATTATATAAAAAAACATATATTTAAAAATATATAAAAAATAGTGTGCCACCGGTATCGAGTACAGGTACCAAGCTACCGGTGGTTAGGGTTCCAGAGACAGAAACCTCCTCACAATACGTGCCGTGTCAAGAAGGACCGCCTTCTGCATCAGGCCCTTAATCCAGCTGCCTAACGTGAGCCTCGGAAGGTGTTGGTCGAGGCTCTTCGCTATCAACCCATGGGCTGCTATGACTATCGGTACAATGATTGCCGAATCCACATCCCACATGTCGACCACCTCGTGGGCCAAATCCAAATACTTCATTTGTTTTTCTTTTTCAGCCCTTAAGAGATTGTCGTCATGGGGAATGGTGATATCTACAATCATTGCTCGGCGCTCTAATCGGTCTATTACCACTATATCAGGTTTATTGGCAACAATAGTCCTGTCAGTGATAATAGACCGATCCCAGTACAATGTTACACGACCATTTTCAAGAACTGGATCGGGCACATACCTGTAGTACGGTAATTCCATAGTCACAAGGTTATATTTAAGAGCAAGTTGCTGATGGACTATCCTGGCCACTTGGTTATGTCTGTGCAAGTACTCACCGTTGGCAAGACGAGAACAACCGGAAATTATATGCTTGAGGCTTTCTCCGGGACGATGACATGCCCGACAAATGTCAATCGTGCCGTCCTTCAGGATATGTTTCCGATAGTTGTTCGTCATAACAACTTCATCAGTAATTGCACAGGTAAAACCTTCAGTTTCTCCAAAGAGGTCACCGAAACGTAGCCAGGACACAGATGATATTAGATCTACTTCGGGCCCATTTAAGGCCCGATAAAAACGTCCATGCAGCTCTTTGCTCTTCCATATCTCCCTGCGATCTGTAATATTGAGTACTGCAGGTTTGCGCCAGTTCTCTCTACCTAGAGCAAGCGGAGTGAGTCCGTTGTCAACTACCACAACATCCCGATGCACCTCCACATTAACAGAGAGAAAGTAATCTCTAAGATTGCATGCCTCGCGGTTATGTAGTGTCCTGGCATTTAAAAAACCACGACCCCCACATTTCCGCGGGATATACAATCTCATGACCGATGAACGTGGATGGTGCATTCGGTATTATTATTATTATAATTTATCATAAAACATACCTATACTTTGGTCTTTTTTTTTTTTTTTTTTTTTTTTTTTCGTGTGGAAACCCCCACGGGTCATCACCTCACCGGAGCTAACGGTGAGGTGGTATGTCGGAATCGAACCGACTAAAACCACACGGTGTTCCGTCACAAGTGGGTCTATTGCAAGGGACCCGGGATACCCTAAGAAGGAATCCTCCGGGAACCACCTATACTTTGGTCTAAATATTCTTTTACTTACAAACATAATTATGTTGCAGTCCAAACTCTTAACCACCCAAAAGTAATTTTAACTTACAATTTTCCTTACTGATTCTATATTGGTTAAAAGTACTTTTGACTAAGGTAAAACTACTTTAAAAGATAAAGTTGCAGTCAAAATTACTATTAATCAATAACTTTCAGTTAAACCTACTTTTGACCAAACCGTTAGTCAAAAGTAGTTTTGACTATTTTTTTATGTTAAAAAACTTTTGACAGATTAAGAGTTATAGCTGTAACACACACATATCTTTTAACATACGTAAACTTCCGCAAGAGAAAACACTTCATGTATCATGTACCACTTACATAAAATTAACAAATACAATTTACATTTAGACTCTTCAAGAACTTTAAGAATCTCACAAACAATTGGCTTACGTAGTTTTCAACCGTACCAAGCCATAACTTCTGTTGGCAGGTGGCGAGTTGACCACTTAAACAAACCTACATAATAATATTGTAAGAGTACAGATCTGAACAACTACTAGTAAACAGAAAGTTAAATTGGCTTAATTAATTTCCGCATGCAATGTAAAGCAAATGAATTGGTGAAATATTTTTACGTCTCCGTAAATTTTTCCGAAGCCTTTAAAGATTTAAGAACCATTTGTTCAACGGACAAAGAGGACATAAAAGGTTCAACGTAAAACAAAGAGAAAATACCTACTTGCAAACAATTTCTTAACTTTGTATAAAACGGAAGTTTTTAAAAGGAAATTTTAACGGTTTTGTATAAAGATAAAGTTAACTTTAAGATAGGATTCGAACCTGTGACATTACTGCGGGAGTCGCACGCACCAAGTACTTCCATTTGTAATAGAAATTTAATCCAATTAACATTATTGTTTTATAGTACTTTAATTTGTTTTCTTTTTTATCTTCAGGGCTAACCTCCTTAAATTTAATTTAATAGCAGATCAGCGATTTAGAAGCTTTGTCGTTAAAAAAATATAAGGACCGATTTTTTCCAGTTAAAAAGTTAGTTTGGATAGCTTATAGAATGTTTACCATTTTGTAATTCAATATTTGATATTTTTTCATGGTACAGAACTTTCACGAGTAAATAAAAAATCTATAGTAAGCTATTAATGCGACGCGGACGAGGAATATATAAATTTATGAGCTTTGTTACAAATTTAATAAACGGATTCATATTTATATGAACGCAGTCGAATGCTATCCGCGTTCGACTGCGTTCCCGGTGCAATCACTACAGCGCGTGTAAACTAAATTGTATATAATTATATAAGCATTAAAGGTTATATATTTTAAATCGTCAGAACAAAGCTATAAAGCGCAATGTACTTAAATGAAATAAATACAGATAAATTATTAAATCTTAATTAGTTCAAGTTAACTGCACGAATACCGCAACTGGTCTTGTCACTATGCCGCGCCGAGTATTGTGGGTTCGTTTACCACACGGGTAAAAAAAATCCGGGCCCGCAGCAGGCCCGCAGAGGTAGATTATATATATAATATATATATACTGGGTCTAGGGATCTGAGAGACACAAATAGTGGTCCAGAGTCTGGATGTTCTTTGTGTCCACAATACAAGATAATATTTGTAAAGACGCATGAATCATACCTACTTCGGAAAATATCTTCAAAAAAAGAAGAGAAAGAAAAAATACTTCACTCGCATATTCAGTCAGACAAAAAGTTATTAAAAGATCAACTATTATATGATGATGGAAAAAATTGCTGCCACATATGGAATGCCTTCCTTTTTAGATCTTCAAAGATATTTGTCACACATCAAGACATAGATAAAGGCTGTTCATATCATTTGAAAAGTATGTATGTATTTATGTACAATGTACATACCCACAATAAAAAAATTGATTAGCAATTTAATCTGTCAAGTAATCAATCAATCAAACTCAAGTAATCAATAAACAGTCGTAAAGGCATGTGTAGGTATGCAAATAAATCTAAACGGCAGTCGTCAGAAGATGATTTTGATGGAATTTTGAATTTATTGTTGCCTTTAGTGCTCGTCTCGAAATTTCTACTAAAGCACAGAATACATAATAATACAGGTAACTAAACCGGGACTTTTAGGGTCAACTTCTAGCTGGAACAACTGACCGTCTGATTTGCAGAAAATTACTAGTTTGGGTCTTCTTTCAGCTTGTAAATGTATATTCATTTAGTATTTACTTAAAAAATCGACCAAATGCGAGTCTGACTGCACCGAGGGTTCCGTAAGCAAAACAAACTTGTATGTAGATAGTACGTCCATCTCGGGAATCAATTCTCGAAGATTTTTGCCTGTCTTTTCCGAAAGACAAACTTAACTTTGCAATTCTAAAAATGCTCTCCCATACATCGATTTACGACAAAGTCAACTTTCCAAACGCAAAATATTAGTTTGTAATCACAAAAAAAAAATGTTTATGTGATTTAACAACAAATTAGCGACTTTTGATAAATTTGCGATTTTATTTTTACTTGTGCTATTAGACCCTACTTCTTACCAAAACTTAATGATTCTAGGCCTATAGGTTTCGATTTACCTGTAAAATGTTTAAATTTTGAGCATATCTACGGCTTAAATGGCCGTAACTTTTGATTTCATTAACTTTGAAGCTTGATTTGTTTGCAGCTTTAAGGGACCGCAGACATAAGTATTAAAATTAAATACTAATTTCGACTTGCTGCGTCCACCGGCTTCTGAGAAATAGGGTCTTTACAGGCAAACAGACGGACAACAAAGTGATCCTTATAAGGGTTCCTTTTTTTTCTTTTGAGGAACGGAACCCTAAAAAATGTTAGAAATATATCGTACTATACGTACTATTGATTACATGAAATGAATAACTTGAACATCACCATTATACACTATACACCACCACTTTATACCACTACTTCCTCCATCCCCATCAAATGACTACTTCTTTTAATTTTCATTATCCTGAAGAAACCAAGCGCAATTTACTTATCATAATTAATTTATTCATTCTAAGCTCTCAAGCCAAAAAAATTTATTTCACTGGCACAAGTTTTCTTACCACCACATTATACCACTACCTCTTGCATCAACATCAAATGACTATTTCTTTTTATTTTATCCTGAATTATCCTGAAGAACCCAAGCGCAATTTTCTTATCATAATTAATTCATTCTAAGCTATCAAGCCACCAGCTGACACCAGTTTTCTTAATTTTCAAACCTTCTCCCTATTTCGTGTATATTTTATAGGTATTTATAATTACATCATTAGTGTAGTTATGAAAATTAACGTAGTAGCAGTAGGCAGACACGATTTGGCACAGGCCTTCACAGGTCCAAAACGGTTCTTCTTTTCTTGGAAGTTGCTAGAAGATCCTCTTTAATAACCCAAAGAGCCTGAGTAATACTCTTAGAGAAGGTAAGCACATAAGCAACATTATCATGACCGACAATAAAAGGGATAATTAATTATTTTATTACAGCCTGTATTCGGTGAACCCAAACTTCCCTATACTAGGATTTCTGAGTTAATAATAGTGTGACATTCTGCTGACATACTTCAGTATAGGTTTTCTTAGCAAACTGACAAACATTAATCACTACGCATACCTAAAGTAAAATTTGTTATATTATCAGACTAAATGATCAGATCTCTTTTTTTCTTAAAGATTGAAATAATATTTACATAATCCGAACTTAGATAATATAACGAGGCTTATAAACCCAATCACATTTTCACCTTATAATTGTATAAAAGAAAACGATTATAATAAAAAAAGGAATTTTATAAATTGCTATCCATCGCATGATCAATGTAAATTATGTACAGAAGTTGTTTTGACATGTATTTTTATCCACAAGATATATTTTTGTATTTTCTATTGAAAATATTTTTTTCATGGTACTTACGTGTTTTATAAACCTTTTCTGAGTTGATGTGAGCGAATGCATGGCGTCATTGCAACGCGTCATGACATTTACTCATGTCATTGTATCAAACTGATACGTAGTGATTCGGCAAACCTTATATTGCATGTACGAGCTCTAATCATGAAATAGGATGTTGACCTACAGTAGCCATTTATTTAAATGTCGTGATAAAGGAATTCATGTGTTTTATTCATTGATTAATAAAACACCATTCAGTTAGATCCATCCATTAAAGCGTGGAAATATTAAACCGGTAATCTCCTCTTTTTTCATGGATCGTAAAAGAGTAAGGACGATGAAACCAAGATGACCACAAACTATACCACTTACATAAACATAAGCATCATACCTTTTGTCCAAAAATGGGTAGGCAAACAAACTATATCACATACATAAACGTAAGCATTATACCTTTTGTTCAAAAATGGATAGGCAAACAAACTGTACCACTTATATAAACATAAGCATCATACCTTTTGTCCAAAAATGGGTAGGCAAACTAACTATACCACTTATATAAACATAAGCATCATACCTTTTGTCCGAAAATGGGTAGGCAAACAAACTATACCACTTATATAAACATAAGCATCATACCTTTTATCTAAAAAATGGGTAGGCAAACAAACTATACCACTTACATAAACATAAGCATCATACCTTATGTCCAAAAATGGGTAGGCAAACAAACTATACCACTTATATAAACATAAGCATCATACCTTTTATCTAAAAAATTGGTAGGCAAACAAACTATACCACTTACATAAACATAAGCATCATACCTTTTGTCCAAAAATGGGTAGGCAAACAAACTATACCATTTACATAAACATAAGCATCATACCTTTTGCCAATAAATGGATAGACAAACAAACTATACCATTTACATAAACATAAGCATCATACCTTTTGCCAATAAATGGATAGGCAAACAAACTATACCACTTACATAAACATAAGCATCATACCTTTTGCCAATAAATGGATAGGCAAACAAACTATACCACTTACATAAACATAAGCATCATACTTTTTGTCTAAAAATGGGTAGGCTAACAAACTATACCACTTACATAAACATAAGCATCATACCTTTTGCCAATAAATGGGAAGGCAAACAAACTATACCACTTACATAAGCATCATACCTTCTGTCTAAAAATTGGTGGGCAATTCTAATCAAATTACTATTATGCCTATAACGACAATACATTCAAATCACAGCGGCTGAAACTGTCCCTACGAGAAGCAGGAAATTCGTTACTCTTATTGTTTGTAGTGGACAGTTAACTTGCAGATTTCAAACGAGGAAGAGTCGATACATAGGGTAACGGTTGAATGGACAGCACTCAATGGAGCATGAACGGGAATATCACGAGCATTACGCTTCCAACCGAGCCTTGAAACTTGTATATCGTCACTGTATGCCTGTACATGATGCAACATACACGTTGTCAGTTAAATGTTAAGAGATTTATTAAATACCAAGTACACCTGTGTAGCGATTGTCTCACAAAGGAAAATTTATGTTTACACAAACACGTTTAGAATATCTAAGATATTTTAACAAATCTTGATGAATTATGTAAAATGAGAATGGTTAAGGGTTCAAACCTGACCAAGTCACTCCAGAAGTAAACCCACTTTTAGAATTGCCGCTTAGCTTGGAGAGGTTAAGAAGAAAATGGTATTGATGTAAGATCTACGTTATTAATGGTCAAAACAAAACAAATGTATCGTTCTTATAGTTTTTCAGTATCTAACCTAACTAGCAAAAGTGGTATTATAAAAATAATTAATGCGCTTTTACCTAGAGCTATAAGCATTGGTACGTTAGTCTTGTAAACGGTTTCGTAGTGTTTAATAAGTCTCGATTTGGGCATAAATTTCATGACTGATATGTATAATCTGTGTAAATAGAATCCATCTAATAGTACCTACTTATGAAATTACCCATATAGATACGGGTTGAATATGAATATAAAATATGATAGTATTTTAAGTGAAAAGATTGTTTTTCACTAAAATACTAAAATTGACCGTGGTAATCTACTTATTTTATACTAATTGTTATAGTTGTGAATATTCGGTCATTTTTACCAACAAACTACCACATTTCACTGCTCAAGATTTCCAGATAAAGCTCTCAATTCTTTTTTTGGTGCCAGACTTGTTCCATTTATGTAATTATAAATTTTTGTAATGAATGCATTATGTATTTGGTATTCTTTTATTTATATTACACGTATATTGTCCCAAAATTCGTTTGTACATATATTTCCAAAATGGTGCTTTCAAATGAGGAGCAAATATCCCGAATCGTAGAAATTATATAAGTTTAAGTTTGAATTAATTTAAATAATACTGGATGTATACATATTAGCAGCCCGGAACTGTAGGACGTACATTTATTAGAGGACATACACGTACATACCTATACAAAAAATGCACTCGATGTAACAAACAAGAGTTACAGTTTTCTTTTTGGACTCTGTTCGATTTTATAGCTAAGCTTTATGTCTGTGGTGCTAAACATGGACACGGTAAGGTGAGCAGGTTCCAACATCAGTGCGAATTCAGGTATCGCTAAAAATCTGGTATATATACGTACTGCGCTTCATTGGAGAAAAAGATACTACCTGGAAATAAAACTTTGATTATTATATCAGTTTAAACAACTGTAAAAAGTATTGCTTGAAAGAAAATTCCTTGATGTGTGTCCGATAAAATACACAGTATTGGGGAACTTCAAAGTAAAATTAAATATCCTTTACTTAGTAATTTCAAAAATAATGTTATGGTAAATTATACAGTATTATTAAACGGTTACAATACAATATAATTAGACGGTTTTGTTAGGGTACAATTTGCTCTAACATGGGACATACAGGAGGAGGCACCTTGGTGCATGCTATTTGCAGACGACATTGTGTTGGTCGTTGAAGATGGGTGCGAGGCCCAGAGCAGACTGGAAAAATGGCAACACAGACTGGAGAATGTTGGCTTGAAAATCAGCAGAACCAAAACTGAATACATGTTCTGCGATTTCGGCGGTCTCTCCAATCCTGAAACCATTTCGCTGGGTGGTGAAGACAAAAATATAAAATCGTGGGGTGTAGCGTAACCTGAGTAAATATGTAAACAGCATTTATAAAGATATGAGTGGTTGACTGTTGATAGAAATTTCACGCGACCCACGATTTTATTTTTTTGTCTGATCAATGCCCTAAATTGATAAGCAGACTTGTGTGATGATTGGTACCTAAGACCTACCGAATTATTTTTTAGCTTTTAGTACATTATCTACATCATTATTACCTTTATTTTCAATAAAACCGTTTAACCAAAGAGTATACAATCACTCATTTAACTTAAAAAAAAAACATTTTTACTTATTATTTTATCTCTTGACAGAAACTACCAGTGTGAAAAGAATACCGTGAACTTTTAGAATGAATGCTTATGAAGAAGATCATCAAGCCCATGGGGACCACTAGGACTGCAGAGCCTTTTTTACTGTTATCGATATACATAGTTACCGAATGTTCTATTGCCCAACATATGCCTGAGAGGGGATTAAATCTATCACTCGCCCTTAGACTCTAAGACGGAGTCGTTGTTGGTTTTTTTTTCATTTTTTTTCCAATAACGCTGTTTTTTATAGTATTGGTGAATATTGCTTTATGAGCAAAAATAATATCTTTGTCGCAACTTAAATATATGTAATTTTAAGAAAAGAAACTCTATTTATACCATGACTTCTTAAGTACCTAATATATGTTTCATGCATTACGACATGAATCTACAGAAAATTATAGGATACAATTTCAGGCTCTGGTTTAAAAAGAGCCTCAGACCTAATAAAGTGTTATTGCCTTTTTTAAACATAACTATCATTCATCATTCTACTATCCTAATTTATATTTTATTATTTTTAAAAGTGTTGTTTGTTTGGAACATTTCTGAGTTTAGTACTGAAACAAAAATGTAGAAGAATGATTATCAAATTTGTAATTTGATATCAATAATATCTGTCATTACCTGTGCAAAGTCGGCTGAAACGATTTGAATGAAATAATTATGTATCCGTATCGGTTTGCCATATTCCATTTAAATCTATTTAGCCGTTTTAAGGGATGAAAAGTAACCTATGTGCTATTCCAAACTATAATCTACCTCTGTGCCACATTGTTTCAGATCCCTTCAGCAGTACAACAAGTAACAAGCATCCATCCATCCAAACATTCGCATTTACAATAGTAGTAAGATATATGTACAGATAATTTTCCGAGTTAATAAGTAGATCACAACAAAAACTTTCATGAGTGATGTTCATAATAATTACGTCGGTCGATACACCGACGTGACAGATCAATTCACTTCTTGAGTCCGAAACTAGTCAGCCAGCCCCGAAGTAGACACGTGAGTAAAGTCGTAATCTTTAATTAATAAGTACCTAGATACCAACCCCCCTATCTAACGTATGAAAGTACCACACCAAATGGGAGGGGTTACCAAATAAATTATGTAAAAATACAAATAATAACATACTATTTTATAATTGATTATTGAATATTCATTTGTCGACGGTATTGGCGTGGAAAACAATCATGATGTTTTTGGCGCGGATGCCAAATCGTTTGTCTACAAACTTCGTGCTACGAATTTATTTTAGCATTTAATCATAGGTTCTATGCGGTATTTCATACAGCAAATAAGTGCATTTAAATTAGATTTCAGTCCTATAACTTCACTATAAAACTGAAGGTCTTCCCTGCTAAACTGGGGAGTAAAAAAAAGTAGAATACGTTCAGCTGCTAATTATCGCGATTGTGAGCGTGAGTGTGTGACATGTTGTTACTTGTAACTGTGTCCTTGAAGCACATTAAATAACAATATTTTCTAAGATATACTCATCAATATCATATAATCAATTAGAAAACCAATAGTTTACAAAATAAGGACAACATTTAAAGCTTTTTTATTATTATTTATTTTCTAACCTTCTATACGTGAGGAGAATTCTTGGCATGCAGTTTTTAAGCAAACACGCAAAGAAGTGCAGAGAGCTCAATTTTTTATTAAAAAATAATAATAGATGTAAAATTATGAAAAAACGACTACTTCAAATAGAAATATATATGTATGTTTACCAGCAGTCTGGTAACCATAGTAAAGGCTCTGCTTAGTTTCGGATCAGACGGCCATGTGTGAGATGTGGAAAGTAATTATTATTATTATGAGCTTTACGCGTCAAGTATATATTTTGACCTATCTAATACAAAAGTCTATACAATAACAGTTCACGTCATACTGGTCAATTCAAGTCATTCAAAACGGTCGAAATTCGACCTCGAGGTGACCTTTTTTTTATGGAATATGGGGAAATGTGCAGACGGGTCACCTGATTGTGACTACCGCCGCCCATGGGCACCTGCAACTCAAGAATCACAAGTGCGTTGCCAGCCTTTTAGGTGGGAGTATTGGAAGGGGGAGGAAAATGGGTAAAGGGGGACAGGGAAGGCCCTCACTCACTCGGCGAAATATAATACAATGCAAGCATTGCTTAACTGCCGGTTTTCTGTGGTTTCACTCATGTGGTCAGTCACACACGTGGCCCATACGTGCCGAAGCATGGCTCTCCCTGGGTATCAATTATTAATTCACGTTCGACGTAATTTACATGATATGAATTGAACGGACACCCTATCAGGCGAAGCATCTATCTCATTGGATGTAATTCCTTACAGGTAGCCAGTATTTATGGAATAAGAACATATCTGTGCATTTCCTCCCATTTTAGAGTTGCTCATCATTTTTCAATAAACATTTTTCTGTTAAAAAATCATGAAAAGTCAGGTTTTTAAAGCGTAGCTTTAAGCTGATTTACAATAACGGAATTCAAAGATTATACGTTTTATAGGCAATACAATACAATTTACCGCCCTAAACATTAAAATTGGTTAATAATTGTTGTAAAATATCTGGTCGTTTCCATCGGGTCTTCTGCGCTGCGCTTTCCGCTTCGTGGTGAAGACATGCGTCGCACAACATAAGCGCATTCGAAAAATTTGGCCCCATTGGCCATCTACTCTGCGTGCTACGTGCCCTGCCCACTGCCACTTCAATTTGCTGATCAGGTCGGCTGTGTCGGTAACCTGTTCGTCAGCGCATCTCCTCATTTCCGACTCGATATCGCAGACTCCATAGCTCGTTGAGAAACTTTGAGCTTGCTTATCAAGCCAATAATGAAATACCACGTTCTGGATCTAAATTTCATCACTGATGTCACACACTGGTCAAAAACCTTTGTTTTAAGGCACTGAAATATTTTAGATAAAAATACATTACGAAGTTATCCTAACGGTACTCTTTCGAGTTGGATTCGACGATTGACTTCTTTCTTAAAGTTGGACTAAGCTGGTTGGATTTTTGTCCTAGATGTAATCAACATCTTCGATATCTGAGTTCTCAACAATAATGGTTTGGGACCAAGATGGGCATTCAATATAACCTACGTCGACGTTCGACATAAGTACTCAAGATGTTAAAATTCACAAAACAATGATGACGATTTTTAAGCCTAATATTAGTAAATTGTAAAGTTTAGAACTATACAAAGCAATTTATTATCCTCTTAGTTACTTTACCCGTTTGTTGATATATTTAGTTTCCGCCGTAAATAATGAAACTTTGAAATGAGCTGGAATAAATACAAAACTCGTGTTTCAATTAATAAAAACAGGAAAAGTTTGGTAATAACGTTCCACGCAGCTCATACATAACAAAAGATTACAATGCGCTGCTTTCCGCGTTGTAGTTTTAACATCGTACTGCCGAATCGCGAGGTAAGTGCAATCTCAGCATGAACTTACCCGCCTGTGCGATTAATAATATCGAGGTTATGTATGCACAAACCGAACAAGTTAGCTTGTTAAACCTTTGTGCTGAGTACCGCTTATATCCGCTCAATTGTTCTATCCGCGACTGTATTGGTCGCATATAACCTTAGATAGCTACGTGTTCAAACAAACATTTATGCAAACTAGGTTTGAGGTAGTAAACAACATTTTGACGTCTATGCACAACATCAAGGTACTGAATTGTGAAGTGAATGCTCTACACTAATGCAGGTATTATTAGTAATAGTGTTAGTATCAGTTTCAATTCAAACGTTATGTAACGCTCTTTGCTTACTAGAATCATTTACATAAATATAATATAAACGCACATATCAGAACTTTTTAGTAAAGAAATAAATTAGGATAATAAAATATTTTGGAATATATGTATTTAGATTTGCTTTATACGGCGTTTGATGATACAATAAAAATATAAAGTAGTTACTTTAAAATTGTTTTAATATTAATAATCGTTTTCCTATATCAGTCCTACTTTATGTAATACAGCAATAATTATACAACTGCATTGATCTTTGAAACCATTAATTTCAAGCTTGATAGAACTTGCTGACCAACATTTGCATAACTTACACGTTTTATTTTCGTGATTACCATTCGATAGGTACGATTAATCTTTTCACCAAATCCCACGGTAGACGTCCATGGTTTATCTCTAATCACAGGATTGGCTTTAAACGTCCGCATTTGTACAGGCCTCTTAGTGAATCCTTTTGAGAAAAAGTTGTTAAAAAAGCGGCACAAAAACAAAAGGAAATAGTCGGGGCGGTCCCCGGAGAGTCGTTGTTAGCCCTGGGACGGTACTTAAATCAAATGTTCACCATTCAAGGAAATTATAAGAACAGGGCACGGATTCTCCGTATCCTCCGAGAGAATCCCCTTTAGATATATAAAGGCTTGCGTAGAAATAGTGTTGTGATTAGTTGCATTATTTTATATTTGAAATATCATGAGATACGTAAAATATTAAAACTTACAACCTGAAAATAAACTTGAAAAATATAAATATGTTTATCGCGACGCATACTGTCTTGGCTTGCAGAGTATCGAGAGAAAACTTAATCAGGAGTATTAGTGAGAACGTCTTAATATTCAGAACGGAGTGCACGGTTAAGGATTTTCTTTTTTGTTGTTGTCTTCGGGAATATTACTTTACCTCGCAACAAACTTAAGGGGCCTAATCCGCTTTTCAACTCGAGCTTTTACTTGCCTTATGACAGCGAGCTTAGAGCTTCGAAAGACGTTGTGGAGAAAGTTTTTAATCTTTTCACATATGCATACCTATTGTGACACAAATTCGTTAGACTAAAAGTATGATTTTACGGAGTGTTTGTAATGATCGACATAGAAATTTCAATGCGGATAATATGCGTGAAGAGAATGGAAAAATAATAAGTAAAGCTTATGTGCCTTCAACACGTGTCCATATGTCGAGATCCGCACAAGCCGTCCCCTCTCACCGGATATGAATAAAATTTTCTTTTATAAATTGAGAGTTCGCGAAAACGTGTCGATTTCTTTATTTATTCAATACTTTTCTCCTTTGAAACGTTTCTCCTTGGATTCGTCCGCGCTTATCTCATATTTATGAATTCTTTTGGGTTATTGATGTAAAACCACTTTCTTCTTTTAGCGACATCAATAGGAATCTTGTGTTCAATATACGTGTTTAGTTCAATTAAATAATACGTTTGGTATTTTTTTTACACATTACGATATTACGGATGTTTTCGCTATCAAACTGAGCCCAAAGTTGCTAAATTGACTCGTGTTTGTATAGGTCAAACTAAATTCAAGATAGGGCTGGATAATACTGATGACGAACCATTTTGTAACACACACACATATCTTTTGCTTTTGATATTTAGATCCTATCATCGATGCGTAGGTAGAACTGATAGTAATATGTGACACACAAATAGGTCTAAAAGACACTACTTGCAAAACAGTCTAGTTGAAAATAGATCTTGTTGGAATTCCAAAAGTAAGAGTGCCGTACAATTGCTGGCAAAGTGTACAAGTTTTATAAGAATCTTTAAACAAGATATACTCGTACACTTGGTTTAAATCTATCTTATAAATACGAGTTTATAAAGTGAAAAGACATTTAAGGTCTTGCAAATTGTTTTGAATGAAACACGTTCTACCACCTATTTGGTATCGATTTACCTCTATCGGTCAATTTATATGTTCATATGAATATGTACTCAGCAGATATGAAAAGAAAACCACTAGAGTATTGTGCGTGTTGCTACATCAGTATGTGTACTAGTAAAATAACCACAAACGGATAAACGCTAATCTAGCCACACCGCAGTTAATACATGGAAATGGAGACGAAATCTAATTGTTCTATCATAAATTATATAGCACCGTTTATGATTCACACAAATTTACTTAATAGGACTTGAAGTGTAATCATTATGTAATGATATAAATTTGTAAAAGGCGCTCGCTCGATGCCATTTCAAATCAATCTCATCATACGTTACATTGACACAAACCCCTTTTGCTGTATTGGTAACCATATTACGTAAGTGAAAAAACATGAAAATTATATACACGGTCACCAAATTCATAATTTAATTAAATATCCCTTACATCCCATACTGTCTGGTAGTAGTCTAAATGAGTAACACGCTTTTTATTAGCCTTAATTGTAAACAAATCTCAAAATCAAAAAAATCTAAATCAAAATCTCAAATCAAATTATTGTGTCAAATTAAACTTTGTGTGGATATCCAGTTTGAATGACAATACTAAAATTTGACATCTCAGAGCTGATCTGATGATGGGACCAGGAGGTGGATAGTGAACTCTTCAGTGGTTACTAGTAAACCCTTCGAGTTTGGGCTCACATGATTCTTTTTGACGAGTCTAAACTATAATTATTTAATGAAAATTCTCAAGAAATTCTTTTCTTTATTGATGATTTGACGTTCAAAGCAAGATGTATCTGTAGTATTGCCAAACAGGTTAATCTCCTCTGCTTTATTAGAATGGTAAAAGGTAAAAAAACTGTCTGATTTGTTTATTTCTTGCTTGCTACGCCCATAAGGTTAGGGGTAAGTAGACAAAAGTGGGAAACTTTTTCTTCCCCCAGGTAGTCCGCATCATGCAGCAGGCATCCCGTGATATCGTAATCAATTCTGTATTCCCATCGCCATATCAATAATAGTTTGACCTATAGTCACAGTGAAATCATAAAATACAACTGTTAAAATAAAATATATAGTAATAATAATAAAATAATAAGAAGATAACATCAATTCTATCTAGCTTTAGTCAAGCATTCGTATCTCACTGAATTGTTATTTCTTAAGGACATTGTTATTTTATTGATGTTTTATTATCAATGATGAGATGATAGATATACGACATAACACTTATATTTTGAATGACTGAATACTAATTATTGTTTCCTTTAAATATTCACATTTTTGACATGATATTAATGTTGTAGTTTTTTAGTTAACATATTATGATATAATATGATAATTTTAATATAAGTTTCATAATTTTTTATTGAATTATTTTGTTATCGCTTTGCATGCCTAATGGTAAAATATATATGGTAAAAGTAGGTACAGAAAATTGTATTAGCTTTTAAGATCTGCAAATATATATCCATATTCGCAAATGAATGAATAAATAAATTAACTCTGAAACATACGAGTATAATCTAAAAGATTATCCAAACGATCGAATTTCTCGTACGAAATGTCCGATTTTATATATTAGTCAAACCGATATCCGGGGACTCAGTGAAAAATGCTTCTGGAGCCCCGTCGACCGCCAATATCTCTAGGAAACAGCTTAAAAACGTTTCGGTAAGTTTGGCTTTGAAACCTTCGTTTTTTACACCCAAAGGGATTTGCGTACTCTTCGAAATGTTACCGAGTTTGTTAAAGAAAATTCCCTGCCTGTATGTTGACTAATGTTACTCAACGTGAACTAATATATATTTAATTGACGACGTTGAGGAAACGAGCTACAATGTTTTTTTTCTACATTCCCTTTTACATTTATTTTTTTGTAGATTTATTTAGACCTTATTACTAACCTTTTGTTCGCTTCTACGCCATTGTACATAATAATGCCGGCTGTGGCGTAAATAGTGGTCCACCAATAGGAATTTGACGTACCAGATAATGAACTATAATATACTATAATTCTTACACAAGGGTTTAATAAAATACAAATAGCAGTACGTAAAGTAATGTACACATATTATACTATGCTTAAATTGAGGATTTTTTTAAATAACATTGTTGTAGTTGTTTAAATATAAACTACATCACTACAATTACAACATACATTGCTAGCTATTTTACAATGCCATTATAGAACTTTTACGATCGTAATTATTATAAATGACTTCCAATTAATAAAAGCTTTCAGATCAATCGGTTATTCGAAGTCATTGTCATTGTCGGAAGTTGTCCGTCGAACAGGTTTGGTCGAGAATTGTTAAACGATATTTATTCGTAACTTCAAGAAAATGTATTTTTGCGTTTGTATTTAATGTATTTTTAGTTTAGTTCGCCCTAATGTTATCTTGCCTTTAAGTTTATGACGGCGTCATTCTCTGGGTCTCAAATTATATCCGTGATAATTAATAAATAATTCTCATATATTATCGAACGTGCTTTGCCATAAATTAAGTCAGATATAAAATAAAATTGTCATGACCAATTAAATTCACGCCAAAGCAAATCAAATATTATAAATATCCTTTTTGCGTGGTCAGAAAACCCTTTCGTTGTGCAATCTGGAAAATAGGAGTGACAACGGCGGAGCGCACAGTAGAGTAAACGCTATAAGGTGGGCAGATTTGTCGTTGATTAATTTATCTGAAGTATTTGACGGTGTTTTGAGAAAACCTCCATTCGACCCTACTCGTTACGATGTCTAACAGCAGGTATATGAAGTGCTTTACGGGGCTAAAAGGAAGAAAGAATCCATCATTAAATATCATCCCCAGTGTTTTACTGGTGGAAAAGCCCTTAACATCATTAACAGGTTAGAGAAACAAATAGAACGAAGATAAATTTATTTAATAAAACACAGCATATAACAAAAGCCAAAATGTTACAAAAATATAATTCAATTGAAATTTTTTGAATAACATATATTATGATAGCATAAAAGACTGGCCACCCCTTGACACTCAGCATTGACCTTTTCTCCGCCTTGATGATAAATATAACAACATCATATGACGTGACGTGGCACTGACACGTCATCGACCACGTTTTTTTTAAAGTTATATTATTATTAACGTTATATTTTAAGCTGTTTAAAACTTCGTATAACCTTCTAAACCTACAACATGAAGCAATTGTTTATGTTACTGAGGGTTCTACACCGTGTCTTAGACAATAGGTGGACCCTGCGATGCTCATATGCGACCCCAGTACTTGCCGTCGAGTAAGTGCCGATCTTAGATATCGACTTGACACCGACAGACGCAATTGCCATTTATTTTGGAACATAAAAGTGTTATAATCTTCCTACTTGTGAACCAAATTCAGCGTGGTGAGCGATAATTAAAAATTAATCTACCATTATAAACAATGAAATACCTACTATTTCATAATCACTATCTTCCGTTTCAGTCCCTAAGAGGAAATAACAAAGAGAAGTAAAATAACCGTCTTACACATCCACACTATCACTAACACACATCAATGTATATATATGCTCAACGATACTGGCATTCCATTACTAATGGACCCTAAGATTAGAGGTAAGTACATTTGTTACTGTTGTTTTTGTTGATCAAGAAGGTATTTTCTTAAATGAGTTGCAAAAGAGAATATCGTTTCCAGGTCCGCGTTCCTGCGTATCTAAAACTACCATAGAATGCAGCTGTCCTGGGTCCAGGAATACTTAAGGTCTGATGGAGTATGAGAAGTTGTTATGTCTCCAGTCTTTTTACTCATAGATTTCAAGTAGGTAGAGGTGTGTTTGTTAACTGTTCCAAACATCAACCATATCCTCTTTCACGCAGTCCATTCATCTTTTCCTTAGTCATCCTTTACTCTTCCATCATCCTAAAATTCTCTTCACCACATTTTACTCATTTCTTTGAATTACATGTCCATACCTAGAGCAACTAATTATATTACCACAAAGAAGTTGCTATTGGTATCTTACTTATTTATGTAATTCCGAAGAAAATAGTTAAACTGACTGAATAAAAAATGTGTAACTTTAGTAATAGTCCTCGGGCCATGGACCTTTTTTTTAATTATTACCTACAAGCTAAAACTTAGCCGACCTATTCGTATTACTGAGTCGGACAAGTTTTTCACGTGCCAAGTCTAAAATAGGCAGCATTTTTACTCCCCCGCCCTGCACATACGTAAAAACGATAGTATGTTTTTTAAGTTAAAAGATGGGAGGACGATCTGCCAAAGGATTGGAGAAGGGCCGCTAGGGATCGACACATATGGAGGGAAATTGAGGAGACCTACGTCGGAAGACAGCCTGACCTGGTAGCTGATGATTAAAATGTAAATTAGTTATAAGTTCATTTAACATTTTTTGTTTTTTTTTTATTTATGTATCAAGGAAGGTCAGAGAAAATAAAGGCTATTTTTATTTTTAATTATTTATTTTATTATGTTTTTTTTATTACCTACCAATAAATTTTCATTCTAATTACAATATAATAACGGTAAATTGAAGAAATAATACTTTTCGGATAAAATGGCCGCCACCGTTCCAGCGTCCGACTCGCGCAGTCGGATACTTCTACCTGACGACTTACAATATACAAACGAGACGATTCACCAAGTATTAGCTTGTAGGTAATAAAAAAACATACCCACAAAAATTCGACACGTTGTGCGAGTCGGACGCTGGAACGGTGGCGACATTTTTTTGTCCGACCAGCATTATTTTTTCAATTTACCGTTATTATCTTGTAATTAGAATGAAAAGTTATTGGTAGGTAACAAAAAAACATACTATCGTTAAATTGACGTGTTTGCAGGGCGGGGGAGTAAAAATGCTGCCTATTTCAGACTTGGCACGTGAAAAACTTGTCCGACTCAGTAATACGAATAGGTCGGCTAAGTTTTAGCTTGCGGGTAATAATTAAAAAAGGGCCTGGGCCCGAGGACTAAATTATTGTTTGTACGGGTAAAATAGTATGGTTTATTTTTTTTGCAAAATATATCTTTCCATGATGTCAATACCTTTTTACCTTTCCTATATTACATGACCGGAATAAAATAGTTACTACACACTCATTTTGTATTACAATGTTACACTAGAAGCAATAGGTAAATATGTTTCGAAGTCAATTTGATCTTTATTACAAGTCTTGGCCCCAAGAGCACACAACGCAAGAGTATAATATCATACCAACTATTTCATTCATAACAATTTCATACAACCTTCTATTTCCGAAATCCTCGACTACGATAAGATCTCAAAACTATTTTTGCAATGTATTTCTATGTCTGCGTACGTACTTAATATAAGGATAAATAGAAATCTAAATTTTCATCTAGGATTTAACCATGCACGTAGAACCAAAAAGTAATTTTATTTTTTTGCGGTGCTTTTTCCTCTAAAATTGGCTCCAGATCCATTCCTGTTGACAACTTTATCGAGCGGTTTTCGATAAATTGCGGCGAGGGAAAACTAAATAAATCCGAGAGGGACTTTAGATAAGGTAATGGCTTCAGTAATGTCTAGCTACTGCCGCCATAATGCAATCGGAAAGCGAACCTCGCTCCCACAGTTACGTTAAGACATCAAGTCTTCCAACCTTTAAACAAATATCTAGCTTAATAAAAACATTCTAAGAGAACTAATATGACTCAATTTGGCATTTCTATTAAGGAGCATAGAATAAAGGATGTGATGACTCTAATTTCCGTTATGACTTTTCACATTTATTATTTTCAATGTCTCGTGTGTTCCGCTCATACCTACATAGGTAAAGTCTGTCAGTGTAAAGAACCTTGTCCATTTATTGCTTTCTTTACTAACACAAAAAAGTGTGCCCGCCAGCTTTTGTTACATTTTACACACAAACGTTTTACTGAGGCTTTTGCGAATCTGGCATTAATTAAATGTAGGAACCAGAAACGACAACTAAATTCCAGTAAGTAAATACACTGCTAAATATCATTACATTTTAGTAAAAGAGGCTACTATTTACTTCACTTAAAAACTAAAGTCATTAAAGCGTTGTTTCATACATTATGAATAAAGGTTCCATAGACACGCTATTGATAGAGAAACAATACAATCTAGGATCTGCAATTTGTGACCTAAAATTTAAACAAAATTTATTTTATCACATACATCATGCATTTTTATATTAAACAACACGTTTTCTACTTTTTTCTTCAATGTCAATGATTGAGGTTGCATATTTTTTTTAATTTTCGTCTGATCCTGACGTCCATGCTAAATAATAATTGTCAATCATATAATTTTCAGGACTTCGTAATGGGTCTACTATAAGATTCTAAGATATGACCATACCTTTATTTTTATATTTAAGCAGTTAATGACAAATAAAAGGGCAAGTACTTCAGTATTGTTAAATAAACATTATCTGATGGAGAGAAGTAGTACTACATTTATGTTACATTATTCATGCTAGTTATTAATGAAAATATTTTTTCATGACAAGTAAACGGAATTGAATCCAAGTCAATTTATTGACATTTTTCCATCTATTCACTAGAAGGACTTGTTAGACGTACTTAGTTATAACAAACCCTTTACAGCAGCCCTCTCCTAATAAGAAAAATAAACTAAGTAAAATATTTAAATGTAAATACATATTTCTACCTACAACAAGGTGCTCTCAATATTTTGCATTTAAAATGTCTTTGTAAGAAAGTTTTTTCATTAAAATCTGGTCGGTTATGAAGACGCCGCAATGCATAAAAGATCACGGCAATTTTTCTGCCTCTATACCTATGATGTTAGTTTATAATTTAGGTAACTTTTTAGAAAGTCTTATTTAGTTAGATACCTATAAGTGGTCTTTATCAGTGTATTAAAAGTATTTAAATGACAGAATAATTTTGGCGTATTTTCTGTAAACATACATATATAATATAACCTAATGATTTTATTTTAAGTGGACACCTTTTTAAAACATACTGTTAAAATTTTACCATGGCTTATAAACAGACAATGCAGAGTCGAAACCGATTAGTCCTAAAATTTAAACACGATATACCCGACTACCTTCTTGATGTGATGTTTTTACTTTTAATTTATAATTATTTAATAATATTTAATAATAAAGTAAATTGTGAAAACATTACTTACAAAAAACGTTAACAAACAAATCTTATTACTTTAAACGAGCAATTATTGTATGTATGTATTTATATTTCGGGTATTTCGGAAAAGGCTCTAACGATTTGTTGAAATTTTGTAGGTATACAGACACAATTTTTCATTTTAAGTTCAACTGCATAGTTGTATTTCCTGTAAAAACGTAATTTTACAAAAAGAAATGTAAATAAAAATACGATTTTACAAAAAGCTACCGAGCGAAGCTTGGTCTCCCAGGTACTCTTCATTAACTTAACCAATGTGTACATAGTTAAGACTTTCCTGACCCTTTTTTGTTTGTTTATTAATGTTTTTTGTAAGTAATGTTCAACTAGCTAGTATTAGCTGAACTAAAGTCTGAAAATTAAACATTTAAAGGGAGGATTTAAACAATCACTCTATAATGGTGTCTTAAATTGTATGGTAATAACAAAATATATATTTTTTTTTGATCAAATGAAGCTTATCATCGTTATTACTTTCAAACAAATATCCAGACATGTACTTCAGTTTTTTTTTCTAAATAGTGGCCGTGGAGGAGACAAAAAGTGACTAAATTTATTTGAATAGTAATATTTTTGCCAATCTTATTAATATATAAGTTATGATAGTGGTTCATACTAGACAACGATAAAGAATATAGCTTCAATTTATAAATTAACAATTAAGAAAATAAACTTGCTTCAAAACATAAAGATATTATTCACAAAGGCTCAAACAAAAACCTCGACTTCCAACAAGTCATACAAAATCTATATGAAGGCAAGAACAACACAAAGAAGAACAATCTCCTGCCAATGCCGTGGTATCTTTACAGATTAAAAGGCTCTGAGTAGACAGAGCCGTATAAAAGTTTAAATAGTTTAAGCGCAGTCTCAAACGCATATCGAAGTCACAAGACAAACTCATTGTCTCCCGACAAACATCGCCAATGCAACTTCTCAATGAAGCCGAGCAAGATAAACTTTGCGATTCGGCTCATACTTAGAAAGTTCATGCGAACACTTCAACTGTGGAGAATCACCTGTAACCGCACACGTAGACACTAGAGCCCTCAAAAACAACGGGATGCCGAAAACTCCTAACAAACACTCAACGACTAACTTTCTGGAGGACAACAACAACGAAGTTAGTTTATTGGAAAAAATACGCTCAGCCATTAAATAGAGTTGAGGCTGACATATTATTCACGTAGTCTACGTTGAATAACTATAATTTTCTGCGTTTTTGCTTTTGTGGGCAATTTTTTAGTGAAATAGGAAAGAAAATTTAAGAATAAGAATCGTCTATTTGCATGAATATAGAATATTAATTGAATAGTCGAATCGAAAAAAGGGGGATAACCTCACTCAAAGTTAAACTGTACATATAGCGGTGTGCGAGCACGCTGAGGATGAGTCTGCTGTCATTCTGCGCTAGTGATATTTATTTACATCTACCGTTGTTATTTTTATTAGAAATGTAATCCAAAGTTGCGATTTAGCTGCCTCCGAGTTTTATTATCACTACATCACTACATATTATAAAACAAAGACCCCCGCCGCGTCTGTCTGTCTGTCTGTTCGCGATAAACTGAAAAACTACTTAACGGATTTTCATGCCGTTTTCACTAATAGACAGAGTAATTAATGAGGAAGGTTTAGGTGTATAATTTGTTAAGATTATGTGTAAATTGATTGAAATATATTGATGATTGTTGAAGATGTCACTGCTACCCGTGCCAAGTCGGGGCGGGTTGCTAGTCCTTAATAAATTCCACTTAGTTTCGTAACAACAAGATAAAAGTATAAGTAGTGCTTTTGTGACATCAGCACCGTCCGGCCATATTTTAAAAGCATCAAACATGGAGCGAAAAGATGACTCATCAATAGCCAAACTATCTTCTAGTCAGTGTATATTATTATTTTTTTTATATGTAAGTTTACTAATATTGTAGGTGCAGCCAACGTATATTGTGTGTATTTTTTCAAAACTACATAGTATCATCGTCATTGTGATAGAGCCGAAGATTTTTTAAAGTTATGAGGAGGGAAGACCATAATTTTTTTTTTTTTCTAATTAGATTAGTGAGAAAAAACCTGTAACCAGGCAATAGGAACGTATTGCCGCGCAACATTATAAGAATCTTTGGGTAACATAGGGGGAATTTCCGTACCTTTAGGCGTTTCCGCCATACATAGTATTCGAAAAATAAAAATAAAGTGTAGTGAACTCGTAGTGCCTTCTCTTTTGTTATTTCTTTTGAACCTTTGTCTTTTACTTTGTTAAAGAAGGAAATGGATTCTTGATATTTCTTATCCAATGAACATTTAATTAAATGATTAAATAATTGCTGTTGTTTCTGGTTGGTCATATTGGGTTACTGTTGTTTTTCCTGTTATATAGAAGTGGCTAGTAGTAGGGTTGAAGTTAGTTATTATATTATTTATATATTTATATTATATTTATTTATTTATTTATATTATATTAATTTATGTCACCAACCTGCTAATGTGACGTTTTTCTGCTTGGTATTAGTCGAATGTTTGTGTACTGTTGTAGTTGAGGTATTTTCGCGAAAAACATATCAAAACCGCCGAGGTTTTTCAAGACACGATTTTTGAGAAGGTGGTTAAGCTTCTTAACAACACTATGTTCCATAACCGTGCCAAGACTAGTTCAGTAAGACTCAGGACCGGGTCATTTATCAGCAGTCTGGTTACCATAGTACAGGCTTTGCCTAGTTTAGGATCAGATGGCTGTATGTGAGATGTGTGAAATTATTATTATTATTAATGCCCTGAAATATATTTGTGAATTTAATGGCTGCGAGAGGCAAAATAGCAAATAGCGAGTAGAAAGCGTACACTGTACCAGATAAGCCAAACGCTCGCTGTATTGAATTTCGAAATAAGCATATACATCTTACTTCCGTTAAAATGTTATTACAGATTTCATTGATTTTCCTGTGGGAACCAAAATTTAACCCGGGATAAAAAGTACCCTATAACCTGCGCAGGCACTCAAACTATTATCATGCTTAGTTTCAAGCATATCCCTTCAGTAACTTTTGAGTTTATCGTGGACATACATACAGACAGACAGACAGACAGACAGAAAGACAGGCAGACAGACAGAAAGACAGACAGACAGACATATATTTTTTGAATCGCATATTTGGCATCAGTATCGATATCTTAATACCCTCAGTCGATTTTTTTTAAATATATTCAATGTACAGAATTTATCCCGTTACAGATTTATTATAAGTATATATATTATTTATTAAAGGTTCTTACATATATTAAGTAATAATCTGTATATTAATGCTGATGTGTGTGATAATATAGATGAAAAAGAAGATCTTAAATCTTTGATATTTGATATTGTAATCTTTAAACTACTACAACATAGATGTATTGGTGGCCTCCAAGTAGCGTTGCCACAAATCCTGATTTAACGGAATAAGTTTGTGTTTTACGGTTGTGTCAAGCAACGTAGTTCTTTACAGTTTTGCGCTTATACTTATAATAATAATAACTTCACACATCTCACACACGGCCGTCTGATCCCAACCTAGGCTAACTTATAGTGATACACAGCTCCTGCAGAAATCAGGGTTGAGTTGCTGACCCTCTGGTGTTTCCAGCGTCGATCGACTACGGTAACTGATTAGTTCATAAGATGAACGGTATGCTTGATTATCCCAATACAAGTATAAAATATGTCAGGCCTTGAAATGGGTATGTAAGACTGTTAATAAAGGTAAATCTGGTTTATTAGAGCTTAATGTTCGGCCTAACAAAGCGCGGAGTCCGGCTTATGTATTTATTGTGTCTAAAACCCTACATTTAAGGTAAGGTAGTAAGGTAGATTATCGCAGTTTACATCGGACCTTTTATTAATAAAATACTTATGATATCCATAACTTCCCACAAAAAAATCTGTTTGGCTGTTTATGTGAACCTAAAACTTAGGTTTTCGCATTAGGCTTTTCACTAATAATAATGATAGAAATCACTAAAAATGAACAAAATAGAGTTATGACTACGATGATGTTACAAATTTCTGAAGAGGCTAACTATGTTGTTGAGCCTTCAATACGTGACCTGATTTTTCGTTGATACCACGAATTTCAATGAGTATCTACTTACTATTTGATTGTGACAAGGCAAGTTGTTTTCTTTATGTTACATGTAAATTGTTTTACTTTCATATTCTAATCATCATCACTGTTGCTCCACTACTCGAGGAAAAGTGCAAAAGGGTTAAGTAACTATTTAAGATTAGTTAGGATCTCCCCGTTAATAAACAACTCCTCTTTCACTACACAGATTTCACACTTTCTCTCTAAGTTTGTCACTTTCTTAAAATACAAATCAAAAAATGAGATGCATCTCGATTTTCAAAGACACCGCGGCTCCGATCTCAGATTCCATTCATTGCATTAAGCACAAAGGATCTCGCTTTTAGACCAGATGGCTTTGTATCGACTAGAAGCCACGCTGCTTGCGCATAACATCATCATCCGTAAGCTACAATGGCCTAATACCGTCAGGTGACCATATTAGTTAAAATCTATTACAGTTCAACAACTGTCTAACCATTATCCCGTTGGTACTCGAAGTGTTCCTTACCAATTTCTTCCGTTTAGGAAGTACTATGATGTACGGATAAATACGGATTATGAAATAATATGTACTTTAATAAGAAAAAAGAAGCTGTCTAGACAATTGTTTTGTACCATTCAAAGCATATTCATAGTCAACAATAATATAAAACGACGAGCGCCTCGGAACCGTTAAAGCAGACTAATTCAACGGCAATGCAGGCAGATTGCCCGGGATGAAGGTACGGAGGCCGCGGCAAGCCGGATTAAACTTGTTTTTAAGTTTATCGTGGCTTTAATATTGTTCGCGGGGACTTAAACGCAACGTATAAACCTCAGTTGGTTGAAGTTACGTAGTAAGCGCACACAATACTCCGCTTATATACCGCGATACTTTCAATAGACAAGTGAAAGCCCATGTCTTAGAGAGGATTATGTAAAGCAAACTTTTTAAATACTCATGGATTGTGATACTGATTTAAGTACAACGTTTAATGCTTTTCTTAATAACTTCAAATAGAATACGGATTATATTTTACTAAATATACTAAATCTTTGATATTTTTTCTTATTATGTACCTATTTATGTTATAAATAGTTGTGTACTATATGTTAATAGAGTAAGCAAAAAACATTATTCCCTAGTTCAGTAAAATTAGAGCGATCAAAAGTCTTAACCAAGGAACTAGTATGTGACCCAGGGTATTGTTTACCATGTTGTTATCATATACTATTATCGCAACTATTGACATCAAACCGAGGTTCATAGCTGGTTATAACGTACCTGTTACTAGTTAATACGATAGTCTTTCTGTGTGGGTTGTGCTCTTAAAGCTAATTCATACGAGCTGTCCGCTAGCACACGTTAGGCTCCTTTACAGGGGCGCTTCGGACCATCTTAAACCCAGCATCACCTACAGACAGCTTTAGCTCGTGTGAGCTCTCGCTAGTACGGATCGCTTAACCGCAGGTATTGGAACTAGTTAATGACATCTTTCGTACGTTAAAGTTGCCTACCAAATACGACTTTTTTTAAATATATTTGTTTTAAAAGACAACTCTCACCTTAGGAATGATTCCTGTGTCTCGGGGTACTTTAGAAACATTGAAACAACGGACACAAAGAACACCCAGACTCGGGACAACTATTTGAGGATCACACAATTTTTTGTCCCGTGTTGGAATCGAACCCACAATATTCGGCGCGGCATAGTGGATACTTAAACCATTACGCAGCCCGGGCAGTCAAAATAATGTTTGTGTGTGAGATAAAAATAATGAAATTAAATGCGACCTTTTTCACGTATTATATGAATAATATCCTCTTAGATCCTAGTTCTAGTCCACTATCTCTTAAGTTACAGGTTTTTACCTAGTTTAAGAGGTAGGGTCTTTTATTACTGTGCATAGACAAAAATAAAAAAAAAACATCCTTATTGCATGTGTAACTTTATAAACACAACTTTGTAATTAATAATTTGCATCTATGTAATTTTTTCTTGAATAAATTATTAGTATTCTCTTTATTTACTTAATATACATATAAAATATTTTTTAAATACATTCACAATAAAAAAAAATCCAAAATATTTAAAAATATAAAAAAATAGTGCCCCACTGGTATGGGGTACAGGGACTAAACTACCGGTGGTTAGGGTTCCAGGGACCGTATAATAGAGGCGCAACGGTCCCAGCTCCGCCAGGTGCTCATGGCTCAGTGGAAAGAACGACTTGAGCGACCAAGCGCAGGGCACGCCACGATTGTGGCGGTAAGGCCCGTTATGGAGGATTGACTGGAGAGGCGACATGGCGCTCTCTCCTATCGGATGACGCAGGTGCTCACCGGACACGGCTGCTTCGGGAAGTACCTGTGTCGCATAGGCCGGGAGCCAACGTCTGTGTGCCACCACTGCGGGGGCTGCCGCGAGGATTCCGCACTCCACACTTTGGTGGAGTGCACTGCGTGGGTGCAGCAGCGTGCTGACCTCGCGGCGGCTATCGGTGTGGGTAGCCTCTCGCTGGAGACCATGATCAGGTGCATGGTCTAGAGCGAGAGTGCGTGGGGTTCCGCCGCCTCGTTCTGTGAGGTAGTGATGCATGCCAAAGAAGCGGCGGAAAGGGAACGGGAGAGAACTAGCACTCTTTCGTCCCGCAGAAGACGCACCAGGCGCCGGAGAGCGCAAAACAATCTCCGGCCTCCATAAGCGATTGCCTGAGGGCGACCGACAGGGCTATTTGTTGCCCTAGCAGAAGCAGGCCTAAGACGGTGGCGCGACGTGTTCCGCGCGCGCCTCTCGAAATTAGATTGGACAGGTACATCATGATGGGGTCGCCTTGCTCAACAGGCGGCCAAGTCTGGGTTCACAGGGATTTCCTTTCTAGGGTACACCTGAGGCCCCGGCAAGAAGACCAATGACGGAACACTGTGTGGTTTTAGTCGGTTCGAGTCCGACATACCACCCTACCGTTGCCCCGGTGAGGTTACGACCCGTGGGGGTTCCCACACAAAAAAAAAAGGTTCCAGGGACAGAAACCTCTTCACAATACGTACCGTATCAAGAAGGACCGCCTTCTGCATCAGGTCCTTCATCCAGCTGCCTAACGTGAGCCTCTGAAGGTGTTGGTCGAGGCTCTTTGCAATCAACCAATTATTATTATTACCGTCTCACTGCCACCGCAATATCACTTTATCATATAATTTGACTTAAGTATATCTACAGTCACAAAATAAACAAACAAAGTTAACTACTTTTTCATAATTCTATCAAGACTTAAACAGATAGGCAATACAGAAAATTCGTTTCACTACAAAGCTGCCAAATTCTCTTCCAAATTCCAAATTGCATTTAAATGTACTTTCCACCCGGCTTACATTTCCGCGCATCAAGTCCCGGGAATGTACAAAAACATGAACCGTAATTTGCTAAGACGAATAACGTTTGATTTAATCCGGCACGTAGAGCAGCCCCAGGCCGGGCCCGTCGATTTACTTTTATTGCTATTTCGTTTTATTTCGCCGGCCCCGATGCTGTCTGATGTGGCTCTGTTTTCGGGATCGTTAACGGCAAATGTGCTAATCTTTTTTACAGAGCCGTGGCGTAACAATAAGCGACTTTGATGATCGCGGCCATCGGACCCCGTTACTCACGCTAATGTGCGACGATTAAGGTTTTACATTTTAGATGTTGGGGTTCATTTTAAAAATCTCCGCATCCCATTGTGAGTATCAGACACATCGTTGAAATAAATGAACGTGACGACCGCAGTTGCTCGTTTGTATTTTTATGAAAATGCAAATAGTTTTGTATTTCAAGCGTACAAGAAACTAGAGCCAAAGCATTAAGTTTAAAAAATATTTTTTGATTGAATTTTAGATTGAATTGACATTCAGAAAGTGTTTACGGATAGCATTGAACTATCTAAAACTAACGAGTATAAATTAAATAATCTAAAATACTTTATAAAGTAATACATTAAAAGGAACACCTTCATGCTTCTACTTTTACCAACCGGTTAAGATGATGATCCCCTCGGTCTAATCAGAGTGGATAGATTTCCTTTCTGCCATTTCAGTTATCAGCGTGCTCACTCACTGAGAACTCCCCCACCGCGTCTGTCTGTCTGTCTGTTTGTAGGCGATAAAGTCAATAACTACCGAACGAATTTTCATACGGTTTTCACCAATAGACGGAGTGATTCATGAGGAAGGTTTAGGTTTGTACTTATTTAAAACTGTTAATTCTCTTTATCAAATTAGTTAATTAATATATAATTTACTACGACTATTCATCGTTATTTGTCTTAAATATTTAAACAACAATATTTTATTAGGTTTAAAGTTCTCATGATGTTAAATGAATAAGCCTAAATACAAGGTAGGTGCCGTTAAAGAGTTCCCTAGACTGGCTTCCGTCTAATCATCAGATCAACTACAAGTCTTCGTCATGTTGTAGTGCCGTTAGAATGTCATGTGTGCCAAGTTTCAACAGAATCGGCACACAGATAAAACATCATAGTGGATGAATAACCATCCCCTATTTTTTACTCTTTGGGTTGAATTTTTTAAGGGTGTTAAAAGTTGTGCGTATACAAAAAGAATATATACGGGTTGACTTGAGAACCTTCTCCGTTTCTTCACCGGTAAAAACCACACGGTGTGCCCCATTGCGCTTATAAGTAAAAGGGGATGCAGGAGTGATTCCCGTCTTAGTCGGCGACGTCCAGGACGTTGCCTATTAAGAGGAAAGGTAAGAAGGTGTGCCACGTTCTCAACATTTTGAAATAGAAGTTAAAGTGTAAAGCTGAACTCGCTAAGTTTTGCTGGAATGCAGTTTAATGTATATACAGAGTTAGTCTTAAGTCTTTTTAAGTGTAACTAAACTTCGTGCCTGAAGAAGTCAATTACAACAACTTTAAAATACGACACCTCAGGACATTACAAGACAAAGTTAAGCAAGCCAATAAACGCTTTTAATCTCACCGCCTACTATTTAACACCAGGAAAACTTTGATAAGAGTTTTACCATTAAGTGTTTTTTTAATCTTTGGCCTAAGGATTTTATAGGTGAAGTTTTTCGTCAAAACGGGTTCAAGTGAAAGCTTGGGAAGCCTTACGATCCTCATTTTCTACTCCTTGTATTTAAATATCGAGGTAGTAATTTCAGTTTGAGGAAAGTGACGATGAAATAGCAGAAAATGGTTTTCCTCTCTTTTCACCATTCAAAATACAGAATTATAAAGAGATAGCCTACTTATGTATAATGAAACTTGTGACCCAGACACGTACACATACAGTATCTCTCGTAAAAGGCGTCACGAATCACACACTACGTTTTCAATAAAGGTGTCGTTACAAAGATCCACGCGAAATCGACAAAGCGACTGTTTCATTTTGAAGATAAGACCAATTCTACCCGCTTTGGAGGATACTATTGCCACTGAATAGGCGGAATTGCGTTGTAAAGAGTTTGTTTAGGAATCGTTTGTTTACTACCAACGATATGCAAAACAGTTTCAACAATCCTCGTTATTTCTTATTCTGTTTTAGAACTCACTAAACCTACTTATGATAGATATCATTTCGCAAGAAGATTACGATATGATACGATATGATTTGATTGATAGAAGAGAGGACTATGCCCGACGTCCAGGTGCATCATTGGAATATCTGGATATCCTTTTCTCAACAGCGGGCCACATCAACATGGAGCGGTATTGTCTTCTTACGATCAGAGAAGTGACACTGAACAAGTGGCACCAATGTTTCTAACCAACTTCTGCGATACCCGAAGATATACACTAATTAAAATTCACTTGTATAGATAAACTCCAATAGCAATTAATTTATGCAAATTATATTAGTTTAAATATTAGACAGCCAGTTGACACCGTATTCACATTCAAACTATTACGAATAAACTAGGGAAGTGAGATTCGATTGAATCACTTTACACAATAGCCCTCATCACTGTCTGCGTGACAGCATAGTGAGCCAGTTTCGAGTTTATGCGATAGGAATTTATATTAATTTCCTGTGTCAGTCTGTCGGGAAACCAGTTTGTTGCAGTCGATGCGGCGAGCGCAAACTGCGGTCAGCCGCCTGTCCTGACCTGTTCCAAACACTGCAATGGACATGCCCGTATAAACTCACACGCTAATTTTACCTCAACCACGAAATTTCTATTCACACTTTGAACTAGACACTGACTGAATGGATGCACTGCAGAGATACAAATTATGAAACAATTAATCAACTGTTGTACCATTTGACATGATTGTTTTACAGTTTATTACTTATTTTATAGTTTCATCATAACATAGCGAATAAGCGTTTATTTTCTCATTCATTTCTTTTCAGGGTTGATTAATTACCTGAATAAACTGATTCGCTTGAATTAGACCGATTTAACAGAAACCAATCTCACTACATTACGGTCTGAATCGGTTCTGTCTGATTATAAATTTAATTGTGTTTCAATGTAGATCAAAAGTCCTTTATTTTTCTTTAAATGTGGGTCTTTAATGCAAGTATGTAATATTTTTTTATGTAAACGAAGAAGGACTTACAAGGGTTCAAATTTAAAATAATTTTAATGATTTATAGTTATTAAAAACATAATGCTTATAGTTTTAAAGTACTGTTTATCATTCAAATAAAAAATAATTTTCACATCATCTTACGGAATAACAGAAAGGAGGAAAATTTCTAACAAAAACTTATCTCAGGCTAAATCTGTTTTATAGGTATTTTACATCCTAATTTATTTTACTTTTACTGCATCCCTCCTAATTCTAATTTAAAATTTCATTCTCATAATAGTAAAAAATATAAGGAGATAACGATTTTAATCATAACGATTTCATAAGGAAGGCGCGCGGTGGGGCGCGGTCGCGGGGCCCGAAGGTGCGGGCGCTTCGTTTAATACGAAGACATAAACTAACAACAAGTTTTATCTCCATGAAAGTTAACATAGCACCTTCATCCTTCACGTGCTGATCTCCTGCCAACAATAAAGTAACATTAAAGCCCGACTTCCTGGGATTACACTTATAATACTCAATATCGGGCGACAATATTTTTCAAGAACAAACGTGCCTCAGGCAAATTCTTCACTGGGATTTTAAAATATGGTTATGTAATTTACCTTACCTAAGAAACCTTATTCTCTAAGGAAACGTGCTTGGATTAAAATGGTTGACGTACAATAACAAATACTTTAAAAAATTAAGACTTTCGCGACATATATACATATTAGATGTGTAAATCAGGACTTAATAGCGGTATTATTTAGGGGGATACCCGTGAAAACGATTGGAGAAATTCGATCGAAACGTCAGGTACAAAATTACTTATAAATATTACCGGAATTAAGTCCCGATTTAAGCAATTATACATCGGCAGCCAACAATCGCGCTTAATCAAAACAAGTGAACGTTACACTGCGTTATGTTCCCAATAGTAAATAACATCAGATGCTATTAGGTGGATATAACAGATACATTTCGAATTTATTGCATAATGCATTCAAATAAATCCTGTGACAAGATGAAATAAATAGTTTAATATCATATTACTTATAAACTTTTCGTAATCGTGGGAGAGGCATGCTTCGGCACGTACGGGCCGGCTCGACCGGAGTGAATACCACGGCCTCACAGAAAACCGGCAGTGAAGCATTGCATTTCGCCGAGTGAGTGAGGTTACCGGAGGCCCTAACCCTTCCCTCCCCTCCCCCCCTCTCTATTCCTCTTCCACCCTTCCTCTACTCCCACCTTAAAGGCCGGCAACGCACTTGTGACTCTTGAGTTGCAGGTGCTCATGGGCGGCGGTAGTCATGTACCATCAGATGTCCCGTCTGCTCGTTTGCCCCCTACACCATAAAAAAAATCCTTAATAAACGGGGCTAAGTAAAATATAATGAATATTTGGATTGTACCGAAAGTAAATTACAAGAACGTAATTTTGCGATGATAAATAGACCAACTTTACAGTCGCCTTTTTTTTTTGTTTTAGTATTAACTTATTTAAACCCTGAAGTAAAAAAAAATGTCTCTCAAGACCGGTAGATTTTTCTAGAATAAAAATGTCACTTACACACAACATGTGTGTGACTATAAACAATTCCTATTGAAAAAAAATTCATTGCTATTCACATTAATACAAAAAAAAAGTTAAGTTAAACTAACTTTTAAACTTTCGCATTTCATGATACAAGAATATAATCCTACTAATATTATAAATGTGAAAGTTATGATGTATGGATGGATAGATGGATGGATGGATGGATGGATGTTTGTTACTCTTTCACGCAAAAACCACTGAACCAATTGCGATGAAACTTTGTATGTAGATAGAACGCATAGGCTACTTTTTATCCCGGTATTCCTACGGGACCGGGACTTACGCGGGTGAAACCGCGGGGCGTTGCTAGTTATGTATACGTACGAGAATTAACGCGATCACGTAATAGGTATTACAGGTCACAGACTGACCATGGCCGGTACAACCTGGTGGAAACGTCAGGCAATTCAAAGGTATGTAATACCTATTACCTGATCACGTTAATTCCCCTACGTATACATATTTATATAAGTTAAGGTAAGTTTTACGGATTATTTGTAAAAGTTTGTATCTCTAAAATATTGCTTAATTTGATTGATTGATACATTATGTTGCTAAACCTGCATAACAACTTTGTGTGTAGTGAAATAAAATTATACTGGTACCTAATTCAAGACGGTAATTTTAACACTAATATTTTTTACACTAGCACCGCCCCGCGGTTTCACCCGCGTAAGTCTCGATCCCGTGGGAATGTCGGGATAAAAGGTAGCTTATATGTTAATCCAGGTCCCCAGCTATCTACATACCAAGTTGTAGATAGCACTTGTAGTTTTGGCGTGAAAGAGTAACAAACAAACATCCATACATACATCCATCCATACATCCTCACAAACTTTCACGTTTATAATATTAGTAGGATGTAGCAGGCAATTTCATAGAACTGTAATAGGTAACGTGCCTGCAATCGACAACATACATAATATCATGAAATGATTCATTAATGTTAAGTAATATAATAAAATATTATATATACGTAGATATAATGAGAGCCCTTGAAATCAGAGCCGCCAGGTCTACGTCATTTTAGCAACGCTGCAAGTCTAGGAAATGCTTTCAGTGGGCCCACGACTAAAAGTGTCTCGTATGTGAAAAATTATGTTGTCGGTATGCTGCAAGTTAAAACCAGTTGTTATAACTTTCGCCTCTGCTAACCGCAAGAGTGCCAGTTTGAAAGTGAGATCCACTTTCAAACAAGTAAGCATGATAAACTATATAGTAGTCTAATTATTCTCGAAATTTCAGCTTTAGCGTCTCCGTAAACTTCAATTGGATTAGTAGTACAACAATCGTCTTAAACAATATTGTATTTAACATTAAACCTTTTCAGAGAATATTGAAATAATATGTACTAATATAGTCTATACAAACTGTAATTGCTTCTATAACTGATTCTTAATAAACAGCTTTTAAGTTTACAGTATACTAAAATTAATTTGTTCAACTGAAGAAGGTATATTAAAAGCCACTCAATTTTCCCACAGAACACTTGAGACGGTAGAAAAGAGCTATTGAAATAATCTCTAGTTTATTAAGCGTGTCTAAAATCTGTATCAAAGTTAAATCTAGCACGTGGAAGTGTAGTAATCTCTATTAGCCGACACTTTATAGTGCAATAGGGGAGGTCCAGTGTTGTAGAACCATAGAGCTTTACGGCCAATGAAAACGGAGCCGCTCTCCACTAAGGTAATTATAGGATTACTTACATGTGTGCTATTCAGGTTGGTATCCCACACTAACTTATTCAGCGATGTGTTGGTTTAGAAACCGCAATTGCTCTAACAATTTAATTAAACTAAAATAGGTTTGGCAGTCGGCACCTGGGGGGCGGCTATTTTAGTGATCGTGGACTATCTCGTTAGTGTTATTTTTTTCTTGTTAACCGCTCACTTAAATCGATTATTTGCACTGGTTTATTCTTAGTGTACCAATAAAACATCTCAGCTCTGAAATGCTCCAGCAGACCACAGCTTCTTTTAATCAAAACTGTCCTCGACTACTACAATGTCAAATCTAGCTATCTAACAAATACCAATTTAACAAACTTGAGCCATTTTCTCTTGTATACAGTACTTTGTTTCCTACATGTCAATGTGATGTCACAAAGGTCTATATGACCTTTGTGACATCACACTGAATAATAAATTGAAAAGTGATTGTTAATAATAAGTAGTATTTTAAACTGTTTTCGATGTTCGTGTTGTTTAATACCGTATAATATATTATTACATCACTTCTTAAAGCCGACGTACAGTTATACATTACTTACCGTTATAAATGCCAATGTTGTAGAGATTTCTATCTATCTTTAAACCTTGCACTTTAAATAAATGTATCAATTCTATTGTTTCTTCTTGTTTCTTTCAAACATAGAAAAGTATACGGCCTTGATGTGACGTGCTTTTAGATTTATTTAATTACCAATTTTATTTTTAACCGCCTCAAAAAATTTTATTCTCAAAGTACAAAAGGTTTGTAGAACAGTCTCCCTGGCAATAACACGTGTTGTATCACGCTATTCCATTTATACTTGCAGTACCTCCACTCCTTTGATCTCCTCCTTTCAAACTGTTTTGAAAACAGCTTGAGATGACCAAGGTAGGTAATGCAATGTCAAAGAATACAAAATCTTGGGATATTCAACATCTTTGAAAGTAGAAATTATAATATTGTACGTTCAAACCTAATAATAGCAAAAGCATACAGTAACCGATGAAGGGCACTGATATATTAGCCAACCTTGTCATTATAGTCTCTAAAAATATTAATATTTTAATTAGGAATTAGTAGTGCGACCCACGTTACTAGTAGTCTTCAATACTATACGGCGGTCACACTGAAAGTTTTTAGAAAATAAAAACGGAATGATTTAGAAGCCTGTTAATATTGATATTGTTTTTCGAAGTAGTCTCTGTTTCTTTCTAAGTACCGTCGCATGCGATGGAACCATTGACTGAAGCAGTGAGCCTACTCTTGTTTAAGGATCTCTTCCACGCCTTTTTCAAACGCAGCCACGGCAGCTTCAGGGTTCATAAATCGAATAATAAATTGAGGATAAGTTTATCTTTTAATTTTGGAAATAAATGAAAGTCACAAGGTGCCAGGTCTGGAGCGTTGTCGTGGTGGAGAAGGATCCTGCTTCTTAGAGCAGGGCGCTGCTGTCTAACATTTTCCAATACAACTGGTAGACAATGACTGACATACAAACCTGCAGTAACTGTCCTTTTATTTTCTAGAATTATTGTTGCGAAATCCCTCCAAAGAATGTGGCCATCATCTTTTTCCCTTGACTTCTGCCCTTCTTTCACAATCAAAGATAAGTGCTATCTACCTTTATCCAACGAAGGGTAGCGCCATTGCTCTCATCTATCCATGCCTCTTGAAACATCTCGTTTTTTGTTAACCACTTAACAATATTCACGCTTAAAACTGTTCTAGTTTTTATAGATTTTAATTTTTTTTAGTCAATGAAAGCGGCCCATGACAAAATATGAGACAGTGCTGATTGCGTAACATGTAGCGGTAAATGTCGTCTCAAATAACAAAACATAATGCAATAATAGAATCTAAGTAAAGACTAGTTAACAAATAATTTTATTACTTCAATTTTCGATTCAAATAAAAATAAAACATCATTAAAATCTTATTGACAGAAATAGAAGCAGCTATAGTAGTACGTATTCTGTTAAAACGAATTTACTTTTTTAAATTGGTATTGCACTAAATCACTAATATAATTTAATACTAAATTATTTATTTAACAGGTTTACAGCAGAATCAGTACAAATCTGTATGCATAGTATTCACGTCATTTAATTTCTTCATCACAACTATAATTTTAAATATAATTCCAACTACAATGTTTCATTGTTATTATATTATTAGTATATTTTTAATACTTCGACTATTCATTTTTTTAAAGTTATTCTTGTCAAAATGGCCGATGTTGACAGATAAGCAAATGATGTTACTTGAGATAGCTCGAAAAGTAATTTAAATTTTATATTGAAATGAAAGTAAGAACCGTTTGTATGGGGGTTCCTATCTCTAGTAGGCTACCTATCCTCTCGACGATAGATTGACAACTTCGATAGAACATGCTATACCCCAGTAGGATATTGAAAAGCAAGTAAGGACCAAAGGATAGATTTGTCTATCTTTTGTAGGTGGAATTACAGATACATAGGTTATTGAAAACGGCCGTAAATATTCATGTAAGACTTTTTGTGCTTGACACATACCAATGCCTAAAGCTGCCCGAATCTGTGGATCCTTCTATCAGCTTCTATCAATAGAAGAAGAGAAGCACGGCACTCACGGTATCTTCAGTAGTCGCCGTACAAGTCGAGTCGTCGACACGTCCTTCTCGAGAATCATCAGTGAGTTTGCTTCGACCACGTTTAAATTCATTAAACCAGTCGTAAACAGTGGCACGAAATGGGGCTTCATAATGAAATGCCAATCGAAGTCTATCGTAACATTGTTTTTTTTATATTATAGGGGGCAAACGAGGAGACGGGTCACCTGATGGTAAGTGACTACCGTCGCCCATAGACGCCTGCAACTCAAAAGTTGTTGTTGATTAAGACCGCAACGAAAGTTGTAATAAAAGTCATTGAGTGAAAATTTCCTCTAGTCAAATCCATTTCGATGCATGATAGACACTTTTTAAATTGCCGCCAATTTGTAAAAACAAATGACATGTAAAATCATTAAAAATCTACAGATGCCCAAAGAGTTCCTAAATCGCAATTTTAATAAAGTTTTCTTCGGCTGCTTCTCCAAATTAAAAAACAAAAGTTTTTAGAATAGGTCAGCAGACCTATTCTAAAAACTTTAGTTTTTTCGTTCTGTCGTCTAAAAACGTATTTAAAGGCGAATTTTTGTGAGGATGGATGGATGTTTGTTACCCTTTTCACGCAAAAACGGTAGAATGGATCTGGATGAATTTAGCGCAGCGATAGATTATAGTCTGAAATAGCACTCATCGCACGCAATCCCGGAAAAATGTTAATTATGGTTATCCAAAGATATATGAACTCAGAGGGGAAATATGTGAAATTATAGTTTTTTTATTCAAGCAGAAATCTGTTTTACCCTAGCCCTTATACTCTCTTGTTCTAAGCTAAAAGCTTGTGTTACAAGTGAATGAAAGTGGGGTTTAACGTAGTTTACCAGGTATAGTTCGAAACGGCTAACTATTGCATGCAACTCCGATGATATACATGACCTAGAAAACGTTCTATATTAAATTGTTACAACACAGTTCAAATATATTTTATTTGTACTTATTTATCGGTTCAGGTAACGCGGGTAATAATACAGATGGTATTCAAAATACGAAGCACATTATCTTGAAAATACTTATGAAAACAAAGCAACACCTTTCCCTTGCCTTTGCTGCAATTTCTACGGTTCATTTCACACCCATCTAATCAAATGATTCTGGTATATCTCTTTGCACAATTTCCTCTTTCGAGAGGTCGATTTCCAAATGTGGCAAGGGCAAATAATGGGCTTGTTGGTCAGAAGTCATTGTGAGGTCAGATATCTGCTGAAGTCAGATTTTTATAAGGGTTGACTTCAGCAGTCGTGCTTACAGGAGATAAGAAAGCGTAGTGATGTTGTGCAAAGAGATATACCAGTCATTTGATTAGATCAGTTGATAAGGAGTGAAAGTTTTTAACTGTGTCACTTATTCATGCATACAAGTTTACGGCTCAACCGTTGCCAACCTAGAACTTAATGTAATTGTAGTGTCATACGTTCATAAGTGTTCTCTTGTGACCTAAATGAATAAACTGGTTTAACTTTGACTTTATATAAGATTTTGACTTTATGTAAGAAACTACTGTCAAAATTTCAAAAACCAAAAATTCGCCGCACTAGTCTTTAACAGGCAACTGAAAGTTGCTTGCAATATTACATACAATCACGCAAGCCTTATTACCGTCAACCGGGCACTTTGGAAATTAAAGATATAAATATTGAAAAATTGGGAGTATATTGAAAGGGGAAGATAGAATTCCATGGTCAGAAAGGGATATCCTTTATACTGATTGGTTGGAGAGTGTAAGCAATAATTTGAGCAGGTCAGGGTTGTGACCGGGATGTTGCCGGGAAGTCCGAGCCCTAAAGCATAATGAAATAATATGTAAGTTATGAATATTATGTACGGGACAAATTTGGGAAAAAACAGAATTTAATTAGAAGAAAATAAGATTAAGGTCATATAGTTCACGTAGACAAGTTTTAGTTTCCATAGGCAGAACCAAAATTAACTTCATTTGCACCTGAAATATTATTTAACTTAAAAAAAAATTTGGGTCAACTTGATCTTGAAACTCTTCAGCGATAAGCTATAACAATACAACATTAATAGCTATTTTAAAAATAGCGTTTAAAAAACCCTGGCGTTATTCTACTAATGCTCTGTACTCAGAATGTAATCTCCTTCGCGTGAGACAGTTTTACATTACTTCGATACTCCTCCGATTTCATAAACTCGCGAAGATCATAGCGCGAACCTCTCACAGAACTCTTAAGTAGGACATACCGAGAGCTCGTTCAGCTTTTGCTCGTCAATCCTCTACTTTTATGGGACCCCTTCTTTACAATAAATTGTTTAAAGCTGACAAAACTATAATATACCAGACATCATTGCGCCTTAAAACCACCATCCAGAAATGGCTACAACCCAAAGACTACGCCCATACCGCGAACCTCTTAAACATTGGTATTTAATATCATGCTCACAGGAACTTACACGCACACGCACACACACACACACACACACACACACACACACACACACACAAATATAAACACGCACTATCTTCTGTTGTTGTATTTTTTTTTAATTATTATGAAACTTACGGAAGGGACTGGACCCCACGACACAGGGAACCCTAGTGTGGGGGTCAGAGATACAATTGTCTAAGTCTAACTGATGTAATAAGTGTAATAACTGTAAATGTATTGTACTAATGTTTGAACAAATAAAGATATTAATATTATTATAGTATTAACCAAAACATAGCTTGGACGAAATTATTTTTCAAGTAAATCCTTTTCAATGATCCTTTCAGGTCAAACATAAAAGAATTATCTTTAAATTACGCTGTACAAACTCTCTTCCACGATTTCTGTTATACAAAAACTTTTATAATATTAACGTAGACAACCTACAACCTCATCTATCAAAGTGCTTCTTTAGAGCATCGGTTCTGAATATGTAACAAAAACCCAAAATAAATGATTTGCTCCTTTTAGAATTTGCTTAGATAAGGCCTTTTTGAATGCCAAACCTTCGTGTCATAAGATTGCAAATTCAAATTACATAAATGTCAAAGAACCTTTCTCCAGAACATTCAGAACTTTATTTGTAAATAAATAGTCCATCCTGAAGGGGCCCACCAGAAATTGAATGTCGGCTGTAGATGCAACACTGGTAAACAACATGTTTTACGAAATGTGATCATGGATATTTTGACGTCGATGATTCAAGATCTACATAAGTCAAAACGATTAACTTTAAAAGTGTAACTAAATTAAAACTAAACGCACCAATGTGATGGCAACGTGGCTTATTGGACCACGCAGGTTGATCAAAGTTTATATTCAACCATCGCAAATAGGTAACTTACTTTCGATGGAAATCTTTAAAATAAAGAGATATTGAAATGTTATCATGAAAGTTTTAACTTGAGATTAATACTAACGATACTTCAAGGTTTCATAAAACATTTTCAAGTTTTAAAGAGCTTTTAACCACTAAGAATAGCGGCTTTATAATTAGGCTTCCATCTTCAACATTGTCTAATCCAACTAGGATTGGGGGTAAACTTGATAATACCTATTCACAATTTCTAAGTTCAAACGAATTATTGTAGTGAGTGAGAGAATATTTCTATGAGAAACTTTACATCTGAATTGTAGCTCTGCACTCTGTCTGTAAGTCTAGGTCCTTAAAACTTCTCTTATAAACTTTTAAGAATTGGAGGTTAGATTAGATAAATTAGGAGGACAAATTACTGGAAAATATCCTGTCTCTAAAAAATGTTAAGTACCTACTTGTTTTGTTAACTGAAGTCCACCAATCTTGTCACTGAATTCTCTAAGACCTATTTATCCCGTCTTTATAAAATTTATTATGTGGGCTGGCTTTGTTAAATGTTTGTAAGTAAAAACCTTTTGCATTTTTTTTATTACTACTTTTGTGCTTACAGGGGACAGTAGCCTTTAGCCACATCTGTTAAGAAACCAACAATAAAAGTAAATAAAATAAACCAAAAAATCAATCGTGAATTTTCAGGTATAGGTAAAGCGCCAAAATAAAACAATAAAAATTCAATTACTACCAAATTAATATTTGTTAGCGACTCATTAATGTGTTCACTGCAATTAATTATACTGACGATATTGGAATCGAGTACATCAGTAATGACGTGAACCTTGGATATTGAAGTTAGTATCTACAAAGTCTGTAATTGGCAGCGCTAATATATTTGCTATACTACTAAACTGCACATAAATTCCTATTACTTGGTTTAGCAAACAATTAAGAAGCTGAGCGCAATATTTGATAAATACGCAATCTACCATAATACACACTACGCTAACAGTTTCTGGCCACGAGCAACTATTGGAAAAAGAGAAAAATGACCTGAAAGAAAACTCCCTAGAGTTTACCTTTTAGTTTTAGACTTTTATTCGCATCATCATACACTCACGCCTGTAGTACCCGAAGGGGTAGACAGAAGTGTATTAAACACCCACAATTTTGGTCCCACTCACGTAATAGGAGCCTCGTCTATGGCCGTCCGCCGGACACTCTTTTTTTTTAAAGAATACTAGCAACGTGGGTCACATTACTAGTATTCCTGTTAACCCCTCCAACTAAGCTAAATGCTTGTGTTAGGAGTGGCTTCACGTCGGTAGTGCACTGGGTGGGGTTCGAACTCGCAACCACTTGATCGCAATTCCGACGTCTTAGCCATTACGCTACCGCCGCTTCGCTTTATAGCGAAAGGCTGCAGTAAGAATAACATTGATAATTAATTGTATTTAAATAATTATTGAATACATATTCAGTTATTTAATCTACAATTAGTTATAGTATAGTGGTTATAGTACAAATAGTTATTAGTAGAATAATTCTATTCGGGAGTATTTATGTTCAGAGTTTGTAGTCATTGCTGTATATGTTCAATTCATAGTTGTATCCTGTCTGCCTGTCTTGAAGCTTGTCAGTAGATGGCGATTGGTTTACCCCTGATTTTAAAGGACTAAATTAAAGACAGACAGAATATGGGCTGTGTTACAACCTCTACCGACCTATGCGGCGATTCGGTTACTTAGTGCTCGTGCTACATAACATAGTCTAGTATAGTATAGTCAGTAGTTACTCCCGTTATTGCACCATTAGTAGAAGACGACCATCTGAAATGGACTGGGTAAGCACTTCCACCCTACAAAAGCCACAGCAGCTCAACTATTTTGCGATAATAAAAATAATGCTAGTATTTATAGAACTGTCTTTTATTTTAGTCACACTGTTTTCAATCACAAATATACAGACTAACTTGATTATTAGAAACACATTATCTGAGAGATGTATTAAAAAAAAACGTTTTAAGCTTATGAAAGTGACACTACTTACTACTTATTACTACTTACTGCATTATAGATCCAATTTATCCGATAGGTAGAGAAGTAACAAGTATTTCTATTACGTTTCAATTTCGTTACTTTTCCAATCGTGGCACACACAATACGCCCCTACTGCAATAACCATCTTGTTGTGAGCTGATACTCGTCACCCCTTTGCTTAATTTTCACGTTATTGCCTCGAAACATTGCACGTTACTTTTGTACGATTGCGAGTACTATACGTTACGACTTTATTTTGTCTATTAAAGCAACTTTATTACTAGTCCTTACTTTTGTCGTTCTTTGCAATTTATTTCAAATTTAATCTGTACATCTCTTTGCATTGTAGGACGACTTCACAGTATTAACTATGATATTATTGAGTTTGTACATATTTTATTTTCGATTTCCGAAAACGACACTTGCCTATGATGAAAATATTTTCAATTTACATATTTAAAAAGGTCAGTTAATGCTAAAATACAAATAAAATAACACCTGTCGACCAGTATAACGACCACGTGACGTTACCGAAAGAAAAAAATGTTACTCATCGTGAACTCAAACATTAATTTATTTTTACTTATTTACTCAGTTACAGTATCTTTACAGGTCATCCCAACCCGATATTATAAGCATAAAATAAACTTGAAATTTTACACGACATTAGATATCAAATATGATGCTTGAACAGCTTCTGCGCCTTTCGACAGGCTACAGTGATAAATATCTATGTCTATGGCAATTAAATAAATGAGCATGTATGGCGCTCGTCGCGGGTGAAAATTTAAGTTCGTCTTCACCGCTACAGATTCAGATTATGTTTATTTTAAAGTAAAACAATTTAACTATATGCTAAAAATATATTAGGTACAATTGTATACGTACGTATATGCCTAGTATATTATCATAATATTATACAGATTTTGGGAAAGTAAAGATATAATCAATTATAAAGGTCGCAGATACATTAAAAAAAATATCAGTTTATCAAAGAAATATACATAATACAATGCAATTAATTTTATTTTGATAAAAATATAAATCTAACTTTTAACGAAAGTGTAACGTTCCATAATGTTTAATTACTTATCCGGAAATTAACGGAATCAACAGTTTTTCACCTTATTGATCGCGTTAACTCCCTTATAAATAATTATAAAAATATATACCCACCAAACTTAGTCATACATTTGAACAGCAAAAAATGGCGTATTATAGGTAAAAAAACATTTTTATTTCCCGGAACTATTTCCGCTGATTCTATAGATCTAAGTCAATTCTATTAGTTTGTGGAAAAATGTTCGAAAACCTTTTTCATATTGTGATATTCCTCCATCTTCTTAAGGTGCCTCTAAACGAGCAATATTTTACTGCAATATTTGGCTACAATATTTCCGGCCATCACAAGAACATTTTAATGAAGTTAAATATTTTCGACCATACAAAAACATTTTTATTCAATATAATATTTAATATTATTAATATTTCAGCGATATGTCTGAGCCAGTATGTCTGAATATTTTTGTCTCTAATGGGGTTACAAAAACAAAATTGCTGACGACATCATTCATGTATAATATAGTTTTGAAAGAAAATGCAAAACCAAAGAAAAATACCACATTGGGGATACGACCTTACTTAAATAGCCGTGATACTTTAGATACACTAAGTTAAGAAATATGCATTGATTACCGATTATTCAAAAACCGTTCAAGAATGTCTAAGAGTTACTTCGAATTTCTTTTGAGCAAAATTGGACCGAAAATAAAAAGAAAGAACGAGGCAACAACATAGCAGGGTAATTTTGCAGTATTTTCAGTTCCCATATTATATTTATATATATATATATATATATATATATATATATATATATATATATAGATTTTTCTTCAATTTTATACATACAAAATACGAAAAGAGTTTTTCCCCGACCTTTTTTTAAATATTGTTGTATAAAGCATAGGCTTGCAGAAATTACTGGCAATGTTGTCGGCAACTGTATTGCAGCCATACATTGCAGTAAAAATATTGCCCGTTTAGAGGCACCCTTATAAATGTATTTATATATAATATATAGGTCAATGTTTTTATTGCGTATGGATCTGGCATTACTCGTTTGTATACAGTTATTAACATGCCATTATAAGTTGTTGAGCTTTTATTACATTAAAATGTAGAACCTATTAAGATACTATAATTATTATTGTCAAGGATTTTATTTGTACTAGAGGTGGTTAAATTTTAGACCATATTTAATTATATTTTGAATGTTTTATTTTATGACCAGTATAACTTATGCCGTCATTGTAAAGACTTACCGTACCATGGTAGGTCAACATGTATACTGGTAATTGTTTAAAAACAACCTACATCCGAAAACGCAGTCATTTCAGTTCCTAACCACCCTTAAATCTTAAAAAAAAAAAAAAGAAAGTCTATTTAGATTTGTAATCTGTACCAGGAACATTGCGTTGGTTCTAGACATAGTGGAAGGATTTGAAACGAATGGCGTCAATTCCGCTGTCGTAATCTGACCTAGATTTGTCTCACTACGTCTATTTCTCATATCTATCATGACCAATGAGATCGTGAGAACCTCACAAGCATAGAATTACTTCATACAAAGTACACAGTGACTTGGAAAAATTGGAATCCAATTCGAACCGGCGGGCGGCGGTGGCAGTAGCAACTTTTCACTAGAAATTATTATGTACGTTGCACATTATTTTATTCTCTTGTGAATAAACGCAAAACTCAGGCTAGAATTGGGATAACACCAATAGTTCAAATATAGAAACAGTATCCAGAGTTAATATGGAATACTTTTTACATTGTTGCCACAACTTGATCTAAATAATACGATTTTGTCACTAGCTTAAAAATTAAATGCTGTTTGTTGGTAAGCGTCACTTGAAATTGGCTGAACTGATTCTGTTAAATGTGATTTTAAAATAACTTTAATAGTACGAACTAGGTTTTAAGATGAATAAAACTGGTAAAGTTGCTCGAAAAATTGGGAAAAATTTATTGTACTGACGGTACTTTCTATGGAATTTAATCGAACAAATAGAAATTTATTGAAAATCGTCAGGACACCATCTGTCGGATCAGCCAATCCTAGTAATATTATGAACGTGAAAGTTTGTGAGGACGTATGGATGTTTGTTACTCTTTCACGCAAAAGCTACTATATGGATTTTAATTAAACTTAGTATGTGGTTAGCTGGAGATCTGGATTAACACATAGGCTACTTTTTATCCCGATATTCCCACGGCATTGAGACTTACGCGGGTGAAACTGCTTGGTGCAGCTAGTAAGTAATAAAAATGAAAATTTAATACAAATTTTTGAAATGCTTATACCACTCAATGTATTAGTTTATTTAATCTAAATAATTGGAACTTACTTTTATACTTCTAACTACATCTTTTAATTTCGTAAAGAGGAATTTAGACATATAAGACTTACTACAAATAACATACCACTAAATTGGTCCCAAGATTTTATGTAAATATTAGTAAGAAATGACGACAAATACCTTGTTTTTTTATCGAATTCCAGATCCTTATGCCAATGAGGAAGAACTGTGGCACTTTTTAAATATTGTTCAATACGATCTAATATCTCTTACCATACGAGTGTAAAATACCAAACCGTAACGGTGATGGTTTTTAGTATTTCAAGTACATCTTCCATATAGTGTTACACAGATTCAGTAAGTACACCCATCTGTGAATCACAAACTATTGTCTACTATGGGAATCGATTTCAAAGGCAGCTCGCTGGATGACCGCGTACCCATGGCACCATCCGATCAGTTTTTACTTTCTTGAACTCATTTCTTGAATACGTGTCTACATTCTTAGCACTCAAATATCCTCCTCTTGCGTAAATTTAAATTTTCAAGTTAAATTCTAAAATGACCTTATATAATTAGTTTAAACTTTGAACGGCAAATTGTTCAACATACTAGTCCCCAACATGCGCCGCAGTTGAATAAACTGTCATCAGTGTCGTACGTAAATCAGTTTCAGTTAGCATATACAGTATCCTGAGCGTGCATTGCTCGATAAGCTGTACCTAGACTGACGAGACGAATTGCCACCGGTTCATCATAAAACCACCGATTTAACAAGACCCCACTCGGTGACTGCCACTTTAATGCAATGTGTCAATAAACGTCACTAGGAAAGGTAGCGTGCATTGATATATGGAGTTCAGATGGCACTGGACAGTGTGTCCAGTGCCATACATACTAAGCTGTTTATGCAGGTATGGAAATGTAAATATAAACTATAAATATAAGTCATCAAAACCTATAGGGTGCTTCCCATTGACCTAGGATGATGAAATTTAGTAAGAAGCAAGGTCTGAAAGCACAAGTAAATTAAAAAAACGTTTTTTTTTATTACAAACTAATATTTTGCGGTTGGAAAGTTGAATTTATTGTAAATCCATGTATCGGAGAGTATTTTTAGAACTCCAAAATTAAGTTTGTCTTTTGAAAAAGAAGGGGGAGGGGTGAGAGGAGTAAATCATCTTATCAAAGGGAAGGAGGTCGAAATATTATATATGACTTCGCGTAATAAATGGACGCCCCTAATACCTAGTATTTTAAGTTTATTGTAAGTATAATTCCTCGTTATGGGCCAGCCTCCAAAAGTTGAAACGAGTGCATTTTACAGAACAATTATCACTACGTCAATTATCAGCTGATTGCGGCTGATTGTAAAAATCGCCATTTTGTTTTGTACCGAAAGCATTTTTGTAAAAAGTGTCACTCTCTATCGTTTCAAAGTTCTTTACGCTTAGTCACGTGATATTTCTTTGGCTTATGCCAATCCCATACATATACTTTTCTATTCTACTGTCGTTATAGAATATGAAGAGCGACTTGTCTAGGCCTGCTGTTCTAACATAAAACTAAACTAAATAATACCCATGTGTTAGATGTGTGAATGACACACGAGGCGTGTCATATCGTTACGATTCCTGCTTCAGTTCACTGGCGTTGATGAACATTGTCCATAACTAACATGTCACTAGTAAAGCCACGGCCAGGCATTCACCATACACAGGTTACGTTTGATACCCAAACCCTTATCGAAAAAAAGCTTTAAAGTTGAATATTGCCGGTCTCTTACCAGGAAAAAATGCTTGTAACACAATAAATTACTACAACAAAGTATACTTACCTACAAGGGAATTTATAAAATCTTTGTATGTTCTGAACTAGTGAACGACTAAGTGTGAGTTATGGGCATTTTTTACATATATTGTTTGTTTATTAGAAAATAACGTTTACCCTTACAATGAAAATGACGTATTAACTTTTAAACTTTCGCGTTCCATGATATAATTATGTATTTATACGGGAAATAGAGGTTGCATTGACCACGGCCAATGCAACCTGGTCGAAACGTCAGGCAATTCAGAGGTATGTAATACCTTTTCGTGATCGCGTTAATTTGCATATAAATACATAAGAAAATGACGTATTCGATTATTATTATTGTCTATCGTACCTAATCCACTACTAAATAATATATTATAAGAAATTTGTTGCCGTTATCGACCAGTTGAGGCAACCGTGTTTGATATTAACTCTCAAAAAAAATATACAGAATAATTATTTTGATTCATATTGAAGGCATCGTATAATATCGCACAGGATAGTAGGTACATTATTTATAAATCTTACTAATATTATAAAGGCGAAAGTTTGTGATGGGTGTATGAATGTTTGTTACTCTTTCACGCAAAAACGGCTGAACGGATCTGGATGAAATTTGGCACAGAGATAGATTATAGTCGGAAAAACGTAGTGTTCCCGTGGGATATATTTCACCAAAATTTCCACGCGAACGAAGTCGCGGGCAACAGTTAATCATAAATAAAACTGACAAATAAGTTTCAAAATAAGTTTCAACCGTATTCCTCGTGGCGCGACATACAAAGCTACGTGCAAGGAGCATTTCTTTAAGTGCGCCCTCATATAGTGCACTATCCTGTCAGACACCGATGAAATTGTATGACTTAAGCATAATATTAATTCTTCTCTTAATTTTAAGCTGCCCTGAAGTTTTCGTCAAAAATTGAGTTAAACGAACAGGTGTACTTTCGAAGCCAATTACTATATTGTGTTCTGTTTAAGGATATATATATATCACATTGATATGACTGACCTGTTGGTCTAGTGGTTAGTGACCCTGACACCCTGAGTGGTCGTGGGTTCTACTCCCACCTGAGTCTGGGTGTTCTTTGTGCCCGTTGTTTCTATGTTTGTAAAGTCCCCCACGACACAGGAGTAATTCCTAATGCGGGAGTTGTCTTTATAAAAAAAGAAAAAAAATACATTATTTAGAAAAACTCAATAATTTAAGATACTATTGAATCTTTATTTATGACATACGTATAGGGGCTAACTCACATTCAATAAAGAAGTCCCGAAGCCAAATAAAGTTTGTATTGTGTTGTTCTTGCGTGTCAGGTTGCCAGAGGTGCTGGAGACAGAAGTAAAGTCAGGCAGATACCAGTAACACCTTAAAATTAAATGTGAAAAAAAAACATGTTTCTAAATGATATATGTATTTAGTAACGACCCTTCAACCTGACGCTTTTATTCTACGAGTGACCTGCGCAACTACGTCCGCGTTTGTAAATTTTCTCCGTTTTTGCAACATTTTTCATTGATGCTTTGTTCCTATTGGTTGTAACATGATGTTATAGCCTATAGCCTTCGGTAAATGGGCTATCCAACACTAAAAGAATTTTTCACTAAAAGAAGATGTGATTCATCTTCAGTTACGACAAAAGACTTGTATAAACAAAAAAAAATAAAGTTAAATATCCATTTCGATCAAAGATAAATTTTACAAGATCGCCTTAGTTTTAGGATTACAAAGTTATTATAAGATTTATGCATTCCACTCCAAGCCAAATACGAATATCCGGTGAAATAAGAAAAGGAAAACGGATCGCCTATTTCATCGGTTAAATGTTCATGTTTTTAGGATAACGGAAGGTCGTGGTTTTTTGTATGATAATCCTTTTTAAACTTTATAGACGGCATGTTTAGGTACCCCAATCCCAAAAGAATTTTCGTTACCGTGTTCGCTTTAGCAGCCAACCCAAAACGAAATCTAAGCAATAAATACATTTATAGTACTTCTTAAATATGTAAGGATATCGTTGTCTGTTTATACTTACGTAAATCATGTTGTTTACACTGTTCATAAGTTTTTGTTTTCAAATACATACTGTTGGTCTAGTGGCTAACCGTTATCTTGACTGCTGAGCTAGAGGTCGTGAGTTCGATTCCCACCCAGGACAAATAATTGTGTGATGAGCACAAGCATTTGTTCTGTGTCTCGGTGTAATTTATCTATAATATGTATGTAAATACCTATTATAGTAATATACAAGTATGTTTATCAGCAGTCTGGTTACCATAGTACAAGCTCTGCCTAGTTTGGAATCAGGCGGACGTGTGTGAGATGTCTCTAGTCATTATTATTTACGTTGTTCTTTTTTTTTCTCTCTTTTGGAGGGATAGATTGCTTGTTAGGCGGGCCTCAGCAAAGCGTGCCACGTTATATAAAGTATGTAGATGAAACTAAACATGATGTAAGAAATTTACGGGTGATACGGCAAGTGTTCAAAATACTTAATGGCTTTTTGTAGTAAATGTAGTGAAGGGCCAAAATTTTCAAGATATTAAGACTTTGACTGAGTGTTTTAGGTACTAAACCGGTTGAAGATAATACAATTGGTACAATGTGGACTACAGTTCCGTTAGGGTTTCAGTTCAATTTCAACGTCTATTAATACTCGCTGACTAGAATAAAAATGTACAACAGAGTAGTAAAAACTAGTTTTTGTTAGCTTGTTAGTAGTTAATTAATGATAAGGTTTTAAGAATAGGCTTTGAAGCATGCACCAAGTCACAACTATTTCGAATAATTTTTAAGTTGGCAGTTGGAAATCTAAAAAATTTAAGAAATCCATATATATAAAAATCAGTACCACTCTTCGTTGTATTTTATAACTCAAGAACGGGCTCACCTATCCAAACCAAATGTTTAAGCTTTATTCAGGCTATTTAGTAGATGGTTTATGTGACGTTTTCACAAAAAAGAAAACTTAACGAGGGACTTACGCGGGTGAAACCGCGGGGCGCAGCTAGTATTACATAAAATTCAATTTATTCACAACTCACAAGGCGTTTTCCACTAAATCCGTTTATACTTTGACAGTGTTTCGCGGCTTTTGCTTGAAAACTACAGATGACTATGGCTATAGCTGACAAATAAACTATACGGTTTAACAAATCGTAAAAATCTGTAATAAAATGTACTTCTTCCAGTGTCAATAAGATTCACATCATTTTCAATGTTGTCAGTTAGCTTTTTTATTTCCTTTTCTATCTCTAAACACACAGATCTCCATCATACGTTTGACATTCATCATCGGCGTCACTTGATTATTGAAAAACAAAACAAAAACACGCAGAAATTGTTAAAATAAATCATGAAAGCAGTGCTGTGTTCGCTTAATTTCAGAGTATTTGCCGTATTTACACGACTGTCCCGCAAAGTCCACAATCCATCGTTTAATTAATAATTTGTTACCTAGGATGGATAGAATAGATCACTAAATATATGGTAACATGAGATTCAATGTTGCCTTAATCATCAAAATCGATCAGAAATAAACTTCGCAAGATTGCCCTAAATCCAAGTGTTCGAACATATGCATACATAGGTATTCATGTTATAGCAAACTTTCAAATACATACCAATAAATTGCCCAACACTATTTAGAGTAGGCAACTTGTAGCTACTGATCCTTCATCAATAAAAATTCAGACGCTGAATAACAAATATTTACGATCTCAACATCAAGAATCACTCGACTTGCCTGCAAGGCATGTTTCTCTAGCCTGGTTGAATGACGTCCCTTTCTGTAGGAGGAACACACCGTTTCTCTACAATATTATTTAACTATAACATAAATAGAATGGGTAAGGGGCTGTCACGAATTCCAGTGACGTCGGTACGTCCTTTATTTTTGAAATAAAAAAACAACCCAATATAATCAATTTTGTTGTTTCCCGATTATTAGTCATCATCCTTCGTGCCTGTTCCCAACTAAGTTGGGGTAGGCTTTCAGTCTAACTACGATACGGCCGCACTTCGATATTTTACGTGAAGCGACTGCCATCAGACCTCCACCACCCAAGTACTAGGCGATATCGAAGTTCTGTAGTTAAACCAGGTTGTCTGACTTTTTAGGGCTCCAACTACTCGTAATGAATGCCACAGATGTTCGTATGTCAACCGGGACCATGTGTTGAGAAAACCATCCTAAGACTGACCTGACTAGTATTACTTAACCTTGTACTGCTAACCTACTCGGTTACCACTTAGATACGAGCCCCTCTTTCCCGATTATTAGTAAATATAGAAATAGGTATATTACGTACATACCCTATCACATTATTTCGTTCAATTATATCTACATAGTTTAAAATATGTGCCTTATCATAATTGAAGAAAACCACTTTATGATTACTAGCGTAAACCACTCCTGATCTTTATGATTCTAATTATCTTTTGTGCCTGTGTTCTCAAACAATCTTGAAAGGGTTGCTTAGCGGCTCAAAATGTTTTACTTACTTAATAAAATAAAATAGAACACGAGGTTCACTTTAAAGCAGCTTTGCTGCTAGAGAATATTACATGCCATGTTGTTCTATCGCCACGTTTTTAACGATAAAATCAGAACAGATGCTTTCTAATCAACAATGGTTCATATTCTTTAAGAAATCGCGAAAATTTAGACTCATTCTTACAATAAACAACTCGAACCTATTTATATCTTAAGTACATAAGCTTCAATGTCCATAAATTTCATTTTCCCCAACAATCCGCATTATTCCTTGTCCTCATTTCTTATACCTTCGTATACCAATATCGTCCTTATTCTTATGTACTCATGTGTACCTTCTCCTATATAATATTTTTATTTTCTTTTCTTCTAACCAGCCAGGTTTTTTTCAGGTTTAAGCTTAACTATCTATAATATAAGCTTACAATCAAAGTACCTAAATTCTATGCGTTGCTTGAAATGAGTACTTAGTTGAAAGAAAAAACAGCACATAGAGTAAGTAGTTCTTAAATCTGAAAGCGGAATATTTTTAATAGTGTTCGTACAAAACTTAAATATATATTTTTTAGGAAATACGTTGTAATACAAGCAGACAGCCTCCCTAGTGGTAAAAAGCTAACTCTCGCAACTGTGACAGATTCAAACTTCTACGATTAAAATCACTTTTTTCATTTGGGAGTTAAAAACTTTATTTGTTCTAAATAAAAGTAAAAAAAAAGAAAAGAAAAGATTTATTTTGGATATTTATAAAAGAAAAATGTTAAATGTTATTGAATACTACATGATGCTATAAGAAGAGTGAATGAACTTATATCTAACAAAGTAAACATTCTGTTTTTTCTACAGGATAATTTTTACTTTGATAAGTGCAACTCCTAAATAGTACCTACATTGATTACTTGTGTTTTGTACTGACTATTTTCAAATTTACAATCCGCAATCAATACAGAATAAGCAATGTAGGGTAGTATTTAACATTTGCAATCAAAATATGAACAACATGTTAATCTTTTCGCCTGTTATGCTCACTGGTTAGCCCAGAATAGAAACATTGTTTCCGGATGTCTTAATAAAAGCTGTTCCCGGATCCCTCCTATTTTAGGCGCAGTATGGCATACCGTGTGGTTTTAGTCGGTGCTATTCCGACACACCGCCGTACCGAAAACCCCGGTGGGGTGACGGCCTGAGGGGGTTTCCACACGCAAAAATAGGGAGTCCCTCCGACTAGGAAGGATATAGGAAGTAGACGAAAGCTCATCAATTGGAAATAAAAGAATTTACTTTGAGTATTAGTATCGTAGATAATAGATATACAAATAAAGGAGTTACTGGGGTTCTTCGGGGAGTTAGGGTGGCTCGAATAGCTTTTATTCCCAAAAACGCAAAAAACACGCTTTGTCGTGGAGTTGCAGAAAACTGCCCGTGTAAACCTAACCTACGAGTAATAGAGATGCGATCGACATTAAAGTAATATTGCGTTTAATTTATAATTTACGGCATTTACGATTTTTATATACTATTAATACTTAGAAATATTTGTACAAATTTTATCTACCTTAGAAGTGGTTATATCCTAACATAATAACTATTTAGTAATTGACTTCGAAACTGAAGTTGTCTTCCACTCAATAAGTACATTGAGAAGTAATACGGTAATTGCTGAAGTTCGGAAACAATATCTTTGGGGCAACCCTAAACTTAGGAGTCATGCACAATACAAAAATGAATATTTTTTTTTTACATTTCGAATCGGATCGGTAGAAAATATTATTATTAGTTATTTTAAAGGAATATTTGTTTTATGACTGTTGAAGGTGTCTCTGCTACCCGTGCGAAGCCGGGGCAGGTTGCTAGTATTAGTATAGATAATTATAAACTAGATTCTTTTTCTAATTTATTGAAAAAAAATGAAAATTAGGTTTTAAATTTAGTTCCCTTTTTCCACCCAAAGAAAATTAATACAAATAAATCAAATTAAATTCTCTGTTTGTAATGTCAAAATAATAGGTTTTTTTAAGCTCATTTATTATTTGCACGATACCTATGCCTAAAAATCAGTTTTAATTTTTTTTATCTGTCTGTCTATCTGCCTGTTTGTTCCGGCTAATCTCTGTATTCAAACGCTGGTCAAAGAATATTACTTATCTGCTTAATTTCTCCTTTTCTCCCGTTGCTGAATTTAACGGATTAAATATAATGAATCTTTAAATGTATTTGTTTATGTACATATATATAATTATGATATTTATATATGTAGGTATGTTTATTTATTCAGTATGTTAGTATAAATCAAAAGTTGACTTTTTTACTGAAAATGTTTATACATATAAAGTACCTAGTTTTATAACATGACGTTATAATTCCTCTCTACTAAATGCCTTTTTTCTCTTTACTTCTATCTTACACCACAAATACACGTTATTCTTTTATATCCGGATATATCCGGTATATCCGGAATGGGTCGACCAATTTCCACAGGACTTTCTTTGGCAGATAGCTGGTGTTATAAGGAGTAACTAAGGCTATTTTTAATTTTCAAAAAAGAATTAGGGTTCCGCGCAAAATATATAAATATATACACGCGAGCGCGAACTGCTAGTAAAAATAAACTAACATTTACGTTTAACTTCAGGATTCAGGATCTAATAACTGGAGTTCCCGACCAGACATACTTACACACGCTTGTGTAACACAAAAGTGCACGTCCACAATAAAATAGTAGCTTACATGAACACAATGAAAACATCGAATCGCCGAGGCTCGCCTCTTGTCACGCGTGTGGATACAAATGGTCTGATTTATCTGCGATGCATGTCCGGCACTGTTGTTTTATAGCTCCATCATTGTACTCTAGAGTCCATTGCAGTCGGCCGGGGACGCCACGCGCGATGAACACGCCCGTTGAAATATTTCGTTATAATTATCGACATACGGTTGATTTAATAAATTTTTGAGGAATCTATTTATAGCGAAAATAGTCCTATACTGTACACAATTACACATCATTTCTCATTGCTTTGTTCATTTACATTTAGGTAGACTTCTGAAGACCGTCCGGCTCATTTTGTTTTTGTAGAACCCCAATATTAACCAAATCTGCCACCATATATCACGATCAGTCGAAAAAAGCTTCCAAGTTATATAAAAACTTTATATACATACCACCGCCGAAAAGTAAATTTATTCAGCTTGGAAGTGTTAGATTAACTTGGCTATATCGCAGCTATTAACACATTGTAAAGTATTTGCTGCTCATAGTCTCAGAATTAGGCAACTAAATGTCTAAGAGTCTAATAGTTATAAAATCATATTATGCTGGTGAAGTCGAAAGCAAAAAAGACATACTGGAGACGCATAAAAAAAATGTCTGATATGTATCACTGTTAATGCATCTGCTTTGGTTTATATACCTGCACGATGCCAGCTTTAAATATAAAATTCAAATAGCTAAACAGAAAGAGAAAATAACATTTACTTTTACAATTTGGATAACTTTGTATCGACTGATATTTAATTCAATCACAATATCTTTGCACCCACCACTTTTATTTCCGCATCACCCCAAGGTTGACTGGCAGAGAATGCCTTAGGCATTAAGTCCGCCTTTGTACAATCTGTGCATAAAGCATTAATAAATAATTAAATAAATAAATATTGTTAACAGAAATCTTTTCTACAATGGGCTGTGAAAATATGCTCGCATAATGCATCCATTTGAAATACAACACATGTTATGTTTTTGGGATTATAACCTCTTGTAAGAATAGATAGAAATCAAATTTATAGGAAACTGACAGGGAGTGGAGAACAGTCCTTAAATATCTTCATTTTCAAGAAGTTCACAGCCAAAATAATGGTGTATTATTTTATTGTTATGTAGTAGTTCCATATGAACACGCTTTTCTGTGAGAAATGTAGCCTTAGCTGAGCTTATGTTTTACTAGCAACCCGCCCCGGCTTCGCACGGGTACAAATTATACACCTAAACCTTCCTCATGAATCACTCTGTCTATTAGTGAAAACGGCATGCAAATCCGTTCAGTAGTTTTTCAGTTTATCGCGAACAGACAGACAGACAGACGCGGCGGGGGACTTTGTTTTATAATATGTAGTGATATAGATAATAAACCTTGCGTTTCAAGACGAGCTACCTACTACTTATTTTAGTATTTTAGTTATAGCATTATATCATATTATATATAACAAAGCGATAGCGGCAAACAATGACAAGTCACACGTTATATCGCTTTTTTTATGAATTGAATTCATTTAAAACGAAACAAATTTTGAGTTCAAACATATGTTTCCCGACAGAAATCTATGGCACATCGATTGCATTTACGGCGTCCCGAAGACATTACAAAAGCCATTCCCTTATCTAATGTTCTCTTTGGATTTATTTAACTTTTCCACGCCTTCACATCTTTAAAATTGTTCGATAAAGATGTCAACATGAAAAGGTCACAAAGTCCGCGGGGAGAATCCGCAAACTCGTGTCTTATTGTTTACTTAATGGAAAACACATAATACTTATATGTACTTACATTTCTTGAGATCTCTTTAACGATAATAAAATATTGGCCGCTTCTTTTGCTCTATTTTATCTAATGTAATATTCAACTTAGTGTATTCGTGATACTTTTAAACTGACGGAATTTGTACACACTCTGACTGACCTGAGTAAAATAAAAGCTACAAAAGATTTATGTTCGAAGGAAAGACGCCTGGTCACATAAGCTTTTGAAATGAATATACCCCATAATATATTTTACTAGACATAATGTTTACAACTTTGATTCGTGAATAATTAATTGAACTACATACATACACCCAATGTTTTCTTCCCTCAAATTGTAGTTCTGTTATTGGCCATACTTTATTCGTCAATTAATTAAGGCGAGCATAAATTTTAAGCTAAGGTCCATTCACACATATCAGTGAAGTCACAGTTCCGGCACAGTACCACACCTCTCAGTGTCAGTGACGGCACTGTCACTGAGAGCACTATGCCGTCACTGACACTCATAGGTGTGGATGCGTTCATAGAGAATGTATGTAAGAATAATTATTACGGTGGCGGTACTGTGCCGGTACTGTACCGGAACTGTGACTGCACTAATATGTGTGAATCGGCCTTTACAATAAACCACCACCAAAAAAATATTTAAAACTCTATGATTAGATTCATCCAATATAACCAATGCTTATACATTATGATTATCTTCTAACCCTTTTCCCTTATACAATACTCCATCAATCTTTATCATACAATACGCTGTATAATTTAATTCTGATTAACACAATAACAAATTTTTCACAAAATGAATATCCTACCTTTTAGCATACTACCTACGAGACTTATAATTGCAACTAAGACGCATACCTTATGATCACAAGTCCGTCCCTAGAATGTTTGTAAATTTTACAAAAGATCATAGTGTGTGATAAGATTACCCTAAGCATATTACGTAAATATTAACGGCTTCTTGTTCTGTATCTCTGTTATACAGTAAAGATATTTGAGTTTATATATTGTGTAAAGGCTGGTAATATCCATTCATATTATAACAACCATATTCATAGACAAATATAATCAGTATACGTAATTCAAAAGCTTCTTAATCTTAAAGATAAGATAAATAATAGATCCCAAAGCTAAACATTCTAAATGTAGTCGCGCTGTTACTTGATCCGATTTAGAGATCATAATAATTTGGATAACAACGACACTTAACGGTCTAAAAAAGTAATTCCACTTTACCCTTTAACAGCTTTGGTAAAAGCGACTAATCCGAGGAGTCCAGTTGATTAACTTGAGCAAAAAAATGGACGATTGAGCAGTTCAAGAAAGAATAAAAATTTGTTGGGCTATAAATTAACCGGGCCCCGAGGGCGAGCCTCGCAATCTGCATTAGCCGAGACGCACTTCTCTCCGGCGATTAAATGAAATTTCACGGCCGGTTGCCTACGGAAACTCACTGGACAAAGGTCTGGGATATTTAAATTGAATGCTTTTAATCCGGCAAACTCCCCCACTTTTTTCTTAAGATAGAATTTCGCTTTAGTATGCGGCGTCTTCGATCCAAATTTTTTTTTAAAAACATAATTTTTCTTTCGGTACACAACATCCGCAGAAAAACGTTTTACACAAGTTTTACAAAATCTGAATTCTATTTGAAAAACGGACGTGGTAGATTCTTATCTCCCTAGATTAATAGTTAAGCATATATTCGATTAAAAGTAATAAGCAACTCGCCATATATAATAAAAGTTTAAGTTCTCATTTGTTCAGCGGTAAGAGTCCGCATTGATCTCCTTTTTAGCATCACTGTGGTCAAATAAAATCTGAAAACAAAAAATTTAATCATTAATTTTATGTTCAGTATGAGCGGAAGGCGTTGCGTAATGAAAAGGTAATAAGGAAACTGTCTGTTATTTTTTACTATGCTTTTTCATACGACTACTGACACAGAAAAAAACATACTTTAATATGCCATTCAGAATTAAATGTACCTATAAAAGATTAAAAGGCAGTGTCACACTGATGGACTTAAATTTTTAAACAGATTCCCAATACGTACAGAGTTCAAACTCCCGAAGAAGCTTCTTTTTGTTTCGAAATTTTAATTTATCTGGAAATCTTCCTTTGCATATTTTGCGCAAAAAAATCTCATTTTTTAATCGTGTAACTTAAAAGTTCTTAAAATTTATGAATACTTTAAGCTTTTATGTACACACTAGTATGTTATTTTTATTTTTTGGTTCTTTGATATATACACTAATATATGCGTAAATGAGCTAGTACACACATCTGGGCAATATTTTATTAAAAATAATAACATGTAACTTATTAATTTAAATGTATTTGTGATTAAATGATATTATTTAATGATTAATTTAGTCTACAGGCTCTGCCTAGTTTTGGGTTCTGATAATATTATTAATACATACATATAGTTGCAACACGACTTTCTTGTTCTTATAGAAATGCATACAAATGTGTATATAGTGTCGCAATTAATACTACAGAAGGCCGGACTCTGTAATCTTAAACGTGACGCTATGAAATAAAAAGTAGGTCTACTTATTATATCGAGTAGAAGCAAGTAATACACCCGACTCAACAATCCCTTCAACGATTACAGAAAAGCCGCTGGTCTTCGAACGGATAAACAGATTTTATTAAATTACTTATTATGAACACGATCAAGTCACCTTTCAAACAAAAAAAATATACCAATTCCATATATATCCGTTAGGTTGATCCATAAAGCAGCTATGATGCTACAGACGGACACGAGTTGAACTTACAACACCCCTCCTTTTTGCTCGTCGGAGGTTAAAAAAGTAGAAATAATTATTAATAATTAGATAGACCTTAGATTTTTGTGTTAATATTCACAATCAGTCGGATAAAGTATCTAACTTTACCTCATCGACTTAATTCCACGAAATCGCTTCAGTCGATTACCCCTCTCTTTTAATAGTGATAACCATAGAAGTTTATAGACCCGGAAGAAGGCAAAAATATCAAGTTTAAACTGCACTTTCCGTACTTACTTTACGATTCGCCTTCCATATTAAATTATCGATTGCTAAAGTTCCGTCTCGGTCTGCGTATCGCCATTCAAAGCGCCAGTAGGTATCCCCTTTCGCACTAATCGAGCAATTTCTCCCATGTTATTAAAGGTAAATGGGAATGTTCGCAGGCCGTTGCGTTCTCTCAACGAGTTTCTTATAGACGGTATTGAATTTTTAAACAAATTTTTCGACCCGCCGCCCAGGCCCAGAAACCCACTTTATGTTATAGGATTAGAACGTTATTACACTATTAAACCTTTATGAATAATTCTGTTAACATAGTTTTTAACTAGATTCCACTTTTACATATTTAGATAAAAAATTACAAAGTATTTTATAATTATAGGTTGATTTCTAGCTAAACTAAATGAGTAAACTGTGTAGCAACCCCTTCAACGCATCGAAATCTCTAATAGATTTTGGTGTAAAACACTAGAATGGTGCGAAGGAAGGTAGGAAGGATTTTCAGACATCAGTTGGGAGTTTCAGTCTTTAGTCGTAAATATCTCATCGTCCGAAGCCGTCCCTCGAACAAAATACCGTTAAAGAAATCCTCATCATTAATAATAGTATTTTAAGTAATCACAGTTTTTCGGTGAAAACAATACAATATCGTAACTATGATGTCTGTTAAGGCTTCAATTTTGGCATGGGAAAATAATAATTTGTTTTAATTCCAATTATTGTGCAGTCTCTCCCTAATTTTGTTTGTAAAATCGCTACCACCCAGGACAGAGACCAACAGTGGACTACCGGTGTTTTGATGCAACTTAAATACAAAAGTAACAATTTCGAGCATTAAAAATCTGTTTTTTTTTTTTCAAATGTAAGTGAAGACAAAGGTGTTTTTATACTCACATTTCGAAAGCTATATTCCTAAAAGAAGGAATGGCAGCAGAAACAAACCCCTATGACAAGTTGCCCTCGAATCCCGAACCTTACGACGCGACGCTAACAAAACGCTTGCACGCAAACTTTTTAAAAGGGGTTAAGGAAACAAATATAATAAAGTGAAGCATTTAAATATTTTTCTCCAAATACACGTTTCAAATATGATAGGTACTTATGAAAATTAAGATACCATTACTTTCTTGGGTAAATTACTATTTTATCTGGAAATGAAAGCAAATTAAGATATTCATTATTCTTATGACCAAATTGCCTTGTATTTAAAAGCAAAGTTAAGTCGCCTCGTACTGTTTAATTGGATCAAAGTAAACCACAATGACAAAGCTTATAAGCATTAAAGGCGTTTTAAAAATACTACACAACACAAAAGATATTTCCCTAAGGTAACGTTAATGTTCCGGTGCCGGCGTGGGCTATTCGACCGAATCTCTTGAAATTAAGGCAGGGAAAAAGTCAATAAATCCAAGAAGCAAGCTGGAACAGATAACGAATGTCTCCGGTAGAGACACGACACTGCTGCCGCGACAGAAAAATCGCGCGGACTCGCCTCGCCCGCGCCGCGTTAATGTGACACTAAGCCCTTCTACGACTCGAAGGGGTAAACAAAACGAGCAACTAACTTTTGTATATTTATTTTTGCTTACTTTTGATTTTGGAGATACACAATCTACTTAAGTAGGCGATGTCACAAAGTTTTTATTTGATTAAGTTTCTTAGTTTGAAGTTTCTTTTTATTTTTTACCTTAAATAGGCACTAACCTACGAGTACCTTGGAGAAGATCATTTATCTTGTTGGACATTAAGAGCTCTTTAAAAATCTAAAAATACCTACATTTTATCTCTACTTTATTGAACTTACTACTGGTTGAAGTAACTATTATCTGTGCTACTTACTACCTACCTAAGTACAGAGTATATCTAAGTACAGTCAGCATCATATAAGCATGCAAGGTAATCAATATTATCTGTAGGATAAAAGTTCATTTAAATGTTTACGATCACACTATGCAAATTGTCATAAAAATTCAGAGTAGTGATATTAGCAACCAAGTTTTCAATATTATGTTATCAGTCAGTGTTCATTTTTATCTGTATGCATTCGTATAGTATACATAAAAAAATCCGACCAATTAGGTACTAATGTCCATACATTATTACCTAATTGGTCGGATTTTTCTCTCTATATAATATATAATAAAAGTACATAATAAAAGAAAAAACAAAGGATATAATATATAAAAAAAGGATCTATAATATAATAAAAGTTAGAACAGATATATTAATATAGGCACATAATAAAGCTAAAGAGTTGTTTTTTATTTGCACGGGCAGAAACGGTTTCTTTGGTCAGTTTGTAAAATGACAATCCTAAGGGAAGGGAAGAATAGTTACAATCACACTACGACCGCTGCAGACAGGAGCCGTGACCGTATCTGCGATTGAAATTACGCGGCTAATTATAATAATAATTAGCCGCGTAAATAATATTGGAGTCTTAAAATACAAGTCAGCGCAATTAATAGGTATGAAATACCACTTAATATGAAACTTGCATTATAAAATATTATTTATATCTCGCCACGAAGAACTGTTTTAAGGGAACTCGTTTATGTGTAGCAACAATAATTGTTTAAAATATCATGAAATTGATTTTATTGCGTTAACTGTCAATGTTGTCAACTAACAACTTACGATAAATTTTAATTATTCGCTCCAATAAAACCATAAGCACAGACTTAAACCCTGTCAAGAAAGTCTGAGATAGAATGACTTAAATGTTGACTCATGAACAACGGCAACAGAATATATACGGCGGGAACCCTTATTTAGTTTAAATACAATAACATCATGTGAAAGCGCGATATTCGCTACATAAGAAAAGTTTTAAACTTTCACGATTTGTAAACATGTTAGTGGTTGACTTTGGCACTCACCCGTGACCACAATTTTTAAGTTATACTATTACATCAATCTATTTCTCAATTGAATATTTGGTGACATACCGATAAGTGGGTTTTGATGTGTACCTCATTATGAAGCCGCGTTTTAAGGTATATTTATTATCTTTTTAAGGTGTAAACATGTGCAGAACTCGCTTAAATAGCTACCCATAGCTAACAAATAATACCCATGGAAAAAAACAACCAAAAATAATTCTGATTTGACAGTACACAGCCTTCTCAAAAGACTTTGAAGACCCATAAAACGTTATAATAGACTAAATTACTTATAGATCACATGCACAATCTAGTATATGCCTAATCTTAAAAGTTATATAGGATACAAAGCAGTAGATTTACCGTATTGACAAAGTACCTCAGAAACTCGGGGTCTCAAATTCGAATCGTCGTTCTGTTACGTTACATTTTTGCGTTCAATAGACTGATATGGATTGAAGATGGACGAGATTGATGGGTATGTGAAGGAACAGGTATCTCCAACATAAAGGGAGGAACCTCCGACCAGGCTAGGTAATCATGCCTGGCGGGCACAACATCAACATGTTGGGAAGTTGTTTAATTATATACTAATTGATGAGAGAACTTTCAAGTGTTCGATGCAGGATCAGTAGTTTTTACGTAGTTCAGCTCGTCTTCAGCATACACACAATTCAACGACCTATTCGTAGTATAAAAATTAACACTGACAGATAACATAATTTTAAAAACTTGGTTGCTTACATAATATTGAACACTGAATGCTTACAACAATTTGCATATCGTGATCGTAAACATAATATTATTGAATTTTTGTTCTTGATATTGCAATATTTTATATAAGAATTCAAAGTATTCAAAACAATAAATTGTTATGAAATGTGAATACTTTGAATTCTTATATAAAAATCTGATGCTGACTGTACAAAGAACGGTACACACATCACAAAGTACAGTAAGGTAAAAGTTGATTATTATACTATATTTATACACTTTGTTAAGCCAGCGCCGGGGCGGTGCTCTACCTCCTTTGATAAATCGTTGTTGATATTATTGATTTATATGTGAGCTGTCTGGGTGTCAATAATTATGTAAATGTTCGTTAGTATCTACGAATTATTAATGTTCATTAGTACCAGTTCCGAGGTTAACGGCGACGTGGTTATTTTGGAATGGGACCAAGTAATTCAAACAATGAACAAACGCTGTAATCGTGTTTATCTAATGATTTAATGTTGTTCTTCCGTAACGAACATGATATCTTTAAAGTTAATGTTTGGCTTCGGGGCTAATTGTAAAGTAGGAAGGAAATCCCAGCTAACTGATAGCTATGAGGACATGATAGACCTAAGACAGACCTAATCTACTCACGATTGTAACAATTAAACCTTTATCGCAATAAACACTTTAAAAAAAGGTAAATCGACTTCAAAATGTATTAAGAAAGGGAATAAATAATTGAAAAGACTGCAAGAAATGTGACATTTTAAATTAATAGGTAACATAAAGGCACTAGTTACCTACTGGTCTGTTTGACAGATGACGGAAATATCGGTGAACACAACATATCCTCCTTTATTTTGAAATCGGTTAAAACGCAACTCTAATCGCCCCTTGGTTTTCTTTTAATGAACTATTCGATGACGATTATTTCAGTGACATTTCAATCAACTCATGTTAATTTGTACCACCGCATATGTATTTTAGGAGTCTTGGAAAACTCGAGTTTTGGCATAACTAAATTTATAAGAACATAACAAAGATAATTATGTTTTTTTATGGTATAGGTTGCAAACGAGCCGACGGATCACCTGACGGTAAATGACAACCGCCGCCCAGGGCACCTGCAACTGAAGAGTCACAAAGGCGTTGCCGGTCTTTAAGGTGGGAGTGGGGGAAGGGTGGGAGTAGGGGAAGGGTGGAAGAAGGGGATGGGAGGGGGGAAAGGTTTAGGGCCTCCGTTAACCTCGCTCACTCGGCGAAAAGCAATGCAAGCATTGCTTCACTGCAGGTTACTCTCCCACGTATGTAAATGTAATGTATGTTAGAGAGCTTGGACTTCCCGGCAACAGTCAGTTGGCATTACAAGTATACGACCCTGACCTCCTGGAACTATGGCTTACACTCCCTAATCCATCCCTATCAGCAATATCCCTTTCCTTCCACTACCTTACCTTCTTACCTACGAAAGGTATGTAATATCTTTCAATATACTCCCTTTCTTTCTATCTTTAATGTCCAAAGTGCCTTTTTTTGCACCTTTAATGTCCAAAGTGCTCGGTTGACTTCAATAGGATTTATTACGTGAGTAGGATCTATTTAGTTGGTAAAATGTCGGTGTTTAACACCTCTGCCTACCCAGGGATTCAGGGATACAAGCGTTAGGATGCGTTTCCACCAGAGATGTACGAGGATGCGTAGCGAGGGATTTGTTTATTAAGAACCAATAGAATCGCTTCATTTACCTAACCTCGCTCAGCGCAGCTCCTGTAGAAACGGCTTAGCGGAGCGAGGTGTTTGTACGTACGTAAAACAAGCGAGGGATGGATGCGAGGGATGTGTGCGAGAGATGTGTGCGAGGGATGTGTGTGGTGTTTGTTTGTATTGTACACATCCTGTCACCGCTCATCTGCGCACCGTTTCACACCTAGCCTAGCTAGCCTAGACCTAGCACATCTCTGGTGGAAACGCTCACATCTTTTCACAGCTTCGTTACGCATCCTCGCACCCCTCAGCTACCTCGCACATCTCTGGTGGAAACACAGCCTTAGTGTACGTATGTACAGGAAACATTTAGGAACATATTCCCGTTAATCCTAAGGCCTAAGCTAATCCTTATCTTTCCAAGATATACAATAATAATACAATACTTTCTTTACGAATGTTAGTTCTAACAAATTAAAATATTTTTTGTTTATTAGTCAAATCAGTCAAACTTTATTTTTTTTTTTTGTTTTTGGAATTAAATTTGAACACATGACACATTGATCGTATTCAGAAAACTTTGAAACTTTTTCAAAACACTAGTCTATAGTACCTATTTCTTTACTCCAGTTACAATTAAAAGTGAAGGGACCAAAATACCTTTCGATATACATACAAACACTTAAATCTAAATTGCTGTTTTCGAGTCATTGCCTGCGTAAATCGTATATATCCCTAGTAGGTGGCGAACCCCACTAGACAAATGCTGCAGTAAATATCCTTTTCTTGGTTTTAATGAACATTATTTCCACCACTTTAACCACTATTTGCAACACGTTTACATTACAAGTATAAATATCAGTTGGGTTAGATGAATTCTAACCGTGAAGAAGCCTCACTTAATTATAATTTTAAGGGGAAACTTGCAGTACACAGACTGTCCGCATGTCGAACGCACCCGTACAATCTACTACTGAAAGTTGGCCAACTAATCCAAGTTTTCCTTTACTGGCTAATGAGACGAGTTTGATTCGAATTCCCTTCTCGCTGGGAAATAACTACCTTCTTTGAATAGCTCTTTACTCGCATTTATTATGGCGGACGACTTGTAATACGTAATAATGATCTTCACGATAAGATTGTACACTACACTGATATTTAGTTAATCATCCACTGCTATATGTATATCATACACTGATATTTAGTTTATTGCTAAACTCGAAAAAACTAGCACAATTTACTCAATTATTTATCATAAATATAGAACTAAGAATACAAATTATTATATAATTAGGTCAACAAAACAAAATCACGTGAAAACAAAGACATTCGTATATGTCTAAAGTAAATTTGTGAATTAATTTTAGGCTTCATCAAGACGCATTATCTAATTGATTACATAATAAATATTAATATTATTATTTTTTAAACTTGAAGCTAAGCTAAGCATTTCATGTCTGCAATATTTATATATTATTAATCAATATATGCATTGAGTAATAAAATTGATGCTTCATAAATATTTCTCTAGATCGAATACTCGAATTGCAATTTAAAAAACATAAGAATTTCCATTTAAATTCTTAATATTCTTAAACAACTACAAATTCCTTATAAAATGAACCCAAGCACATAGAAAGATTTTCTTAGATGAAACAGAGATTCTCGCCAAGCTTATTGGACTGCTCGTAGATAAACAAAGCGTCTGGCCTCCGTAATGGAAATTACATACCCCCGAGGTCGGAAATCAAATTGACAGAAGAGGTTAAACAAACGATGCGGTCAGAGCTCCGAGACCGTAGTCCGTCGAATATTAATCGCTCAGTAAATGCGCTTTTATTTGTTTTTCCTTTTAGCCCATTCAGCCTCCGCAGACTAAGTGACAATTTCAAATGATCCGAAAAACTAGTAAATTATCTACGATTTGCTTACCTTTTTCGATTTCAATGAAGATATAGGTAGGTATATTCTTATATCGTAATTCATCAGCACTCGTCATCCTCAAGTTGACTCAACTTTAAATGGTAATAAAGGTATTGTTATAGGTATTCTTCTATTATATATTACATTAAACGTGATAGTGTTCGAGTCAGTTCTGTATACAGACGATCACACAGATCTGTGAGCTGTGAGCGCGTCGTCTTGTTTACCTATCACAACCACTTAATTACACGGCTTCGCTTAGACTGACTATGTTTCTGTGTTAAGATTAAAACCGTCACAAAGATTTCAGTGAACAGTGAATGCAAGACTTAGTGGGCATCGAAAATACCACCAAGTGGTACCACAAGTTGCAGCCTGTAAGCTTTTTAAAATTTATAGTCATTCATAGATGAGTAAATCGAGACTTAATCGCAATAATATTATTTATAACCTTTATGGTTTTCCGACGTTTCGACCAAATTGTACCTATCGTGGTCTCGGGTTGTCTACCCCGGTCGAACGGCGGGTGTGAAAATGATAAGTACTTTAGACTAACACCATGCTGACATGCATCTATACAATGAATCTACAAAGAAAAATAATTCTCCGTACGTCTTCAGAACTCCTGAAAGTGAAAATAATTATCTACAGAAAACGGTCCGCAAACGGTATGTAAGCAAAGGTATAGAGCAAAAGCCAGACCTTTGTAATTTAACAAAAGCTGAAAGTTTTTCTGCTCATGTGCCATAAAAGTATGAAATTTGGATTATGATGGCTTTGGCAGCTATGAAGAAGCAAAGGTTTGTAAAATTGATACCTACTATCGTAAAGTATAAAGCATATTTTTATATAATTTTCAGAATAGTATAAGAAATAATCACGTCATTCTATGCAAGACACTTTCTATGGTGGCAAGTGGCAACCCCCGGCCAGACTAAATTTTAATTCTACTTTTTATTTATTATTAGATGTGATTGTTTTTAAACTTTCGCGACTTTGGACAGTCCACCATCAGGTGTTGTACCTTATAAATATTATCGCCATTAAGTCCCGAGTTACACATCTAATGTTAATAAAAGTCACGAAAGTTAAAAAATATGTTATGTTACTTGGATAACGATTAAAATTTATATCCCAAGCAGCCATACTTCCTTCCTTCATGTTAAAACTGACGAAAGTGTCTGGCACAGAGTTTCCAGGCAGAGTTGAAAGTCAGCCTTAGGCGTGCCAATTGAGGTGATTGATTTACATCATAGCGAATGTGAATTAAGATGTTTAATGGATTTATCGGCGATTTTTACTGTTATATTGAATTACTTTTGACTAAAAAATTTATGTAATAAAAGCATTTACTATAATTTCCATGTCAATAAATCAAAATAAATAAATTAATAAATGATGTTGTGCAATTTCGTTAACTTTGTTTTTAAAATATAATTTAATGCAAATTTCGATATTGCACGATTTGATTGATTTATTATGACTCTAGGAAAAAAGATTTCAGTTTTCTTTCAATAAATAAAATAGTTTAATTATATTTATAGCTATAGTTAATTTATTCAATAAAAAGTATGTAATAATGTTTAATGATTTTAATAATTTTCGTTTTCATGAGTAGCCTTTCAGTTAATCTAAAAATTTAGTCCGTTTGACACCATTATCAGTAGCCAGTATGTATAATAATTTGAAATAATGTAGAGTGGAAGAAAATCACTAACCTCAACCTGAACCTGACCTTCAAACCATTTAAAATGGTACTGGTTATTGTTTTAGAATACGGATTTCAATGATCGATGCCATTCGAATACCACATTATTCCAATACCATTGGTATTTCTTTTTGGTCATATTTATTTTGTACTAGCAGCGCCCCGCGGTTTCACCCGCGTAAGTCCCGATCCCGTGGGAATATCGGGATAAAAAGTAGCCTATGCGTTAATCCAGGTCTCCGGCTATCTACATACCAAGTTTTATCGCAATCGTAACAAACATTCATACATCCACCCAAACTTTCACATTTATAATATTAGTGGGATTCCAAACGGATAGATACCACTTTTTAAAACTGGTACCAAAACAAGAATTAGGTACAGTCAGTAAAAAATGCTTTAGGTGGTCTTTATATGGTTATATTTGCACAAAATTACCTGACTCAGAATATTAAAACATTGAACATAATCTGACTATACTATGATGCAAAACGAATGGTATTATAATGTGGTATTATAATGGAATAGATCAAACAGGTTTTTTGAAGTGAAAACTTCTTTAGGCACATTGTGCACTTTTGCGATGGGGAAAAGCACTGAACTCTTGACCGTCACGATAATAATTCATATATAGATCCACTAGAGAGCGCTAATCTAAACATTGAGTTCTGTCAGCTCCTTATTAATTAAAAATATAATTAGTTCAATAAAGTACTTATTGTGTGCGCAATTCATATGGTAAAATAAACAAAAACGTAATTGTAATTAAGGTGAAAATGTATTACGCCTATAGTGCTCAATAGCGAAAACCTTTATTCAAAATTTCGTCCGAACGTACGTCAGTTTGATGGATGTCACTAGTAGATGGCATCACTTCTTCAAAAATAAACACTTCTGGTCGGCAACTCACAATTACTTATTAACAATTTTTTAACACAATTATTATAAACAGGGCATTTTTGAAATGAAAACTTCTTTAGGCACGTTGGGCACTTTTGGTATGGGGGAAAAGCACTGAACTTTCGTGACCATCACGCTCAGATACATATATACTGATGTGTTTGTGTGTGTGTCTGTATTATAATTATATGTATACTATACGTGTAAGTTATGTTTTCACTTCTGACGTGCAGTCCTACGACTGACAGTTTTTTTTATTACATGACTTACATTATTGTACTTAGGTACATAGAAACACCCAGACTGATGAAAATAGACATTACCACCGTGCCATTTATTATGTACTTAGATCATCGCGAATTTTTCGAAGGTGTTAATCAATTTTTGAAACTGTTTGATGTTTATCTGATCTGATTCATGTTTGCTAAAGAAATGTTTCAAAAGTATCAAGTTAATCAGGTATTAAGACCATGATCTCACCCAGGTGGGATAGATCATAGTCCTAATACCTGATAAACTTGACTTATTATAATCATCGTGGGTACTAACCCACCGTTGACACGCCAAAACTGAATTTATTAAATGTATAATAGTTCAATATTTCTAAAGTCTACTAATTTAATGAGAGTCCTAGTTACTTGAAAAAATTAAATTATTATTATTATAACACCTGTGAAACTTTTAATTATACCAACTGATAATAATGCAATAGGTTCTCTTGCTTCCTTCATATTTAAGATCCTTTAATATTATTTTTAGGCTACTTTTTACTTTTACTTAAATATTATTACATAAGTTAGAGGAAGTTTATCAGGTACTTTAATGTCATTGTTATGGAAGAGTCACAATTAAAAGAAAACACTATAAACCATTTTGTTACAGAAATAATTTTCATTTTATCTAGAAAACGCGGGAACGTAGTTCTTCTTTTAGTACCAAAGCAATCTTGAATCCTTATTAGAGCTTAAGCTTTTCCCAACTAAGTTGTGGTCGGCTTTCAGTCTAACTACGATACGGCTGAACTTTGATATTTTACGTGAAGCGACCGCCATCAGACCTCCACAACCCAAGTACTAGGCGATATCGAAGTTCTGTAGTAAGACCAGGTTGTCGTACTTTTTAGGGCTCCAACTACCCTTAACTAATGCCACAGACGTTTGTATGGGACTCGGGACCGATGGTTTAACGTGCTCTTCGAGGCACAGAGGGGTCTCAATATGTTAAAAATGGTCACGCATCCTAGATTGACCTGGCTAGTATTATTTAACTTTGTAATGTGCTAACCTACTCGGTTATCACTTAGTCACGAGCCCCTCCCATATAAGAAAAGCTATTATAAAATATTTATTAATTAGTCCTGTTTAATTAAAGTATCCGATAAATCTGACATATTCGCTTTGATGTATATCGCCTCAGTCCTCGCGCCTAGAGCTGACTTTCAACTCTGTCTAGCAATATGTCAGAAGTGGCGAGTGGCTGCTTGGGAAATAATTCCCGGCAGCAGCCAGTTTGAATTAACCTGCTCGAGCTATTGCTTCCACTCTCCTATCCATCCATATAAGCAATATCCTTTCCCTTCCATTGCATTCCCTCCTTACATACCTTTCAATTTACTCCCAATCTTCACATCTTTAATCCCCAAAGTTGACACCAATAGGCTTGCCCTTTATTACGTTATTGTGACTAAGTTAGAGTTTGCAAAATGTGGGTGTTTAATACGCCTCCCTTCGGGGATACAGGTGTGAGTGTATGTATGTATGTATCTAGTTACCCAAGTAACATAGGAAATGCATCCAAACTTCATACTCGCCGACCGTTCCTACCTCTGTTAGGCACATGAGCAGAGAAACTTTGACCCCTGATCCCCTTGAACTAATAGTAAAAAGTCATGTATCTACGCGGAATTGTGTCCATGAAAATGAAGGTAATTAACGGTTGTAAATATTAATTATTGACGAAACATGAAGTTATTAGTGGTCACTATCGTTGCCGGGCTTCGTTAAACAAATATTATGGTTACTTGACTCGTTCCAATCCCCAAAGGCGAATGAGTCAGATTATCGCCGTTTTCTGTATTCATGTTCGTCGTTATATTGTTATTACACTATCCACAAACGTCCAACTGTATTGAGTTAATTAAACCGTCAAAACAGTTTGATTTACGCTTTAAAACCCGATAAAAGCCTAGAGTAGTTCGTGATAGTTTGTTATAGTTCGTATTTATTATTCGAGATTGTTATTGTTTACCTTCAAGCTAAAATAAAAACTTGGCTTACCATGTCTTAGACCATGTTCTGTGTCTGTATATAACTATAATTACATATGAAGGTATATAACCCACAATCTGACAGTGTGTACAGAACATCAGATTCACCAATGTGATTTAATTGCTTAAATAAACTTGAATTACTTAAAAGCAGGGACGCAATCAACTTGAAAACCACCACAACAAGAAACACCTTATTATATTAATGTGAGGTGTATGCTACGACTATAGTTCAAATAAATAGTGTTTCATAATAAATTACCACCTCCAGTAAAATTTTAAGAGATTCAATTTTATTATGTACTCATTAGTTTGTTATAAATTAATAAAATATAACGTTGTTTAATAAAATTTGATTTTATACTGGGAGCTGGCCACTCTGCGAGCTCGAATAAGTAGAATCAATTTCTTCGCTGTCTTGAGGTATAAAGGATTGTTTGATAATGTTCTCTTCTATAAACTTGGTGCAATATTTAACAAGCTGAAATTATAATGAAGAAATAAGGTATAACACTACAGCAAAATTTGTAATTAAACACATAAAAAAATTCAAAACTAGTTCCTGAGTATTATATTGTTACCTTTTGTTTATACTCAAAACTACTCAAAAGCTACTTAACATACAATGTAATCAATCTGTAAAGTCAAGACCCATATCTGTCAAGTCACAAATACGTATATGACACTTCGCCATCACAAAGCGCTGTCGATATGCGATCGGCAGGACAAACCTAATCAAAGCTTCGGGCCTTATTTAAATCTTATTTTCCCAAATATATTTATGAATACGCGCAATCACTTATTCACCAATTTATTTCTTAACAGATCGATCTTAGCCCCATGTTTTATATTGCCCACTATATAGGTTCTGCACAGATAACTTCTGTCATAAAATCTGTGACTTGTAGATTTTGGTATAAGAACAATAAGTATGAATGATGAAGAGCATTATACGATAATACAATTAGATCTAGAAAAGAGAGGTTTGGTATAAATTATACGAGATTTGACAAGAAGGTGAAATGGAGCCGACCTTGAAACATTTTAGTAAATGCAGAAGGGTGATTATTTAGTAGACATAAATTGGGCACCATTTACAACAGTATTGATGTAAGCAAATGCTATTACCCTTTCATGGTTTTTTTTCGCCACTTTATTAAATTTCTCAATTTCTTGTATCACGTGCGGTAATTCTTGGAAACGTGCGTCAACTTTATACTCAGTCGAATTTTCTTCGAATATCACAGGCAAATAGTAAGGTAGACCTAAATCAGAGGTAGGAGAACCATTAGTTTAATTGTAAAAAACTTTTGACTTAAAATAACTTAACTAATACGTACATAAATAATTTATTTGGAATAATAACTCATACAAATAGTTTTCGCTCATTAGTACGGCCGACCGGAAAGTGCTGATGATTATTCAAATGCAGGTTAATATTTATTAATACGAAAGTTTGTGAATGTATAACACATTCACAAACTGTATGATTGTTACTTCTTTGCGCTGAAACCGTTTGATGAATCGTATTTTAAATCCATGAAATAAATTAATACACGTATTTAAAATACAATCCATTATTAATGTATCGAAAAGTATAATATCACATGGGTTTGTTTAACGTAGATACAAGGTGGGGTCATATTTAGAGTCGAATAGAAGTTTAGTAGAAAAAAGATAGTTTTTTTCAAATATTCTTATCGTAACTGCATGCTACAGTTATTGGCTTTTAGTGATTTAAGTAGGTGTTTCTTTTTCAAATACACCCTGTATATTTTCGTAACAGAGACAGCTGAATGAAACTATAGGTATAAACACCAAGGGTGGTAATGGAATGTCCAGATTTCTCCGAAATGTCCGCATAAAAAAGACAACATTGAATTAAAAAATATGTTATTTGTTCGGAACTGCTGTAGTTCACAATGGAGAACAAAATAATTATTTTATTTTAAGCCCTATTTAAATGCGAGTGCTTGTCATGAAAACTACTTCATAGTGCCCTAGGCAACGGACGACACCGCCTCTCGTATTTTTCTCTAGGGGTTTTTTCACGCAGAGAGCTTTATCTCGAAACGGTTTGTACTAAATGTTAGTCATCATCACAATCTATTGTCCTATTATGGTCCACACGTAAGCATCTTTTATTTAAACTTGTTTGTACACCGCCACAACACTTAACTTTGGAAGACCTAAAATTCTTTTCTAAATATGATCGCTTATCAAAATTCAGTGTTCCATATAGTAAACAAACAAGTTTTTGCGAGAAATGACTACTTGTCTCCTGTCAAGGGTAAACTGGTATTGAACAATGTACGAATGTCATAACAACTCGACATAATTACATGTTTTTTACTTTGACAAAGTTGGTGACAAATTTATCAAGGTCAATATAACATTTTTTAATAAGGCTATGTGCTAAGAATAAGAATAGGGACTATGTCGTCATAGTCATAATCATTCTTATTCTTGTTCTATCATTATTTGTTAGGGATTTATAACTACGTCTATTCAATACTAAATTGAAGGTGAGGCTAGTCTACTTGACCATCAACAACAAAAATTTGTAAAAAAAGAGAAAAATGCATTGATGAATATTTTTATAATTACCTTTTATTGTCCTGAGTGAACCATCGCTTATGACACCCATGCTGCCGTAACTTTTCCTCTTATTTACAGTGGAATCCCATATCATACCTAGACATCTGGCTAATTTCCAACCTTTGAAAATCAAGCCATAGGGATTCTGCGAGGCTATTTTTGTTGTCTTTAAAAAAAATGTAACAATTACATATACATACTTACTTAATATGGAGGCAAGTAACCTAAAAGGTGTGACAGGATTAAACTAGGAAGAAGCTCTTTTTCCCCAATATAATAATACTACAGCAATGCAGAAAGAATTTTAATTAGTGTGATTAGTAGTATTTATTTTCGTAAAATCGTTCGTGTACAGTTCCCCGACATAGTAGAGCATATTTTCGAAGCTCTATTTCTTCGTTGAGAGTTATACTATCATGCATAAGAATTTAAAATTTTTACCAAGTGAAAAGTTTCTAGGTTGCTTCAATAAAAAGTAAAAATAAATTAAAAAACGCGTTATTTACGGTTTTTGTTTCAATTTTTCTCCATGTATAAGGCACTAATTAATGTTTTCTTAACATATCAATCGAAAGATAATTTTAATGCCTACAACTTTCTGATTGAACTTTTTCAGATTTGAGCTCAAACTTTTGTTTTATTAACGAAAAACCGTTATTTTTTTTACTTTTGCGATTTTTTTAGATTAGGTTCGCCATTAAAATTCCGGAAAAAAAACGCTATCTTCCTTAGAATTAATTGTTCTACACGCTCATATTTTTTTTTTCCTGCCTTCAATTGTCTGGAAATTAACATAGTGGATCCGTAGATTGATTAGACTAATACCTATCCACAAATAATCGTCCTATGAGTGTATTTTTTGGAAGTTTTCAGAAATCGAGTTTGCTAAGTTGAGTTATTAATAACTAAATTTTCTGTAGTACATAGGATAGCATTATATATATCTTCTACTACGAATACATAATGATATGTTGTAGGCTCAAACATTTTTGAGCACTGCGTAGTACATATTATACACCAACAACCCCCTTGGTCTAATTAGGGTTGGTTGGTTAAAATATGTACTACGCAGGGCTAAGAGTTCACTGTAACTCTCGAATGAAATAGTTAAGTAGCGAGAAGTATTGTCTATTTTTTTAAATTTTCGCTTATGCAAATACCGGTGTATTTGCACAAGCGAAAATTTAAAAAAAATCTTATCAATAGTGACATGACAAACCAGTACATTATCGAATCTTTTCATTAGTTTTTTTTTAAGAAATCAATATGGGAGTCATTTGCCAGGTTACTCGGTGTTCTGGTTACAAAAATTAAATATATTTTTAATTATAATCCCGGTAATGCTGGGGTATCCTTGTAGGTCATCACTACATTTTATAATATCACATAAAAAATATTAATTGATCAGTGTATATATCACAAACCGAAAGCAGACCGCATGTAGTGAGTGACTCTGACATGCTGGGATCCGTTGGGTTTTTGAGTATAGAAGTTAAAAATTGCCAGGCCATATTATCTAAGACTTACACAGAACAGATATTAAGCATATTATCCAGACTTTTGTCAGGAATAAGTCACAATGCGGCCGGCAACGACTATTGCTATTCGTTAGCTCTACTGCGTACTGAGGTTCCCTGCTGCAGCTTCACAACTATTGCTTCTCCGGCACATGCTCAGCATCGTCTCGACAATCGATTCTGAAGACCGCTCTCTATTGTTCAAAAAAGTCCTCCTAAACGTCCGTCATAGTAGAGCTGTAAAATGTCTTTATATGACAGTTGTGTCCCTTTGAGTATTACCATTTACGAAATTAAACCCCATTCTAGATAACCAAGCTTGCCCAATGTTCCCAATAGCTTTTCATGATAGCATTACTCATGGCCGCAACATCATTCATTTGGGGTTAGATAGATCCACTAATGCTAGTCCACCAGTTTTTCTTGAGATATTTTATAATTATAACATTGTACTGTTTCTTGTTTAACTTAGTTTTCACACAGGCACAGCTTTTTCTATATTCTGGATGTGCTTATCACAATATTGTACACGGTCTTCTGGAAAGAGTACCCTCAATACAAAAAGTTTTTCCATTCGTAGGTTTGTGAAATCGAAATCATTAGGGCTCTTCGAAATGGGATAAATGGCAACCGTTATTAATATATAAATGGCACTTGTTCCACTTATACTCTTGATAAAAGTGAGGCAGGTTGAGACAGTTCAATATTTAAATATTATAGTTTTATTCTAATAACAGTAACAGTACATAATATTTACCCGAAGGGTCAGGCAAAGCTGTTTTACACACCTTCGTTCCACCAGCCTCACTTTGCTTCGCACTCTTAATTTTGCCGAAATATTTCTGCAAAATATTACTTTGAATACACAGTATAAACTTTACTGACATACAGACGTCTCCGTCAAACGGTCACAGGGCGATAGGCATATCAGCAACCACGTTAATTGTTGGTATTAGTTTAGTAACCCTATCCCCTTAATTGGAGTTCACATGAAGTCATGTCTTAAGCAGAATATGTGTTCTATGGTATCCTTTTTCACTCGTGCTGTTTATTTTATTGTCAACATCTCATCCTCAGGCGATCTGTCTCAATTACATCATTGTGAGAATAAGTAGGACAAGTAAGCACAAAATATATAATTATATATTTTTCCAATGACAATTAATACAAATTATTGTCACTTGTAATATTAATAATATAAAGCAAGGGTATACTTAACTTACAAGCTTCCTGTTATCAAAGCATCACTGCGGCTTTAAGTCAACAAATCCGTCAACGAACGGTCGCAAGTCTAATACATCTAGAATCTGCTCGTAAATTGCATCCTTTAGGTTCTCATACAGTTAAAGCTTTCGCTTAGACCCAAAGTATGATGCAACCACGCAGATGTTTTGGTGAATGGTGGCACGTTAGAAGGTGCAATTTCAATTCAAACATGGATAAAGGTATTCTTTAATTGTTTGCACAAACCATGCAGGTAGACTTTTATGACAATTTTGACAGCGGGCCTGCTCCATCCTATCACTTTGCAATTGTTCCTGTAGCGTGAAGAATCCGATGAACAGTTGGTGCACTTAACTGGAGGGTTTCTTCGATCTGTCGATATGTCACAAGTCGGTCTTACTACAATCTTCACTTCTATCGGCCTGCCGGACCTTGCATCATCGTCACCAAAATCTAACAAACGATTCCTTGCCTCCAAATTTGTTTTTTTTTTTAATATTACTTACGGTACAGAATACATAATAGTATGTTTACGGTTTATGGATATGACTTCAAATCAAAATATTATAATATCTAGTTTTGCATATGAAAAAAAAAATAATAGTGCCCTACGTATTAAATTTAAAAAACTTTGTCGTAAAAAATAAAAAACAAATTACCTTTTCAATAAATTCTTTTTTCATCCAAGAGGCATTGAACTGTGTGTGGTCTAATTTTAAGGGCTCCAAAAGCTCCGCGCTTACCATTTCCCAATCACAATATGACTTATCACTTATCGTGTCATAAATAACAAAAGGTTTCTCAATTTCGACGTGGAACTTGCGGTCGTTTACACCCCAAACGTAGGTTTTATTAATATCATTACATGGAACCTTGAACATTTATAAGAATTAAATTTATTTGTTTACAGAGCAAGATCGTCATATTATAATTATCCTAACTAATATCATAAATGTCACATGTGAGTTTGAGTTTAGTTGTTTTTAACTTCGCAACCGATCATCATGAAGGTTTATATCGGTGCACGTTCATAGTCGTACCGAGAGGGGGGGGTAGGGGGGCAGCTGTTCCCCTCCCCCTCTGGCTTTAGTAAGCTTATATGTGCAGTTTGGTCCAACTTGAGAGATCTTATCTCGAGGATATGTTTTTATCTCAATATTTTGTTATTGCAAATTACTTAGCCACAGCAATGCGTTGCCAGGTAGCTAGTACATTATTTATATATATATTTGAACATCTGGAACAAGAACATAAATATTTAATAGGCACATCTCACCTGCAATAACTCACTCAAAACAGTTTTTGCCACAATTCCCACATTACAATTACAAAAATATCGAGAAGAAGGAATACCAATATTCCCCATTGAATGCACCATATCGATTATCAATAAACCATCCCCAACGATTATTGGATACTTCTTTTCATCGGCAGCTTCATGATTTTTCTTTTCAATGCCAGGCACTGATTTTCCTAAACTGAGGGCCACTTTTAAAGTCAAATAAGTCGTATCAAAATTATCGTCAGTATCTAAATCTTCGTCGAGAATGGTTGGATTCTTGAAGCTGCCCAGGAAACAAAATATATCTGCGTCATCAATACTGAAATGATTAAATATATTTTAGATATTTTTTGGTGGCGTATACCAGACGATCAAAGTCATCACAAATAAGTAAACGTCACCTCTGCTAACAAAAACTGAGATACCAGGGTAAAGATTAACAAAAAAAATGTAATAGATAGACTTTTAAAATTGCCCTTAAAAGAGCAGGCTCATTCATGTACCATATATTATATAAGAAATCAATAGGTTACCTTGGTAAGTCCGACGTCGCCACTATCGTATTTAAACATCCAAAATTACAACCTATTACATCCTGTATAAATACTTCGGCTTCCTCTATTTCATTAGAATAAACTAAAAGCGTTAAATCGATTAATTGTTTCGTGCCAAATGCAGATCCCGTTAACATTCTAAAAATAGCAATTTGAGAAGATTCTTTAAGAGGATTCACCATTAACACCCTTAGAGCCTTTTTTCTTGGCCAGAAATTCAAGGCTAAATCCATCTCAAGGTAATAGTTATTAAGTTTCAAGGAATATTATATAATAATTATTTATCCAAATAAAAAACTACAACTTCCCTTATTTATCGTATAAAAAGAATAGCTGTCTTAAGTTTGTCCATAGATTTTACACTAATAACCATATTGAGAAGTTTGTTATAAAATAACAAAACATAAACAAACCTATTACATAAAAACTATATACCTATTAGTGTTTGTATACTCTTTGCTTTATAAAGATAAGATATAGGTCAAAGAGCGTAAAAGAGTATACAAACCTGTGATATAAACACTATATATAAACTATGAAAAGTAAACAAAAGAAAAGGGAACCGACATACTAAATGAAAAACGAAATTGAGTAATACCGCAAAAAAGAAAGTGATACAACGAGTACATAAATACAAACACTACGTGTCTGATACTTTTTTGAACGTGTGGAAATTCCTTACCTGTTAAGCTCCATGGGTCATCACCTCATCATGTCACCGGGGCTATCGGCAAGGCGGTATATCGGACTCGAACTGATCAAAACAACACTGTGTTCCGTCACGGTATCTTGTTGCCGGGGCGGGGGGCCTCGTCACAAATGGTGTAGGACGATTAATAGGGAGCAGGTTCCCCAATTATGGAGATAGGTACTGGAAATATAGAAAATTTAAAAAGACCAACAGACGTCAGCTTGTTTTTATTTTATTTGGGCCTAGATATACAAGTTAGACTTAAAGTCTCAAATAATACATTTTATTTATTTATTTATTTAAATTAGGAAAACCAACAGCTACAAAAAACAACAGTGGGTAGTTTCATGTACAACGTTAAGCCAATTACAGGTTTTCACGAATTGCTGCATTGTAATTTAACAGAGGTTTTGAAACACTAATAACTGCACGAAACTATACCCATACAAACGCGATAAGCAATACAGATGATAGAAAAACAAAAATACATCACTACCTGTTTGAAAAAAAACCCAGATTCATCAGTCTCCTGACATTGTTGCCGTTCACTGTGTATGGATCGAACATAAGTTCTTTGCACAATTCATTAAAGTCTTTACTTGCTCGCACCATAAATGTACTCATTCTGTAATTCGAGTGCGCTAAATGTACAAAAATAGGTGGATTGAACCTGATGCTTTTTGTCGGAACATTGAACTCGAGTTTGTGTAGGAGGTCAGGGCAATCCACTTCATTAGACAAGATTTTAGAAAAGAATGTGCAGTCTGCTAGTCGGCGGCGATAACTTAAAGGTTGAATATGAAATTTTCTACAGAGATCTAAATACCTTTCAGAGTGGTATTGTATATGAAGGCGAAAGCATAGGAACCTAATGAATCGCTTTTGGACACCCTCAATACGGTTTATGTATTTGCTATACCGTGGACTGCGATGCGTATTCTAGATGGCTTCTAACATACGTACAGTATAAAATTTTTAATGTTTTTGCTTTTTTGAAGCACCCAGAAACCCTCATCACAAAACCAAGCGCTTTGGAAGCTCTCGAGACTATTTTATCAATATGAGCATCAAAAAGAAGCTTTGAGTCATGATAAACTCCCAAGTCGCGTATGACTTCACACTTTTGCAAATCTTGGCCCATTAAAGTATAGGAAGAAGTTTCTTTCACGTTTTCTAGTGTAAGTGACTATGGAACATTTAAGTGGATTAAGGTCTAATTTGTTTACCCGACAGTAGTCATTCAAACGTGTTAGATCTTCTTGAAGTAATATCACATCATTGGACGATTTTATAGATGAAAATATTTTCATGTCGTCAGCAAAACAAAGCAGGTTCGATGTTTGAAAGCAGGATTCGATGTCGTTTACATATATAATAAAAAGCAGCGGACCAATTAAAGAGCCTTGCGGAACACCGCTGGGCACTCGTACCCAACTAGAAATGTAATTGCTTACAACTACTGCTTGTGACCTATTTTCAAGATAAGAGGAAAACCAACGGAATAGATCTCCTCTGATTCCAATGTTAAGAAGCTTCGTTTTAAGCAAAAAATGGTCGATACGGTCGAATGCCTTGCTATAGTCAGTGTAAACGACATCAACTTGTGCTCCCCGGTCCATGCTGCTTGTTATGTAGTCATTGAGGATGGTTAAATTGGTGATAGTGGACCTGCCTTTGAGAAAACCATGTTGTGTGTGGCTGAATGAGTTCCGAAGCGCTGCATATACCTGATCATATACTATTCGCTCAAACGCTTTTGCTATGATACACAACTTAGATTTAGGTCTGTAATTTTTACTGGGTAGATAATCTATTTTCGAAAAGGAATGCTGACTATCGTTCTGATGCTGCGGGAACATAATATTAAGAGGCACTCTCTTACATGCCCTACAGCTTTTCAGAGAGTTTACTCGAAAATAAATTCAAATCGGGTGGACGAGTTTGGAGGCCTGGAGCACAGGCGAGAGCGCCTTTTTTCCTCATCTATAACCCTTTCTTATAAAGGATAATAACGAGTGATGACGTACCTACGACTTTTTTTTTCGAGCATAAAGCCCCACCAATTGCAAGATTCTCGCTGACTTGAGAAAACGTCGTTGGCCTCTAATGGTTTGGAAAGGAAGGAATCTACCTCAACATACCTTAAAACAAGAAAGGCTCTATTACATCAGCAACTGAGCAAGCAAGGTGGTCGTAAAAAATATTCTGGAACAAGATACTACATCTATCTTGTGTCATTCTGCAATGTGTTAAACATTCCTACTTACTCGTAAAGTGCGCCATCTAAGTATAGGTCATGGTTACACAGAATAATAAAGGCACGTTAGGTTTATTAAACTTCATGTAAACGAAGCTAGTTCTAGTTAACAGCTAGATGGAGCTACCTCCAACCTCCATTTTAACTGTCTATAGAATTAGATTTAAAAGATAAAAGTTATTCATATAATATAAATCTGTATCACATCCTTTAATATTTTAAATTAGTAAAAAAAAAACTATTATTTTCCACGATGGAGTATTTTATATATTTTGAATCTTAACAAACTTTATAAACGTAGCAATTACTTTGACAATAACAATACGGATTATGGAGTGACGTTTATGACAACATACGTAATATTGACGCTTCTACTTTTTATTACAATAATTATTCCGAAATGTATAACGAAATATCTCATTGAATTATGGCTTCCTCGAGGGAGACAGATGCCAAAGTGTCTCCAGCCACCTCGTCATCATCTGTGAAATCCCATTTATTTGAACGATCTCCGTCCGTTTCATCAACTTCAACAAAAGAAGACAGATGGCCGGAACTCTTGTTAGCCAGGCCTTACAAGTCCTACTACTACAGCTCAAAGAGTAAGTTAATTTTCTCCACTATCTTTAAAGTTCTGTGTTGAAGAATAACGTTATGTAATAATAATTAATGCTGATATCTATCTACAAATTTTTTGTAATGTAATTCTACACAAGGTTACGTGTTTGTATTTTGGTAATGATATCGCGTGACCGCTGTTCTGATAATGATAACAATTATTGTTATGACTTTTACGCATTGAGATAAACAGATATATAAAGGATTCTGTGCTTAATTTAACTATTGGCATCTAACATTATGCATGATTGTACCATTTACACATTATTCTCATAAATTGAGGAATCTTATTTTTTAAAAAGGTTACGTAGAATATATCTAGCCTTATTGTTATATTTTGCCACTGTACAGATAAATTCTACTTTCTTTATGTGTCAGAAATACAGCCCTTTATGTATTCAGGGTAACTTGTTTGCATGGTAGCTAGCGCATCTGTCCTTTTCATTCTCATGTGGGTGTATGTGGAATACGTACCAAGAATCTAATACGCTCCGTTGTGGTAAGTAATAAACTACAGACCCTATAAATTGCAGTTTTTGCATCAAACTATTACTACATAATATATTTTCAGGGACATTTATTGTATGGTCTGGTATATTACAACTATGGAATATTAAATGCATGCATGTTAAGTATGTGGAACTATGGAATGCTACTTTACGACGCGATTTTTGTACGAGAATGTGTATCTATGGTATATATAAAAACAAAATGGTGAAATAATCTAATATGTGTTGAATATGCTTCAATGCAAAAATATAATAAGTAGACTTGCAACGAATAGTGTGTTCACCCACATGCTGAATATTCTGCAGGCTTCGTGACTGAATATCCGATTATTCGGCATAAGTGTTCAGCTGGCAGGAAACTTTTATCAACCTTTTTATTTCTTGTTTCTACTTTCCACTGTTTTAATGCCTCCCGCAATGACCCACCCAAGTGCATCTATCTTCTTTTATGGATTGCTAAATGGACTATGTTTTCTCTTCAGAATACTCCTCATATTCTGAAGAGAAAGCATAGCCCATTTTGATAGAAAGAAAGAAACTCAATTGCAACTATTGCCGGAAAATTCAGAAATATTAGTACACTGCAGCACAGTCTTCCACTGCTAAATATTTATTATGATCAAATGCATGGACAGATGTTTTTTCACATTATGGAAGGTAATTAAGCATAAGTATTTTATTTAAATTATTAAAAAAAAAATTAAATTAATCTTTTTCTTTTACAAAGTATCAGACAGACAACAAATAAAATATATATATACATAGGTACTCTCCCTCCTTATTACTATCATCAGACCTTTCCCAGCCCTTCTTTAGTATACTGCTGATTACCCGCACATACTCACCCACTTGCAGGAGCCAACACCAAGCCACTAACAAGAGTATTCGGTATTGGCCGAATAGTATGAAAGTAGCCAAATAGGGCGGAATACCGAATATTTGCCGAATATTCATTGGTAACCTAATATTAAGCTTTTACATATAATTTTTTTATCATGCTTGAAATTAATAAACTATTATTATATTTTACAAAACCACATTTCACTTTGCTCAAATTAGTTTGAACATGGCAATGAAGTATTAATAAATACCAACTAAGCTACTCTGCCTTTAACTACCTAATTCATCATATCCCAATGGATTGGAATTAACATCACAAAACAAATATGTTATATGTATTTTAAAATCTTTTATTTCTTGTGCAAGAACTTAAACATATATAAAAATAATTTAAAAAGTTCAAACAATTCTCTGCAGGATACCTTATTGGACGCAAAGGTGTTATTGTTGTTACAATGACCTTATCACCAGTCACTCCCCACTATTTCCGCCATACTCAATTTAGATTACACATCTTGCTTCATGCACTTGCCAACTATCTGCATGATATGTTGACACTTATGCTTCCTGTTCCATTACTACAAGTTGTAGCATAATGTTAAAATATATGTTTGTTTCTTATTCATACTTTCACATCGCATGACACGCTGTAAAATATAAACCTTATTTTCATAAAATTTTAAATCACTCATTCTTCAGTATATTTATGAAGCAGCCATTTCTGTTGGATTGTTGTGATTTGAATTTTATATTCATGTTCACATGACTTAATGTAAAATGAAATAAATGACAATCAAGAACAAAATGAAAATTGTGTATACTACTTGCTACACTATTTTATTATATTTGTAAGACTGCCAACCCTACTAACAAGTGTACAAAAAAACAAACGAATATGTGTGAATATTCTGGGAAATTACTAATTATTGTTAAAAATAAAAACATATATATAATTATATTCATCACTAGCAACCCGCCCCGGCTGCACACGGAGACAAATTATACACCTAAACCTTCCTCATGAATCACTCTGTCTATTAGTGAAAACCGCATGAAAATCCGTTCATTAGTTTTTCAGTTTATCGCGAACATACAGACAGACAGACGCGGTGGGGGGACTTTGTTTTATAATATGTAGTGATTACTAGACTATGAGACTACTCCACCGCACTTATGCAATCTCTTATACCCGAGCCCCTGCAACTCATTTGTGACGGAACACCGTGTCGTTTTAGTAAGTTCGATTCCTATATAACACTTCGTGAGGTGTTGACCCTCGGACGTTTTAAAAAATAAAGAATCCTTCATACTAAGAAATAAATGAAATAGGAGTCAAATATTTACTAAGTGCGTATAATTAAGTGTTAAACTATGTACTTATGAACTACATTATTTTCTACTACTACATCTTTCTACAGTCATTGGTTTTACCGAACCGTGAATGCACTGTTGTCGCAGTTCTTTTCTAACCTCCTTCGATAGATGGCGTAACCTGCTTCAAGTATTGATTGTACCGCTGTCGTAGGTCGCAAGTAGCACTTGCCGGGCAATCAATATTTTGTCCCAACCTGAAAATACCATATTTGCGCACTACCTTTCAACCCCGCGATTAAAGCGAGTAGCTTTTACCTCGATATACAGAATTACCTCCATATAGATCGTGACAAACAGTGACTAATAAACACGGTTGACTCTGACCTTCAAAATTGCACATCGTTTGAAATGAATACTAGGGGGTGATCAAAATTCACGTGACTGTGTTGACTGTTTCGCTTGATAGTTTATTTGCTGCTTTATTATGCGTTCTCTTGCCGCCATTCATGGGGTAGATCCCTTGCCCGAATTAGGCATTCCATCTGCCATACAACATCAAGGCGACGGCAATCCCGACGCTGACATGGCTGGCGCACAGGACACCATCTACCTGTGCAATTTCCGTGTCTCCGTCGATGGCGAGTGGCTTTGTCTAAAGGAACTGCATGATATGGAAATGCAAGATTCTTTCCATCGTCCATCGGCGCAAGGCGTCATCACTTCACCTGACGATCCAATGAATTTGTTGATGGGTACCTAATTCCCTACACTGAAATTATGTTTACGTGGTTATTCTAAACAAGAGTTTTCATGTTCATTTCATCATCTTCATCTTTTTTAGCTCGGGATCCCGTGGTAATAGAACGAAGTAACCTCGTCAACATCTCAAAATTAATTGTAAAGGAGCTGATTGAACAATCGCTGCGCTATGGCAGAATGCTCGACAGTGACCACTTGCCCTTGCATCACTTCTTCATTGTTCTCGAGCATGTTATGCGCCACGGCCTTAAACCCAAAAAGGTATTATTATAATGAACTAGTTTTGTTGTTATGCCTGTTGCATTAATTACTGTTACTTACTTTATTATCACATAAGCAAAATTATTCTCTAAAATAATCAACCAAATATTAATTACCCCCTTTCTCTCCAACTCTTAAAGTTAAAACAATGTTTAATAAAAATACGATTAACACATTAATCTCATTGAAACCAGTAATTATTATTATAATACTAATAATCTCGTAATTCCGATAACATTATCAAAGAATCCAATTCATACATAGAATTTACAGGGATTACTTGGTCCTAAGAAAGAGCTGTGGGACATTTTGCAAATGGTTGAAAAATATTCACCAGAGGCTGCTGATATCACAGCAAGTGTAAGAGATCTTCCAACGGTCAAGTGAGTAAACAAATATTTGTTTTTTTTTATGGTAAGTGACTACCGCCGCCCATGGGCACCTGCAACTCAAGAGCCAGAAGTGCGTTACCGGCCTTTAAGGTGGGAGTAGGGAAAGAATTAAAAAAAATTAAGCTGGCCGACGACTGTATACGTGTACTGACTATGCACCATTTATTAACTGTTTTAGACAAACACACACTTACACTAAACTACTAGTTTACGCTTTCTATTAGTTATAAAAAAAAACAGTGATCCTGGTGCACTATAGGAAATGTTGTATGTGCTTGATTTGTGTTTCTTGTTGTGTCACTTATAAGCTCTTAGATGAGTGATCTTGTTTTATGAAACAAGATCACTCATCTAAGAGCTTTTGAAAAATCATGTAAACTTTGTAGGACTGCCATGGGCCGAGCACGAGCCTGGTTGAGACTAGCTTTAATGCAAAAGCGTCTCGCTGACTATCTACGAATCCTTCTAGAACACCGCGAGGATACCTTGGAAGAATATTTTGAACCACACGCTCTGATGCTTAATGAGGAAGCCGTCATCATCACCGGCGTGCTCGTAGGCCTTAACGTCGTTGATTGTAACTTATGTGTGAAGGTATGTATACCATAGATTAAGTACACTTTTTTCTAAACTTTTTTTTTATGGTATAGGGGTCAAACGAGCAGACGGGTCACCTGATGGTAAATGACTACCGCGACCCATGGGCACCTGCAACTCAAGAGTCACATATGTGTTGCCGGCCTTTAAGATAGGAGTATGGGAAAGGTGGAAGAGGTGGAGAGAATTGCCATTGCTTCACTGCCGGTTTTCTGTGAGATATCACTCCGGTCGAGCGAATATATTTGTTAAATAATAGTTGTTAGAGGGCTCGGACGTCTAGCAACAGCCAGTTCGAGGAATGCAACCCTGAACTGCTCCAACTATTTGCCTACACTCCCCAAACCATCTGTAATTCTGTATAGGCAATATTTATTTTCTTCCATTGCCGTTATACGTAACGGAAGGCAATGGAAAAAAATAAATATTAATATATATTATTGTACTATCAATAAAGATGGAAAAATTTGGGAGAAAAGCCAACCTTTCTCCCAATTTTCCCATCTTTATTTCCCAAAGTGCCCAGTGATGGCAATAGGCCCCTATAACGTGAGTAGGGCCAAATTATGGTTGGGAAAATGTAGGTGTTTAATACCCCTCTGCATACCCCTTCGGGGATATAGGTGCGAGTGTAGGTATGTATGTATGTATGTATATATATTTATTTGAATGTAATAGCAATTTTAATATTCAGTGAAATCGCTTGAATTACCACAAGAAAACATATACATAGTTATTCTTAAATCATTTTTGCCTTCTTATCTGTACAGTAATAGTCTTAAATGCTATTACCCTAATATACCCATTATATTAAACTAATTGATAAATACTAAGACTAATGATCCGTACTTAGTTTTGAATCTTAACAATTTTAATTTTCCTCAACATTTCTTTTTAGGGTTCCGTAGCCCTAACAAGGAACCCTTATCATTTCGCCATGTCCGTCCGTCCATCCACAGCTTAGCTTAGAGACTGTTAGTACTAGAAAGCTGTATTTTGCAGTGGTATTAATGACGCCGATAAAATCTTGAAAAAAAATTTTTTTTTGCCTACCTGCCCCTACACATAAAGTAGGGATATTTTTTTGTTTTCTTGTCTATCCCATAGTGTATTGTATTGTTGGATAGATATTTCAAAATCATTGAAAGGATATGAAGATAATTTTTTGATTCAGTGATCCGTTTGCACAATATAAAAAAATTAAAATTCTTATTTTTGTTAGTCAATCGTCCCTCCCCTCTCCAAGCTAAACTGTTGGCTTGAAAACCGTGAAAAAAATTATGATGGTTGTATACAGCGTGTAAGTATATACACCGTCGCGAATATCTTACAAAAACGTATTTCTTTGAATACTTATCACAATGCAAAAGCCAGTTCATCATAAAAATGCGAGATTAAGGATTTACAGTCAATAGTTTGATTTTGAACTACGCAGTGTAACGCAACACGCGTACTGTGCGGTACGGTGTCACTTACACCCTATATATAAATGGATTTAGACGGAAAAGTATCACGGCTAAGTTAGCTGTTAGTGAGTAATAGTCCCCCAATTTTTTAAATGTACTTTTAAATATTCGTACAAAATCCTTAAGAACTTGGCCAATTTTATTTTTTGTATGTCTGCTGAGTTCTCCTATTTTATTCCTAAATTTTGTACGCAGGAAGAAGATCTCGACAGCCAGCAAGGTGTGATAGACTTCTCCCTTTACTTACGAGGCAGCAACTCTTCCAACGATCTAACCGGTAATGGAAATAGCGGCGACGCTGAACCTAAGCAACGCCACATCAACACAATGCTCGACCAAAAGAATTACATCGAGGAGCTTAACCGACATCTCAAGTAAATTTCCAATTCATTGTTCTAATATTCCCACGCTAATTTAGCTGTGTAGTATAATACCAGCTAACAAAGAAATTGTTTTCTATTTAGTATTGTTCCTATTGAGAAAGATGTTAGTTACTAAATGAACATTTTGACTGGCCTGTTGGTCTGGTGGTTAGTGATCTTGATCGTAAGTTCGATTCCCACCCAGGACAAGTAATTGTGTGATGAGCATGATCATTTGTTCTGTGTCTGGGTGTAATTTATCTAAAATATGTATGTAATTAGTAATATATATGTATGTTTATCAGTAATCTGGTTACCATAGTACAGGCTCTGCCTAGTTTGGGATCAGACGGCCTTGTGTGAGATGTGTCAAGTAATTATTATTATTTATGGCAACCAAGCACATCATAAATCTTTTCTGTCACATCCTTTGTTATTTTTGTACATTGACTTAATTTTTTGGCCATAATTGTTTAAAATGGACTTCAAAAACATAGATTTTCAATTTAACTATATTTTTATATGTACCATCATAATATCTTTGCCCATTGTGAAGGGTTTGAATAATTTATTTGTGTAACTGGCAAAAATCGTTGAGAAAATTTTCAAGTGGCATGGCTAAAGTCGGTTTTACCTAGGTCTACCATCACTTAAATTACCGACGCCGGACAATCTCTGCAAAAATCCCGGACATATGTGTGAAATCGAGATTCTTCCCCGGACACCTTAAAAAACGCCGATTCCATTTTTTTTATTAAATTAAACAGCTTGTTCATCTAACAATTATAAGTTGCCCCTGGCACAGAGTGTCCGGGTTTTACCCGAGCGCTTTTTGAAAACCCTGCCCGGACGCTCCCCGGACGCCCTCTAAACTAGGACAAACCCGGACGGATGGCAGCCCTAGTTTTACCTAATTTAAGAGGTAACGTTACTGTTCACGCGGTCGACTATAAATGTGAAAGGTTATTCAACCACCTCCTGACGGCCGAACGGGTAACAAATACGTGTAAATAAGACGGACCTCATTTCAGAAGTTCTTTACCAGAAAATCCCACGAGCATTTTCGAACAAGTCATTAACATTTACGTTCTTTTGTTTGTTATGTATTAAATATCCTTATGATGACGTAATAAGACTAAAAGGTGTTTTAATTAAGTAACACTTCGCGGTTTGCAACGAATTGAATTGTAATAATTTTTCTAAAAGACCACAACATGGAGTTCCTCAAAAAACCTCATTCGGATTTCAACCCGAAATCCGAATGAGGCTTTGTATGTCAACGATTTTAAACCCTAGGTGCAGTGAACGGTGGTGGTGATTTGCCCATTATTTCTGTGATTATTGTAGTAGGTCTTTAAAGTAACATAACTAAATGATGACTATCTATCTATATCTAATACTTTACGTAGGTAGTAAATTATTCATATGCAATAATAGACATGACCTCAAACATGAAACGCAAACAACTATATAGTTAAGAATCTTCATTACGGAACCCTGTAAGTAAAGAGACATTCAAAACGTTTTTTTATTTGCCTGTTTCTTAATAAGTATGTAAATGTAGACAATAACATATGTAAACCCACATAAATTCACCTTCAGTATAAAATCATTGTTACGGTTCAATGACCTCTATAAATACAATGTTTTAGATAAAGCAAATGAATATTACTAATTGGCTTAGGTAACGTTGGTTAACATTGCTATAAACGGGTGTTAATATCAGTGGTAGCTATATTAAATTAAAACTTTATAATAACTAACTGCATAACTTAAAATGTTAGTTACTATTAAATCTTATACTTACATATAAGTCACAATGGCACTGATGTAACCTAAAAACTAATTCTCTTCGTACGGAAATGAGAAGTGTATTTGAGAGAAGGGTTTACTGCTAATATTAATTATATTTAAAATTCGAATTCTTCGAATTACAGATAACATAGTCTTTAGAGATAACTTTACTCTGTTAATATCCACCATTAGTCAAGAAAAACTCCCTTTTTGCGTCCGTCCGTCAGTCCGTCCGTCCGTCCTTCCGTCCGTCCGTCCGTCCGTCCGTCCGTCCGTCCGTCCGTCCGTCCGTCCGTCCGTCCGTCCGTCCGTCCGTCCGTCCGTCCGTCCGTCCGTCCGTCCGTCCGTCCGTCCGTCCGTCCGTCCGTCTGTCTGTCTGTCTGTCTGTGGCATCGTAGCTCTCAAACGGATAGACCGATTTCGATGCGTTTTTTAATTATTTTAGAATTTAAGAATTTTTGTAAAATTATAAAGTAAATAAAAGACGTTACATAATGTGGACTCCCGCCATTCAATCACAAAAACATTAGGTACATGATAAATTATTGAACACGATACTTTTAACGGAGCAGAATTTCGTATAATAATTATAATTAAAGATTATATTCAAGAAAAAAGCAAACGAGTCATTGTACAGAAGCAATAATTTAGAAAATGACGTCATGTAATAAATCAGTGTGTCGTTTGTTTTAGTGCGACTGTAGCGAACCTGCAAGCTAAAGTTGAAAGCCTTACAACGACCAATGCTCTCATGAAAGAGGATTTGGCGATCTCCAAAAACACAATGATTACATTGGTTGAGGAAAACAATCAACTTAAACATGCCTTGGGTAAATATGTTATTTTTATCTTATCGAAATTCTAGAGGCCGTGTAAATGAATATTAACGAGATTACTAGTAATGTGTGACCCACGTTACTAGTAATCTTTATAATAAATAAATAAATAAAAATATAAAAAAATATATATATAAAAAATGTAATATAATAAATATATTCAATATTTAGAATAGAAAGACAATCTCTTCAATCCTAACATTGCCATTTTTTTATTCCGATAAAGTTGTAGTTTCCAAGTTAGACAATATAAAACATAAATTAAAAAAATATAGGTTTTCTCATCCAACTAGTAATAAGTACTTTAATATATCTTATTTATTTTGACTGTAGTTAACTGTATGTTTGTATAATTTTATTTATTATTTTTTTAAATTTTTAAGCATCTAAAACCATTAGGTTGTCTAAGTATGAAAATAAACTCTATAGTTCTTCACACTTAGAGAATAGAAGTCTACCTAGATAGGGACCTACTTATAAAAATATAATGACAAATAGATTGACATAATTATATATAATTTGTTATCTCTTATAATATCGTTAATCTATAATAAATGTGTCATCACGATTGAAAAGGGAAACCTCTCATGGTCATCGTTGTTTACTATAGAAATCACATTGCGAATAATAACAGAAACTCCACAGCAGATAAGACACCTTCCATGAGTCATTCTCTATTGTAACGTTGCTTAGTAGGCATTAGTATGCCGTGCTTGTCGCCCGTGTCATTTTAGACTCAGTTATTATTTAACCACGGCCTCACTACCGTTATGCGCTATACGTCTATTAAATGGGCAATTCAACGACAAAAAATCAACATCCGAAACACACATTTTGGATCAAATCTTGTGAGTTATTTATAGCGGTATAAATGTATGGCGCGTCTTTCTGTCTAGTGTTTATTTGTGTGTCGTATCAACTTGTGTTATTTTTTTTTTTGTGCAGGTCAAGATATAACCAAAGATACAAGGATGAAAGTTACGGAATTGCAATCTGATGAAGAGGTAAGTAATAAACAATTATTTTTATTTCCTTCTTTCATTCATTTTTAGTTTATTGTCGTGTATTCTAATTTAGGTTTCTTTTCTTTAATTAATAAACATAATCCATATTATAAAACAATTAGCTTAATAATTATTTATATTTTTGAATAATGAATAACCGATTACTTTTAAAAAAATATGTATGTTTTGACCAGGAAGAAACCACATGTGATTAAAACTTTATGTTGTAAAAGACAAGACTACTCAGTGAATTTTTTATGACTGCAATTATTGTTCATTCAATATATTTACTATTTAAGTTTTCCTTATAAGTAAATGTAGGTATAATTAAGACTACACAAATTATATTCTCAGACACTTCTGCACATAATGTCTTATTAATTCAAAATACAGGTCTTACTACGTTTTATTGCAAAATAAACTATTTTATCTGATGATAGGTATTCAAAAACTTAAACATACCAGAATTGTTGATGATATCAGCGATGTAGGTGGCTCAAGCAAGTGTATGTGTTACAAAAGATAGTGAAACAAGTATTGTTTCCAAACACGTGGATGATAGTGACATTTCACCACACTCCCTTACTGCAATATCTTGCGCGGAGAATATAAATAACATGTCTCGTATACAAATAGAGAAACGCATGTGTCAATTTAAAAATAGTACATTTTAGGTGGCAACTGTTTATTTTCAGGAGAAACGTAGTGTGAAGAGCATAACGTCTGATAAGTCTAAAAATGATAGTGAAACTAGCAAAATTTTGGAGGAAGAAAGAAAGAAGTATTTGGAACTTCAGAAGGAGCTAGACTTGCAGGTAAAGTTAACTTTATATATTGCATATAATGCTTTATATATTGAAGTATTTTAAGGCCTGCCCGCGGCTTCAACGTCAGGAATTCGGTTTCGGTGTGGCCATAGATGTGTACCAAAAAGCAACTATATTTGGGTAAATAAATATAAAGTTTCGTGACGCCTAGTATACCTAAAGCAAATCTATTAAGAAATATACCTACATAAATTGTAAACATAAAAATGTCCAATAACACACTCTTAGAAATATCTCATAACTTGTTAACAGATGTAACAGCAATTTACAACGCTAGACATTTGAAAGACAATAGAATGATTGTGCATAATTCTGTAACATGCTATTATTACAGCATGAAAGTTTAGAATTTGTTTGAGCTTGGTATCTACATTTTTTATTCCATCTGAAGTTTATTTACTGGCTCTTCAAATATTCTGTTTAAAATAGCAACACCGAACAAATAAGCGTCTTTATTTCGTCTGGAAATTTCAGGACAGTTTTGTTTCGTAGTAGCTACCCACTTTATTAACTAAACACATTACTTACATGTAAAAAAAGTAATTGATAAGCCGTTTCGGCACTTGTTACTGACCTTTTGTATACCAATCTAATTATTTTTTTTAGAAAATAAATGTCTTAAACCATAAAACTGACACCTTTGTACAGTCACGGTCGTACAAAAGAGTATGTTTTTTTTCTATTATTAATTACTCATTTATTAGGTTTGGTTGTGACGGTATTGCTTCACCGTGGTAATCGATCGGCTGCTACTCCACCACCGCTTCAAAACTATTTGGATACGCAATATTTAAACTAAAAAAGTTTTAACCATGAAATTTCAGGGCCGATAGATATCGACTAAATTGTCGGATTACAATGACTTATGCCATTACGCAACTGACCAGTAGACAAATTGACCTATTAAAACTCTTTCATATCCAATAACTTGTTCAACAGTTAAGGTCACGAAGACTATATTTAGCCAGTTTTCTAATAATGCACAACAAAAATTTCTACTTACTTCAGATTTCACTGAAAGCAGAAATGGAGGTCGCTATGAAATTACTAGAGAAAGACATTCACGACAAACAAGATACTATTATATCGCTAAGGAGGCAACTCGACGATATAAAACTTATTAACTTAGAGATGTACAAAAAATTACAGGTGAGTCTTTATTCGTAAATGTTAGAACAGCATGCCGTTGTTAATCTATTAGGATTTTGTACCCTTAACCTTGTTACCAACGATTGATTAACCAATCACGATAGCTTGTTTCGTCAATCGTTGCTAGTGTTTTTTTTTTGTTTTGTTACTTTCATAGTCTGTCGAGGATCAGTAAAGTGCACTCTCACTTCAATACGTTAACATGTCATAATTACCCCAGAGTTACGAGTACATTTTAAATAATGATTTTAAATTGTAATGACTGTGGTCATGGATTTGATGATGGCTGTGTCTAAAATATTAACTTCATGGTCTGTGGAAGATGTATAAAATACACTTTCCCTTTTAACTCATAAGTATGTGTAATTACCCCTGAGTTATATTGGTAGAGAATAAGCCGAAATTATACCGACTATGGCAACAGATCTCTCAATGGCCGGACAGTTAATAGAATCAAAGATATTGACGCACACAAGGCCTTGTTAAAATTATTGAAGCTTTAAGAAACTTATTTCCTTACTTAATACTCTACTACCTATTTCGTACATTGTAGTATAGCATCTTTTCGTTGTGGCTTGTGAAGGAGATGTAACAAAGGCGATAGCCGGCGAAGGTCGTTGAGCGTGGGCCCACCACTAACACCCGCCCATGCATACTTATTTTCCCGCCAGTTTGATTAATAGATACTATGCCTATTTATCTTACCTCACCGTACATTTATATTTCTTGTATTATTCTCATACCAGTACTAACCTATTCATAATATTGCTTTCAACTAAGTTGATATGTATTCGTTTATTAACTTGCAACATTGATTTATTTATTATTGTTGTCTTTTTTATATTTCTCATGTATGATACATACTAATTCGGTTTTATTATAATACCTATATATACGACCCATACTAATTCCATGCTGTATTCACAATGCCGCGTTTGTCGTACGGAAGGAATGCGAGATGGAACTGACGCAGAAGGGCGAAATGGTGTCGAGGCTCCAGGGCAAGGCCGAGCAAATTGGCAAAATACTTCACAACCTTGAGAAATATAACCACTTCCTAGGACCCGATAATGATTTATTCAAAGCTCTCCGATCCCCCACTACTACAGAGAGTAACCTAGGACAAAAGTTAGAGAAACTTAAAGCACAAAGCGCTGCACTAAAGGGTACAAAGTCTAAGGATGAAGGTCCACCGAATAAAAAATTAAACCTTCAGGAAATACCACCGTTTCGTAAGAGTAGTAATAATGATAAGACAATAGCCCCTGTTCGGGAGTAGACTTCCTTGTTCTTGGACTCTTTGTAAATAATGTTGTTTCAATTTTAAAAATACCAGGTGGTGTTTGCTGTTTAGGTATTATACGGAATAAAATAATGTACCTATTATTACTAACACATTATAATGTTACCGCTGAGGATATATTCGATACGATGATTCAAATATAAAATAAAGACGCATTTATCTAGTATTTCAAATTTAATATTCCGCTGTATTCATTGAATAGTAAAGTAACCACGTATCAGTTCTGTATTTATCAGCTCACTACTAACAAAATTATCTCACTTCCGCTCAAATGAGTTGACTTTTATTCAGCTAAACTGTATTGGCCTTGTTGTTTTAGGAATGTGAAAGTTCCTTGAAACATAAAACAGAGCTAATAGCCAAATTGGAAGCAAAGACTGAATCAATGGGCAGCACGATACATCAACTAGATGAGAAGTAGGTTTTACTAATTTTTACTATGACTGCGCGCATCGAGCAGGCTCAGGCCTGTATCGCCCGCGAGGATCGAAAGAGTGCCTGGATCATGTGTACCGCGGTTGAATGTAAACTAAGCGCTTGACATATCAGTATTGAGCACGCACCTAGGTGTGAGCATGCACAGCTTGCGTGCCCCAACCAGCGGCTACTCTCTCCTTTCGCTCGATATTGGCAAACCCTCACAATTAACTTAGTCAATGCAAAAGCATAAATCAGTATTTTGATATTATATTAAAAGTGATCCTATGATAACGATCATTATTGTTAATCGTAATGCTGCTGTTGCTTTGGCTTACTTGCTGTGATTAAAAGATTATCGAATATAATATTTTGTTATTTCATATTAAGTTTGTGTTAGGTTTATTTTTATTTGGTTAAAGATATTCATGGTCAGGCAGTAACTACAGAACTAAAAATTAGATTATGTTAAGAGTACTATGTGTTGATTGTGTTATTCACTTTAGTTCACTTTAATAAAATAAAAGTAGTTTGTTAATAATATTATTAATGTAAAAAAAAAACTAATTGAAGTACCTGTATTCTGTTAGAATTGAGAACGTGAGGATTTGTTAGTGTTTATGAAAATATTGAAGTATTTTGTATACTTTTTCAATTATTGCCAGAGTTGTAAAAGAGATTTTTGATTATTATTTTTAACAGATATCTGATCTCATTTGGGTAGCTACATGTGCTTGGAAAACTTGAAAATGTATTATTGTATACAAATTTTGTGCTCGTTATTATGTAGCAAATGTTATAAAAATAATTTACATACTTCCTTTTACATAGTTTTATAATCAAAGGCAGTAGTTGTGTAAAAGCCTTATTTATAATAAATCATATTCTGTCGCATACCGTATTTTATTGATATCAAAAACCAACAATTTGCTTGTTTTAATTTTCTGTTGATTGTGTAGGTTTGCCATTATCAATCCCATTCCTATGTTTTCATGCTTTGTGCGTCTAAATAATACCATTGTTGTGTACATACTAACAAACTAAAAAAATCTCTTCTTCCATTTTCTTGGAATAGCCACTATGCAGATATTTTATAAAGTGTTACAGTGTGTAATCAAATTACATATTATATGACTTATTTTCTTTTGCACTCTTATTATCATTTCTTTAGTTAGTAAAAAAATGATTTTTTTTTTAATTCGGGCAAACCGCAGTACTACACCGAGTACATTTAGTACTCAATGAAGCTAACATACATACCGTATATAATCAAAAGCGATTGCCGCATAAAGGATAAGTATTGGAATTTAGTTTTCTAATTAAATTAGACGTTGGTGTGTTGGATACTCCATGTGTAAGTTACTATGATTAACACAAGCATGGAACTCATAATGCTAGATTAATCAAGTCCAATCTAACCATCAAACACGGTGAAAGATTGCCAGATGAAAAAGTAAAACGTGGGTTGCATTCTATGAAAATTATGCATAAGTAATAATATTTATCATAATTATGTATAATAAAGACAGACATGACAAGATGTAAATATATAAGATTAATGTGATGTCATATTGGTACAAGATTATTTTTATAAAAATTAAAAAATGTTATTTAAAGCTTAAAACATAGTAACTAATAACAGACAGTATCTAATGACCAGCTATTATAGATAACCTCAGTACTGCTCGTATTATATAACATCTGAAAATCATTCTACAAAAATTACATAATTCAGGTGTAAATAAGCCAGCTAGCTATAAAAACTTTACATATCGTTAAAGAACAATTAATTGGCTAGATTCTTCTAGTATAGAAGGTACAGGTATTAGTCTAAACACCGTGTTACAGAAAGGCGTTGTCATGGTTTAGAGTCGTATCGACCCCAAAAAAAAACGTGAGGCTTTAAACAAGTTTAGTTCATTTTGATTCTTAAAATTTTACTAAAACTAAAACATACAACAGACTAAAACATAAGTAATAAGCATGTTAATTAATTGTCTCTGGAATAAATTGAAATAATAAGAAAAATTTGAATAATCATTTAATACGTATGATAAGAGTTGCTTAGAAATGTCCATCTACACATCAGAAATGTATATTATGTTTCTTACAGGTTTACTCCGCTAAAGCTGTACAAAACGATCATATAATATGACTAATCCTACTACTGTACTTACTACTCTGTACTACGTCGTTAATGTATCAAGTATTCAAGTACTCATTCTAAAACTATTGGACCATATTAAAAGCCATTAAGTACTTACATATTAGTGTCAATTAAAGTAAATACCACGGATGAGCTGTAAATTGTAGTAATCACCAGCTCAACAAGATTAAAAAAGAACATTATTAATATTACAAATAATAGTACCATGTGTCACTTTACTATACCTTTAGAGACCTTGCAGTTTAAAGGAAATATTATGCATTACATACATACTCACTATAATACCAATACTGTTGAATGTTAACAACTATTTCCCTCCTCTAAAGCCCTCGCAACTCCAGTCACCAATAAATAACAACACTATGCTGTGTGCTGTACATGACTTTGTACTTCAATAGGGTATTTTAAAAATCAAATGCTGTAAAAAATAGTAGATTACTATTAGGTATTTAAATCAAATTCATTTATATCAATTAAACCATGGGTTTTTTTAAATTATCAGGCGTAGCTAGTTTTCTGTTCCAGTACCTACGTAAATCCTATGGAGAGTCATACAAAATCTTCACAAAATTGCTTCTGATTAATATTCTTAAAGAATTGGTGTTCATAAATATAGAATGTATACTAAATAGGTTACAAGAAGACAAGTTAGCCAGAAAGAGTTTGGATGACAGCGCAAGATCCTTGGGTCAGAAAGCGGCTAACGCAGAATCGAAGGCCGTAGCTGCTGAAGGAGACCTTAGAATAGAGAGGGAATGGAGGATATCTTTACAAGTAAGTGTGTCCGATAGAACTATAGTTCTTGCTACTATTAGGCTAAATGGAAACACTAGTCGGGCTAGGAAATAATTAGTATCGTACACTTAAAGTCAAATAGATCCCATTTTTTTAAAATGAACATATTTCGTTTACAACAATACGTATGAAAGCGGTTTGGATAGTCCTGTATAAGTAACTCTTGATCTGCAAAAAAAGCCTCGCCCTTGATCACAGCGATCAGTTATTTATGATTACTAGTAAGATCGCCCAGAGGTCGAAATTGGACCGTAATTCCTTAAATTATTGATAAAAAAAGTGTGCAGTCAGGAGACTATAGTCAGGGACAATGTTCCTTCTCGCACGCACACACTCGTATATAGGGAATAGAAAGATACAGAAATAGAGAGAAAGTCGAGTGGAGAGAGCATAACGCTTTTCCTTGCGTGACTAATTCTACCAGTCAACTCTTATAGTAAGCGGCGTTTAGGAACTATAATAAATATACTGCAGCCAAATTGGATATGTAATGTTTACTAACAAACCTTTGCTTGGCAACCAGTGACAGCCAGGTGTCAATAGTCTGCAAGTTACATTATTTGTAGTCGTAAACAGAGACTTATGTATTTGCAATGAAATGAGTCTGAGAGTAACATATATTAATGTAAATGTATTACTAGCCGTCCCCGCAGTTTCACCTGTGTTCACTGCTCCGCTCCTATTGGTCGTAGCGTAATGTTATATAGCCTATAGCCTTCCTCGATAAATGGGCTATCCAACACTAAAATAATTTTTCAATTCGAACCAATCGTTCCTGAGATTAGCGCGTTCAACCAAACAAATAAACTTTTCAGCTTTATAATATTAGTATAGATAAAGAGGTTAAGTTGGTATGTATGTAATTTCTGAAAGTACTAAACAATTCGCTGGTTTTGCGAGAATAGTGACGGAACTAAAAATTATCGATTTTAGAGAATAGCAATGAATTTGTGATTTCCGCTGGAGTGTTTTGTCTCAAATATAAAATGAACTTGTCGCTTTCTAACGAACGTTAGCACAAATTTGGCGTTGCATCTCTGTTCACGATAAAATATCAAAGATTAATGATCGTTTGGCATACTTAGTTCAATGCAACTGAATTTTGAATTACGTCGATATTCTCGTAAATCATCGAATTGTAGTAGTTGTCCGAGTAGTTCGTTAATAAATAGATTGAACTTAATACAGTATACACTATCTTTGTACGCAATGCATATTTCATGTAAAAAAATATTTTTTCTTACTCTCTCATGCCAGTTTACTATCAGAACTTGACCATTCAGATGAGCCATCAGTTAAATGGTCAAGTTCTGGCATTGTTTTTCTTCTCATATAACATGGTCAATACATTTTGGCCACACTGGCCAATATTTTAACTTTTGCAGTTAGTTTTTTGCCTGCAATGAGGCCTTTTATCCTCCCCCATATGACTTCAATTGCATTTAACTGTTATACTGCCGGTAAATTAACGTTAAAAATAAGCAGCTGTAAAAATAAATTTCAAAATTAAGTTTACAAGTTTGTTCTTGATCTGCGAAATTTAAAAAACAGTATGTACGATAAAGGGTTGTTAGTTGTGTAGTTGTAATTTTATAATTCTTGTTCTAAGGTATTTTTTACGTATTACGTGTACGCTGGTTAGATTAAGTTCCAGTAAACGCTGTGACAGTAAAATCTTCAACAATCTTTCAGGAAAATTGTAAACATAGAATATCAAATTACAAATTAAAGTCAAATAATCACTTACAACAAACAAACAAATAAATATTAGTAAAAATAGTTGTTTATAAAATTAGATAGATGCTCAATAATATTAAAAATGATGTCAATATTGTACAAATGTTAAAATCTAAAATTTGTCACTTAAAAATTCATCAACCGAATAGTAACATTTTTCAATTAGTAATGATGTCAGATTGTGTTTTAAAAATTTGGATTGCTTTATTTTTTATTGTATAAAGCAGTATTATATACCATGACCCGTGGTGCACACGATAAAAAAAAAGTAGAGCAGTGTTATAACCACCCACATGCAATTGATTTTTATAAAGACATCTAATAGGACTTCTTCTTGTTTGAGATAGTGATTTGAAATAATTCTTATTGAGCTTAAAAAAAAATTGTTATGCGAGTTTGTATAAGTACTAGTTATTGAAAAAGTTCCTTCATTTCTAAGTTAGAATCAATTTATATTTTATTATACCTTCGCACAAAACTCGATTCATAGTTTACCTAGAAATAAATGATCGATAAATGATAGATAATATATAAAATAATAGATAATGAACATGTGTCATCAATGAATACTTTGCTAATTCTTTTTTTTTTTTTAATGATTATTAGTAACGTGGGTCACACATTATTAGTAATCTCGTTAACCCCTCCAGCTAAGCTTAATGCTTGTGTTAGGAATGGATTCACGACGGTAGTGCACTGGGTGGGGTTCGAACCCGCAACCACTTGATCCGACGCCTTAGCCATTACGCTACCGCCGCTTACAACAACACAATTTTAAACAATTTGTGAAATGGTGTTTTATTAAACAGTATTAGTTATAATGAAGTAATTGCTTGGCTTAGTATTATTACATAATTGATCCATTAAAACGAATTTTATTTAGGTACTAAACTAAACACACACACAAGCTTATTTTTTCCCCCAGTTTTCTATAAACTAATTTTGGGCTTAATTTGAAACTTGTTAGGGTTTATTATTCAACTATGGTATGGTATAGCATAAAATTTTTCTCTAAATATAACGTAAGGAAGTACCTAGTAAAGGGAACAAAGGAAAAACACAGCGAAATAAACTTCATTCATGTTAACATACTTTATAGGGTTTAGTCTTTTTATGATAATAAAAAATGAAGAATGAATGACGATGATGAAAAAATGAGTAAGTTACAATATACCTACTCGTATGTATATACTGTAACGTTTCCTTTGATTCCAATTTTTGTCTTGTCTGTCTGAGCGTCCTCAAAACTTAGACCACTATTCAAAACAATTATTTCATTTTGCCTTAAGATTTCCTCTACTTAATTTGTTTCAGGAATCAATGATGCGAGATCGTGATAGGATATCGTTGTTGAATCAAGAGGTGGAGTCTCTCAAATCAATCGGTCAGGTAAGAAATGATTCACTTACAACAAGAACACATTGACAAGTATTTATAGCTAGAAATGAATGACTCATTTATAAGATAATGATACTATCTGTTTATATTGGGCTACGATTGTTTACATATACCATTTTGGACACGGAAAAGTTCTTACAACGAATATTGCATACTTTTGTGCGTGGTAGTACTTGTCGCACATAATTATTTTACACAATTTCTTACTGTCTTCAAGAATAAAATACTATGTTCGTCACGTATGTTTTTTTTTCTTGTACAATACATATTTACTTAATAATCTCACGCATAAATTACGTCACATGTTAAGGGAGAGGGGGGGGTCAACGTAGTGTGACATTGTGTGACAAGGGGTGGGGGGGTCATAAGCTTCGTGATGTCACATGTCAAAGTCTAAAGTATTGAACACAAAACATTACCTGTAAACGAAAGACTACACACGCTAATACACTTTAAAAAAAAAAACAAACTTAGAGCTGAATAATTTCAGTTCTGGGAGTAAAATTGCAAAATATGTGACGTCACACCAGGGAGGGGAGGTCCCGCAAATGTGACCACCTGTGACAAGGACGAGGGGTTCCAAAAATCATGAAATTCGTGTAACGTAATTTATGGATGGCCCCTTATTTAAATTAAATAAAATAGTTACAAAAAACCTTAAAAAATACTACGTTGCCACCCGTGGCAAAAATAATTCTTAAGTGCTGCAAACAGAAGGGCCATCTTCTTTTTTAAGGTTTGTAATCGTGTCTAATGTAAAAAGATTTCGGTAACAGCCTATGATGAGGTAGGTCACATGCTGTCTCGAATTCCTTCATAGGAAAACTTTACATCCTTATCTGTTACAGAAATACCTCGCATTGCAAGAAGAACAACATATTTTAAAAACACAATACCACGAAGCTCAAAAGACATTAGAGGAAGTAGGTGCAACATTGAGCGAGAACAAACTACAGTTAGCTGAGCTGTTAGAAAAGGAAGCTAAAGCACAAAACGTCGAAGAAGCCGCTACCTGGATGCATGATAAGGATGCGACTGCGTGTACCGCGTGTGCCAAAGAATTCTCAATTGCTAGGCGGAAAGTGAGTGTCAGAAATTATTGGTGATTTCGTACATTTAATTATCCATCCTAATCCTGGTCGCCCAGAAGTCGGTAATAGCTAAATGATCGAGTGGTTGCGGATTCGAATCCTACTCAATACGCTACCGAGCGACGTGAATCATCCCCTTTAACAAGAATAATAATAATGTGCGTCCCACGTTATTACCTGACTGGCCTGTTGGTCTAGTGGTTAGTGACCCTGACTGCTATGCCATAGGTCGTGGGTTCGATTCCCACCCGAGTCTGGGTGTTCTTTGTGTCCGTTGTTTGCGTGTTTGTAAAATCCCCCGCGACACAGGAGTGATTCCTATTCCTTCCAATTTTTTTTAGATGTGTTTGGTATCATTTACCTTCAATCGTACAGTGTAAAAGCCTCAAGTCTAATTATATATTAACTTACGAATAATGACATAAATCGATTTCATCTATACAAATAATAATACAAATATAACATAATAACAGGTTTTTGCTAAATGCATCTGAATGTTTACAAGATACATAAACCAAAAAAAAACAATTTTTATTTTTTTGTGTCTCTCTGGTAGTTTATTCCGGCTAATCTCCGGGACCGGTGGACCGATTTCCACGGAACTTTCACTGGCATAGAGCTGGCCACTATTATTTTGAAAAAGAAATTAGGGTTCCGCGGAAAAAATATAAATATGTACACGCGAGCGAAGCGTCGGGACACAGCTAGTGAGACAATAAAGTCGGTAAAAGACCGAATTTCAGGAGAGACACGCTCATGTTACCTTTTTGCCATGAATTCCAGCACCATTGTCGACGTTGCGGCCATATATTCTGTGCGGCGTGCAGCGAGAAGACGGTGGCTCTAGCCGGCAACACCAAACCCGTGCGGGTCTGCGACTCGTGCTACACTGAACTAACACTCACATAGTTCATATCTCCATTTAATAGTCAACGATTTACTCAAATTGATCAAATGTCATACCCATACATATATAGTTTTATAGAAAGGATTGAACTCAAAAGTATTATAATTGTTCCAGATTGTGACAGACATTTATTTAATAATTAATCTGTTACTAGTAAAGTTGCGTTTTCATGCTGACAATTAAAAAAACAACTTTTATTTTCAATTCACTCAAAGCATGTCAAATCAAGATTTTATTATAAGGTACAGTTACCACTTAAATGGCCTAAATTTCATAAACTTCCTAATCTCTCTATTTTACTGTAATATTAAATCCTATCTAATAACGTACACAAGAAACTAATGATTTTTTTTCTCCCTGGAAGTAGTATAAGCGAAAACACTAATTTTTGGGCAAGAATTTATTTTAAACGTTACGTTACGTAACCTTTCGTTGTTGACTGTATTTTTATAAAACATGAATTTGAAACGACGAAAATTCTGCATTCATCGACATTTAATGACATTTATAAACCGTGGTGAATAATGTAGAAACGGTGAGAATAAGCTTAATAAGGCCTGCCTGCTGAGGTATCGACTAGAATTTAGTTTTAAACATGACATTACGAATTTTTCATTAAAAACTTCTTGTTTACTTCCCTTAACTTCTCATTTATATATCTGCTTATATTCATCAATTTGATCCTTTTGTTCTATTCACCCCGTACCGAATTAACATATATTAAGATGACTTTGAAACAACATAAAAATTACTAACATCGATACGTTTTAAATTACTACAAACAAAGTTCAACTTAATTAAATTGAGACTTAAATAGTTAACATGAATCGTGAGTACGAAATGACTTAAGTGCCTAGATTATGACACTTACTAATGTTGCCTATGTAATTAAAAATGGCCGATATTGTTAGTATACAAAGGTTAAACAAGATATATACAACCTTTAAACCTAATTACAGGTCATTTTGTATTCACCAGTAGTTAAAGAGTAACTACTGAAAGGTGTTTAAAACGCGGTGACATGAGTACAGGGTTGATTGATTTTTAGGGTTCCGTTCCTCAAAAAAAGGAACCCTTACAGGAGCACTTTATTGTCTGTCTATCAGAAACAGTGGAGACATCAAGTGGAAATTAACATCAAATACGTATGTCTGCGGTCCGATATAGAAAAAAAATCAATCTTCTAAGCCAACACAATCGAATGATACGGCCATTTAAGCCTTAGATTGAACGAATTTGATCTCGCAGGTAAATCAAAATCTAAAGGGTACTTCTCATAAACCTAGAATGATGAAATTTGGCAAGAAGCAAAATCTCACAGCACAAGTAAAGGAAAAAATCCGATAGTCCTTGATTTGTTGTTATATAACATGAAAAAATGTGATTAGAAACTTATACATTGTACATTATATTAGGATTGATATAATTATGTAAATGTATATTACTTCCATTAGTGTACAAATAAAGAGTTATCTATCTATCTATCTATATTTTGCCTTTGACAAGTTGACTTTGTCATATATCGATGTATGGGAGAGTATTTTAGTCTTTTTGGGAAAAACGGGTAAAAGATCTCCGAGAATCGATTCCCGAGATGAACTTTCTTTAAACTCAAGTCAGACTCGCACTTGTCCGGTTTCTTCTTAGACATCAGTTGTTCTGTCATTTTAAAAATCCTTAAAGAAACTATATATTTCATACCAACATCTAATCTTCTCTTTCTCAATCCTAAAATATATTTAAGGCCTAAAAATAAAACTGATCAATTTGAATGAATTGTAGAAAGTTGGCAATTATGGTAACAATTAAAAATTTGGAATGTTTACAAAAAATGTTATATGTCAGTGTTAGTACAGTCCGTAATATTAATAATAATAAATGTAATAATTATAATAAGAAACTTAGCTAAATATACAGCATGTTTTAAGACTGAACATGAAAGTTAAAAGTGCGTGGCCAATACACATAAAGTTCATCAGAATTTCCAACTAAATGATTCAAAAGATCATTAAAGATGTTTTACATTTCGCTTCTGTGGCCAGACTCTATAGTTTATTTTAAACATATAGAAATAAAAAGCGCTAGGATACATGTGTAAACACATATATTATGTAAACTAATCTATTTTTACAAAGGAATTGATTTTTTTAATTATTATCTGGCTTGTTATGAAAGGAATAACAGAGAAGAACATTACTGTACAAAGTACAGCTCTTACATAGGCCTTTCTAATATACTCATTTATTATTCCTTTAATAAAGCTATACATTTTTATACACCAGTTTTGTAAATGGAGCTGTGGGGGTCAGCTACATAGCCAATTCTGATCTAATTTACGGTTTAAAGTGAAATCGACATGCAAATTCCTGGAATGCAAAAAACAAATTTCCGAACTGTGTTTACACACTGTGTGTGGACACGAAGTCCTACTTTAATACAAAGTTCTTACAATCAATTATCAAAAAATTAACGTTTTTTTGTGACATTTATCAATAATCGTTAGCTATAAATTGTCGAAGCTAATATTATAATGAAATAATAAAATTTTCGAATTAATCAATCGTTGTTAAAATTTGAATTCGAATTTATATAATGTAGATATATTTAACCCAATTTTAAAGAAAATTAAGTATCTGAATAGTTCAAAATGAAATAAACGTACCTATATACATTTTTTTATAATTTTTACTTTCTGAATAGTTTATGTAGGTACCTATATATTAAAACAAGGAAAAAGATATAAATTGTATAAATGAAAACACACACGAAGATTGCATATACATTTTGTATCGATTAGTCATGTGTTTAAGAAAGACTTAGTTACATTCATTCAGCTTTAATGTTAAGTTCATTAGAAATTGGGATTTATAGACATCGCCTGTGACCAATAACTAATGCATCTATCATATCGCGGGGTAGTGACATAGCGATATGGTACATGCGTAATTGGGAAAGAAAGAAAAGGTTATTTAAGTAAATAGTATCCTAACTTTTTTGTGGATACATAAATAGCATCAACATAACGTATTCGGACAATTTTGTCAAAACTAATATAGTCTATTAGCTTCTCCGCCTATGTATTGCTGGGGTGCAAATATCTTTTTGAAGTGAGCTCGGGAATAGGCTGGCTAAATTAATTAATAACAATTACTCTTATCAAAAAATCAATGTGGTTCATATTTGTTTTTGTTAGGGTGTGTATCTATTATTTATACATTATTTAAACAAAACAAATGCCAGTTGAAATGGTCATAAAGAAAAATCATTATTATTCACATACATTCAATGGAAGTTTATTATATCTAGTATTCCAAGACAGAATTACATTGGTCACTCAATTATAATAGTCATGCAATTCACGTTTATTAATATTTAAGATTCTCTTAAATTGTCAAAAAAAAAAACTATTGGCATTCGTGTGGTGCTTAAGTTTTTTATATTATGGATGTGTATATTGTTGTTAAAATAAATGTTGTAAATATAGCATTGTTTATATAATTATGAATAAATAATCTGGACATCAAATGAATTTGAAACTTTGTTGCATTTTGTTTTATTTATTTTTAATGTATCTGGAAATAACTAAATAAAGTACAGTAGAAATAAACGCCGATATCAATTTATTCCATAGTCTTCTTTTGAAGTTTAGCATACTTTTTAAAACCCTATGCAAAAGAGAACATAATATTTAAGTAAACATCGTAGTAAACTTTTACAGATCAATAGGAAAAAAAATGGCATATTTGTTTGTCACTTATTGACATAATTACAACCATTTTATTTGGAAAAATAATATTTCAGTGTAGTTTCGACTCTATACATATATCTTTATTAACTTACCTGATAAAAAATCTAAATGTTATACAGGATCAAAAACCGTGACCTGACCTTGTTTGCTAGTGTTATAAAAAAGAAATACCAGACAGGTACTCAACAAGTACTTATTTTTTTTCTTTTGGCACAGAAATTACAATGTCCGACCATACTTGATGACAAAAAAAAATTATACTAAAGCGTAAAAGAGAAAACATACTGTATTCTAATTATTATATGTTCGAAAACTGCTAAACACACCTGATTGTATGCAGAGGATTAAGAAATGTGGTACTTGGCCTCATTCACTGGATCATTGCCCAAATAGAGGTACTGTGTACAAATCCTAGTAGATAAACACAATGCTCCTTGAGAAATAAGTTAGGTAGGTACTCCTAGTTTAATTAAGCGGGCTACTCAAGCTAATTCTTAGACTTAATCTTTTCATAAATAGTTTAAATAGAATGAAACCACTCTATGATATTAGACTATAATAATATAATTTGTTAGATTACCTTATATTTGTTTTGCGTAAATATATTAGGTATTTTAAAAAAGGTTTGGCTTAAAACCTTATATCTACAAATATTGTTCCTATAATGCCATTCAGTGCTTAAAAAGAGATAGGAACCTACTTGTGTAAAATAATTTGTGTTTTTCTGAAATACCTACCTACTGCTTGCTTGCTAACTATATTTAAAGTTTTGTAGCAAAAGAATTGAGAACCTCTTCCTTTTTGAAGTCGGTTTATGATCCAATCCACAGATTTCCCAATTTAAAGTATTGATGAAAATTGTCAATTTTGATGGCTTAGCATACTTAATTTTGACGGGTTTGTGGATTGGAGATTTTTTCTGCACAACACCGTCAATTTCTAATTCGTGAATAAAGATTGTGTCCAACACACTTGCATTTGACATTCAATATTACTTCATGGTAGGCATGTTCGTTAGTGATGCAGCAATCAGTTCGCTGAAGTTTTCAGTAAACCAAGTTTGAATTTATTTATTAGGTATATTATAATTATGTTCTGTTAAATACATCAACAGCATATTAAGTAGAACTTTGTTATTGAGATCCTCAGTCTTCTGACATGACGTAGTGCAGTATTTGTTCCATAGCCTCAGGATTTTCTTCAGGTATCTGTAAAAAGCGTTTTTCGGTGTATTCACATTATGCTACAGCAAGTAGTTAGGTAAAGTCAGTAACTACTTGGTGTAGGCACAATGTTTATGTAAAGCTTTACCTGAGTAAATACGTACTGGCCTACATAAGTAAAGCTTTGAGATAAAATAGAAGAAAGATAGAAATGCTATTATCATTGATCCATTACGTCTGAATTAATATGTATTAGTAGGTAGTTAATATTATTAGTATTATTATGATCGACTGAAGTATTGAGGGCTAATTTTGACCTTACAAAGTAGGTACATACAGCTGTTGTAAGCAAAGTTGAGCTACCAGACGCTTCGCGCCTACGCTATCGGTGTGACGTTTCAGGTGTAGTCGAAAATTGCTAAAACTATGTTTTAGAAATGCAGAAAAGCCATGAAATGTACTTTCGTATAAACGATAATTTAAAAAGTTACTTATTTTTTAATATATAACATCGTACCTGTCATTTTTAATTTTATGACGAGAACAAACTCTAAGTAAATCTTTGTGATAAGTATGTTTATTAAAATACTTATAAAAAAAACACGTGCAGTGCAAGTTGAAACATGTCGTGTTACAGTCCTCAACGTCAACTGTCGTGTCAAAGTCACGCGTATCGGCATGAAATGAGAAAAAACTTGAGATCCGTATTCGCGGATCTAGACACTAAAAAATAATCCGTATTCGTATCCGCGGATATACATTTTTAACGACACAACCTTTTACTGTAGTATTAAGTATACCGTATCTTGTTATACGTTTCTTAAACTTTACTTAATATCAAATATACCAATAAAAAATATAGATTCTTACCCAATGCCCAGCACGAAAGACCCACCAGAAGCTCAGATTTTTCGCTTTCTTATAATATCCATTGTTTTCTCCGTTGATACGGATTCTTTTCGCAACAGTAAACTCCTCAGCACCTGGCCATTTCAGCTTATGAACCCAATTGCAAGCCCCTACAAATTTATTAGGCACAATTTTTATTAAAGATTATGTGTCAAGGCTCAAGAATATCAATCACCAACATAATAAGCAGAAAATTTAACAAGTAGGTAGGTACATTCAAACGCCATTGTTAGATACGTAGTGGATAACATAAACTGTAATTGGTTTTGGACTCAATCCCGTAATCGCACTAGATCGCCACGTACACATATCTGTGCCATGCTGAGAAAAAGGCGACATTTTGAAAAAAATGCTATGCCTTGCTAACTTCTACTCTATAGAAAAAACAAACCCACGTCCACTTTGTAAGACTTTTATAGTTTTGGTTTACGATGTGAATTTAGTACCTATATTCACCATATTTACCATTTTTCTTAACCAGGGCAGATTTTACATACGTACGTAGGTACATGGGTACGTAGATAAATGGGCATAAAGCGGGGATGAATATTATAAAAATGATTTCAACGCCTCATTTTTAATTAGTAGAGAGGTAACCTACTTACATATTTTCAGCAAGAAAAAGGGGTAGCAATAGAAAGATTAGGTATATTCTTACCAGCTAATGGAGTAACTACATCCAAGTTGCCGTTATAAATAGCTATTTTCAGTGTCGTCTTATTCAAGAGTGCCTCCACTGAAATATAATAAATAAATCTTATTAAGAATGCAAAATTGCTAACCTGTATAGCCCGTCCAGTAAAGAACGTAGCACAACCCTTGTTATTCAGATAGGTAAGTCTTGGTTCTAATTGGTAAAGAAAATCTTAAGCCTAGCTGGACTGGATTCTACTACTTGCATACGATTTTCGGTCTATTCCACTCTAATCCACTGTTTCCACTTGTAATTATTATTCCACTTTGATCCACCAATGGCTGCGGTGGAATAAAATCCATTGTGCAACATTTGTGAAAATAAATCGCCTTAGTTAGATAGAGAGACAAAGACGAACTGTAGATTCGAATATCTTCTTTTTAACCGACATCGAAAAAAGAGGAGGTTCTATGTTCGGCTATAATTATATATTTTTTAAGTATGTTCACTGACATTTCCGTCATCTATGCACCGATTTCAAACAATCCTTTTTTGTTTGAAAGGGTATGCTCCCACGGTGGGTATGCTCCCATTGTCACCAAGTCCAAACCAAAACAAGGGAAAGCCTCAGAAGTTTAGGACAGGTGTAGTACATTCGTTGATTTTTCTTGAAATTAAGCAGTACTTACATTTAAAGTAAAAAGAAGGTGATTCTACGTACGACTGGGTGTATATTTTTTATAACTTATTCAATCAAGTGCAGCAAGTTGCTAGACAAACTAAAACCCTTATCATTTTATATAAATAAAGTCTTGAGCTTAATAAACTAAATTTCATATAATCTAACGTACTGCTGTTACTTAAATTACAGTATGTAATGTTCTAAATACCGTATCTACTCAGTACGTACGTACGTTAGGGACACTAAAAATGAAAAAATGAACACATTAAAAAAAGTTAAACCGACTTCAAAAGCCACTAAACAAAAGGCACTTAATTGAAAAGCCTATAGCCATACATGTGACATTTTTTTAATATAATGGGCAACATTATAAAGCCACTAGCTACCATCTACTGGTCTGATTGCAGTCGGTATGAGGTGGATTTTCTATTAAAGCAAATTAATTCACAAATTAACACGGTGGTAAATGGTGGAACAACAAGTAGAAACAAATCCACCAGAGGATTAGAGCGGAATAACTTGTGGAAAAGAATCCCCCAGTGGATTTGCTTAGGGGATTAGAGTGGAATAGACCCGATTTTCAGCTCTATTTTAATGGAATAAGGTTTAGTTATATTTTATTTACACTTTAAAAGTTCTTGAGCATTTTGCCGTTCAATCTAAGTGGACGCTCTTAAGTTTACGTAGCTAGTAACTATTTAGTAATCTGTGCTTAAGTGTAGGTACGCTATTTCCGCCTGCCGTGTCGGGGCGACATCTATTAGTTATAGGTACCTATGTAGCATATATACTTATAGATGCTACATAGTTAGATATTTATTTATAAGTTTAAGGCACAATTTGTAGGAAGGCGGACTTAATGCCCAGGGCATTCTCTGCCAGTCAACCTTGCGGTGATGTAGAAATCTTATACAGTAGGCAAAACATAAAATATAACATTTAAAGTTATTTATAATAATTGAAATAATCAAAAACAAAATAGATATACACATTACCTGGCATACACACTATTACCAATGTGTTCTGTGCTAAGTAAGTATAATGTAGATAGACAGCTAGGTAGGTATATTACGTCGTTACTAAATAATTTATTTAAGGGAACCTACTCTTCCGTATCTGCTATCATTGGTATTCCTGACAAGAACCTAGTTTTAAGCACTTTTTAAATAGGCTAATAAAATATTTTTGGAATAAGTAGGTACATACGGAAAGATGTTGAAGAAAGAAGGAAGCTATCTTTCAAATTATCATAAACAGTAGTTGACAAATACTGCCATGTCCTTGATTGGTTTACTCCGACTAATGTTGGTTTTAAATGCTTGTTTACTTTCAAGTTGAGTTCCTCAAGTGCTGGATAAGGACTTGAACCATAAACGTTGTTAAAGTTGATGAAGCGCTCATTATTGAGACTACCGAATAAAGCACCATCTAACTCATTGGCAGTTGAGTAATCATTTTTCACTAAACTTCTAATCAGTTTCTTGGCAACCTTTGATGATGCTAAATATTGATTTCGATCGATGGCCCCCTAAAATCAAATGCAGTTCAAATGAATACACACAAAAATAATAAACACACACAATCAAAACAAATAATAAAATAAACAGCAATTTATACATAAGTGTGATGTTTTAGTCCCACATATTAATTTGTGCAGTGTTTTTGTATTTGGGTCTTCAAGTGCGTTAACGAACTACGTTGTATCGAATTAAAATCGCACCATATAGTGTCAATGTAATGCTTATGATTCTATACAAATCCTAAGTAAGGACCTACATAGAATAAACCGGACAAGTGTGAGTCTGACTCGCACACCGAGGATTCCGTAAGAAAACAAACTTGTATGTAGATAGTAAGTCCATCTTGTGAATCAATTCTCGAAGGTTTTTTCCCATCTTTTTCGAAAAACAAACTTAACTTTGCAGTTCTAAAAATACTCTCCCATACATCGATTCACGACAAAGTCAACTTTCCATTCCAACCGCAAAATATAAGTTTGTAATTACAAAAACTTTTTTTTTATGTGATATATCAACAAATTATCGACTTTCGGATTTTTTCCTTATGCTGTCAGACCTTGCTTCTTACTAAATTTCATGATCCTAGGTCAATGGGAAACACCCAAATATAAAAATTGCCTGCGAAATGTTCAAATTAGTTAATATCTCAGGCTTAATGGCCGTCTCTTTTGATTGCGTTAACTTAGAAGCTTGACTTTTTGACAGCTTCAAGGGACCGCTGACATAATTATTTGATGTTTATTTCAACTTAATGCCGCAACGAGTTCCTGAGGAAAGGGTCTTGACAGACACACAGACAGACACAGCTATATAACAAATAAGTAACGACTTTCAGATTTTTTCCTTTACTTGTGCTGCGAGTCCTTGCTTTTTATCAAATCTTATGATTCTAGGTCAATGGGAAGTAGGTACCCTATAGGTTTTGGTTTTTCTTCAAATTGAAATTTGGTGAAATCTAAGGCTTAAATGGCTGTATCTTTTGATTGCGTAGACTTAGAAGCTTGATTTTTTCACAGCTTCAAGGGACGGAACACATACGTATTTGGTATTACAACTTGATGCGTCAACTTGTTTCTGAGAAAAATGATCTTGACAGACAGACGGACAACAAAGTGATCTTATAAGGGTTCCTTTTTTTTCCTTTTGAGGAACGGAACCCTAAAAATTATTCATAGAATTCTATTACATGTTTTATTACACAATCTAGTTATAGTAGAACGATGGTACCCACCGCAAAGTATAAGAATTTCGCCTGCACGGCAGTGCTTTCTTTGGGATCGACCCATCCTCCGCCGATTCCAATTCCCTTAAAATTCATTTGTAAGCTCTTTCTTTCAATTGCCTGAAATGTATCGATCAACATTCATCATTATTTACCTGTTATGAACTGGTTGATTTTGACGGAAAATTATAGTGTAATTCTTTAATAAATAGAATGACATTCTATTGAGTAAAGAATTTCACTATCATTTTAAATAACACATAGAAAAATTTGGTATAGGGCGGAAAATTTGTACAGACCTTGAAAATACCATTAGGTATCCTAAAAAACATTTAATTCGACGTCAAAGGTTATAAATATCGATTTTCTACAAATTTCTCTTAAACGGTGAGTGTTGTCGTGAAATTTGTCAGATAAAGTTGTAAAGCAATTATCTAATTAAGTAAATATTAAGTACTTTGATAAAAAAATAAAGAAAAAATTTTAGATGAAACTGTCCCTTACCATGCAGTGGCAACTTGTAAGTAAAACAACACTCAGTACGCAGTTTATTATAAAACAAATTTGTAAACGCCGTATTAGTGTATATTTTGTAAGTTGTCCTAAATAAATAAATAAATCTACAAAAATTGCTCACACATTTTTTTTACGCGTCAACAATCCTGAGATATTGCGATTTTAATAGAGGAAAACCGTATTTTGAAAAATATACACATATTTCCGCACCACCTATACTTTTATGTCTACGCTTAGTTGAGAGTGTAGTGTATACACTACCCTCTCAACTAAGCAGTAAGTGAGAAAAAGGAATTAAGGACTGAACGAATGTCTGAAAGAATGAATAAATGAATTATTATCCATCTGAATTTCTGATATTATTCAACCAAGACTTTAGCAGAATACTCTGATAAGAATATAATTGATCTCGATTCTTACCGTATGCAAATACAATCCTAATCTTGGGCATGCTTTACCTCCATAACTTTGACCAAACAAGTACGCTGGTGTTTTACGAAAGTTCTTGTGTCTCTTAAAGAAGATTTTTATTACTTTTGACAGATCCATAGCTGCAAATATAAAACTTGCTTAAACAGGTTAGGTTCACACGGGCTGTTTTCCGCAACTCCACGTCACAGCGCGTATTTTGCGTTGGTGGAGATCAAAACCATTCTAGCCATCCTAACTCCCCCAAGAATCACAATAACCCCCTTTACTTTACCGACGATCTCGGAGAGTGACCCTGGCAAGGCATGCTATAGCCGTCTACTTACTCACGCACTTACTTTTGCACGAGAGAATCTAGCCAACATTCCAAAACTTTTCGCTTGATTAATGATTAGGTTTTTTGAAGGGCCTTACCGTTCACTCTGGGTAGAGAGAGCAAAGCCGGCTGGCTTCTTGAGAAGCGGCCTATTGTTGGGTAACGGATTGGACAGTTGGGTGTTTTTAAAGAAGTTTTTCGCAGTCCAGTGATACTACCCTTTTTATCCATTGTTGGTGCTTGGAAACGAATCGGGCCGGCGGAGTTATGCACCAGAATCGAATCGCACGTCAGTTTGATACTCAATCACGTACCGCGTAGCGTACCTTCTGACCGTATATATTAATTAGGAATGCGATAGAGGGGCAACTTTTAAGTGAATATAACTGCACGTGATTAATGCTGTGCGACCTGAATTGCACTTTATTGTGTAGGGAAAAGAGAAGAGAATTATTATGTATTATGTTCGTCGTTCTGAGTTGTTGGTGACGTCAGCGTCGGTCGGTAAGGATCGTAATGTTGCAGACTTACCTAATTCTCGATCTGTCTTCACATATAATGAACTATTCGTGACATAACTGAAGCCAGTGCCCACTGGATGATCTATAAGCAATAAATTTCTTCCTTTCACCTGTAATTTCAAATCCTTCATTACAACATTCTATCCCACACCCGCGTCTATCCTATCTAGTATTTTAACCCTACCTACCTTACTACTACCTAACTTAAAATAATATATAGAATATAAATAGAGTACCTACCTCTTCGGTACGTACTCTAGTACTTGGTAGATATGGCGTTTTATTTTTTTTGGTTTTTCTATTACAATATTAATATAAGAGATCGATGATCGTTTCGAGGATATTGTTTAAATGGTTCAAGTCAAATTAGTATATTAATAGAGTCTATGGTATTTTATACTTTTTTATATTATATTTTTATATTCATTAATATTATTATTAGTTATTAATTTCGGCCGTGTATAAGATGTGTCAAATTATAATTTGAAACATCTCACACACGACCGTATTCCCAAACTAAGAAGCTGTACTATGGTAACCATACTGCTGATAAACATACTTATACATTTCTAATTATATACATATTTTAAATAAATTACACCCAGATACAGAACAAATGATCATCCTCATCACACAATTATTTTTCCTGGGTGGGAATCGCACCTACGGCCTCTGGCTCACAGTCAGGGTCACTAACCACTAACCACCAACAGACCAGTCAATTAATTTCAACTATGTATTAGCTTCAAAAACATCTAAGTAATGTTAAGCTCTAACAGAGTGGAATATTTAAATATTTTCTTTGTGCAAATTAGACAAAAACGCTTAAAACTTGATAAATGTTTGTAAGTATAACGTAATAACTATAAATAAATATCGTATAAATAATTAATAAAAATATTAACATACCCAAGTATGATTACGAGGCTTCATATCCATGTTAAGAGGCCCAATTTCTCCAAAATTCCCCACGCCACTAGCGGCGAAACCTGGCCCTCCTTGTATCCATATCACCAGTGGCTTTTCAACGGCGTCGACTTTTGTTCCATCCGCATAGAACAACCAGTAAAATATATGTGCTCCAGGGCGTACTTGCACGTAGCCGTGGCTATTCTCCCAATCGCGATATATTGGTCTTTCAAAAGGCACTTCTTCTGAAAGCGTATTAATCTATGTTAAAGATAACTTGCACTTTCTTGTACACTAGGTAGGTGCCTCAAAATTGTATGTCTGTCTGTTCCGTCTAGGATAGTTCCGTTCTTTGTATTCGTTGTTTCAAAAGTCCCCCACGACACAGGAATCCTAGTGCGGGAGTTGTCTATTTACAAGAAAAAACCTCAAATATTACCTAAGAACTGCAGCGGCGAAGTCAAAACCATAAGTAGATTGGAGAGTGCTATTTCCGCTCACAAAAATCTGCTATTGGAATTTTTCTGCCGGTAAAGATGATTTTAAATGCATTTAATTCCTTTAAAGCGAACTATCTTCTGTTGATATGATATGATACTTCAGTTTGTTTTTTTTTTGTAAAAAAAAAAATTCTTTGTTGGTTGGCCATGATAAATATGTTTGTTATGTATTAATACGATCCAGGTTTATTTGTTCATTTATTTTCACATTAATAAACCGATCATATATCTTTCTCACTGAATTTCACATCGCATATCATCACAAAAAAATCATCGCCCATCTATCAGCAAATAATTCAGTCAGAATCCATGAGACCGTTAAGCGCAGTGAGTTTTCGTGGTACGGGCGAATTTTCACTGGCACGGTATGAAAAGTTGGCACCGCAAACAACTAGTGCTTTCTACTGTGTCAGTAGTTGTTGGGAATAAAATGTCGAATAAATCTGTAAGGAGATCAGGTGAATCTACTCTACCCCTCATATAATTTTACACGCCATCACCATTTGGTCGCACATTCTGTTAGCCTCCAGGGAGTTATATCCAAGGCATCCAAGCAAAAGTTAGTGGCATAAAAAAGGGGTAATAACACAAACGTCTTTAAAGAAACCTGAGGAAAACTTTCTGCACTCTTTCAAACTGATAGTAAGTATTTTTTGTGTGGGTTCCAAACGGGAGCACTGGTCTCCAACTTACTTCTTTTTAATAATTATAATTTATTAGGTTTATATAATTAGTTATATATAGGTAAATACTCAGCCTGCTGGTAAATCCGCCACTGGGTAGTATGTGTAGGTATATGATAGATTTAAATAAAAAAGTTACAATGAACAATTACCTAATCTAAAGAAAATAGCAAATAAGGTATTATTGTCACAATAGCATGGGTTGCAATAACATTTTTTTTCTGAATAAATCTGTACAACAAAACTTTGGGTAATGGTTTTATATAGATAGCATTAGGCAGGCATGGGTACGAATTAAAATTCGTACTGCTTTATTTTTAGACTTTAGATTAATATTCCTTCTAGTTTGTTTTTAGGGTTTTGTAGTCAACAAGGAACCCTTATTAATATATTATGTCTTCGTAATGTAGCACAATAAATTCTATAATTAGACCTACGACTGTGAATACGAGCAGTGTTTCGGAACACTTCCACAAATCCTTAAAACCAATTTAATTTAAGAAACAAAGAAATGCTGCCATTACTATGAATTAAGCCAGATCAACCTGCTTTTTACCAGCTTTATTTCCGCAGCGACTACAAAAATGGATCGTTGTAACGCAGTAAGATCATGCACGGTCGGGTGGCCGGGGGTTGGGTTTAAAAAATCATTTGTAATAACCTAAGATACTCCGACCTTGGTACAACATTAGACAAATAGACAGAGTTACTTTCACATTTACTTGTTTAATTTTAACCACGCCAGAAATTTCGAGAATGCGACGGTCGTTGATCGAAGACTGGGACTGTTAATCAAATTAAAATAACATACCTTTGTCTAAGTATGTTCCACCAACAACACACGATATCGTCGTAATCCATACAAACAACAAAATCATTTTATTTTTTTACCAAACCCGCTCGAGGAATTCACATGTGCGCTTTGGGATCACTGGGAAACAATTAACATCATTTTAAAACGCCATATGGTGAGATCATAGTACCTATGTTCTCTAATGAATTAATGAGACAAATCAACCAAAAAGTGAACATATGCGTGCTGATCCATTGTTTTAGACACTGTCACGCGCCTCTCATTAGAGATATGATATGGTGGTGAATTATCAAGTGGAACTATATTGCACTTAGTTATTTAAATGAAGCAATGTTACAGTTTAAAGGTTACTATATGATATTTTCATTACTTTGAGACTTAAACAATGGAAGGTCAAATTAAATTCCTTTCAAGTGTTTCATCACGGTCTATGCTGTCTCAAAATCTAACGGGCACGCTTACAGTACGTGTAAAGTATGAATTAACTACACTAATTCATACTTTTACTGAAGAAGAGTCAGAACATTTAATCATCACTACATATTATAATACGAAGTCGCCCTCCGCGTCTGTCTGTCTGTCTGTTCGCGATAAACGGAAAAACTACTGAACGGATTTTCATGCGGTTTCACCAATGGATAGAGTGATTCAAGAGGAAGGTTTATATGTAGTATACATGCATATTATTTTAGAGAAAAGTCGAGAAAATCAAAGATTTGTAATGTCATGTCGTTACAAACATATTTTTGTGCGCTTACATTGCAAACGCTGGCTAAACCTTACGAGATAGATCAAATTAATGTACTACGGAATTTTATATCTTAAAAAGATCAATAAAAAAGTCCTCGATGGTATATGTTTATCGCCTAAGGATAACCCACAGTAACCATTTTTATCTTTTACATATTACAAAAAAATTATGGGTTATTTATCAAACTATTTTAAACAATACAGTATTATTCCTTATCCAATTAAATACATTAGATACGTTGTGCATTTCATGTAGATCAAAATTGCCCTTTACAGCATATAATAAAAATAAATATCTTCGAAGGTATCAGAGATTTAAAAAGCGGGGGTAGAGCGGCTGGCGGGCCGAACCGATATTGATTATTCTTTTTTGTTAGATAGGGTACCTCAAGGGTGGTGCCGTGTCAAGGAAGTCAGAATCTGATGATGGGATCCTGATAAAATTAAGAGAAACCCTCGAAAATTGTAGGAACGAATGGTGTTTCTGTTTACTTTTCATTAGCTGAGCTAATGAGGAAAAAAAATCATAAAAAAATCTTCACTACAACTACAACTAAACAAAGTCCCCCGCCGCGTCCGTCTGTTCGCGATAAACTGAAAAACTACTGAACGGATATTCATGCGGTTTTCACTAATAGACGGAGTGATTCATGAGGAAGGTTTAGGTGTATAATTTGTACCCGTGCGAAGCCGGGCGGGTTTAAATATTTTTTTTCCAGATTCTGCTTTTGCTGCTGCTGCTCCTGAAGGTTTGATTCTGAGCGCTATTGGCGCAAATCAAGCAAGGAAGTTAGTTGTCTTCTTAGTTAAAATGAATATTGAAAATAAGTTAACGTACCCCAACACATGATGTGTCGGGGTGTGTCAACATCACCATCTGTTGGGCAGTAACAACTTCAAGACATGGTCCTTAGCCTATCACGGGGTTTGGTAATAAGTAAGAATCAGTCGCGTGTATGGTGTCAATGACTGTCAAGGAATCGCAGTACCAGTGCTGAGTCAGCTATAGCGTTCAATATGAAATTGTAGTACCAGTGCTGAGTCAGCAGTAGCGTTTGGTATGGAATTTTAGTACCAGTGAAGCACCAACAATAGCGCTCAGAATCATCACTCAACCTTCAGGAGCAGCAGCAGCAAAAGCAGAAACTGGAAAAAAAATATTTAAAAAAAGTGTTGATTCTTGCGAAACGATCACGGACGATCCATCGATAACGGACAACAACTTTTGGGACAACCATATTAAAATGCAATTAAGAAATAAGAAGTTATACTTAGCTATACCTATTTATGAACTGTTCTACAACTTTATCTTAAACTGTATCATTGATGTAGGTTAATGAAGATAAGCTAACATACTTAATAATATATGTCTTTCTTACTTTTACCACAGAGCATTCAGGATTCACCTAGAAGACAATTCCTACAAAAACAGTAGGTACTCGTTCTACTTGTAGTGACCGGTCGGTTTTGACTTCGTGGTCCTACACATTCGATGAATCGCACAGGTTAGTCGGGCATTGTATTCCACCTCTTTCTGTGTAGAAAACGATTTTCTTACAATGCATCTTCATGTAACGTCTAATTCAATTTATTTCTTTTATTGCAAGCGTTCATAGGCTACGGTAACCGCTTACCATCAAGCGGGCCGTATGCTTGTTTGCCACCGCCGTAGATTAAAAAAAAAGAAAATCTTACCAAACCACTAAAGAAAACTCTAATTATCTGGAAAAACAGTGTGTAATTAAAAGGTCTTTATCATACAATAATTTAAGGGGTCAATGCGGTAGTAGAAAAAAAATCAATTAATGTATATAAACAATTTAATTCAAAAATAAGTCTACAAAAGATCCAATAATATTCGAGGCTATAGTTGGTTGCTCAGCTCTTCCATGGCGTTTAATGTACGAGTCACCGTTGGGAAATCGAAAAGGTGTGCGGGGTTTTTTTAATGATGTCAGTCTTTCGTTTGAATAAGTGGGCCTTACTGGGGAAAAACCAACTACTTGCCCAACAACCCCACCGACTAATCCCGGAGTGTACGCTTCTTGAGGGTTTTCGTGTGCGTTTTCATATACCGGTTTAATAGCAGCTGTAAAATAAAAAATTATAGGTTCTTTAAATGTTTATGTTGAACTTTAATATTTTTAGATTCCACATATTGAAATGATTAGCTATATCTTACTACCTAAATACTAAAGATACATTCATATTACACAACTTACATGACTAGTATTCGATTCGCATATTTAAAAAAATCCGGGTGGATTTTTTTTGACTAGAATTGTTATGCTAGTCAAAAAAAATCCACAAATTTTCTTCTTCTACTGAAACTTCAGGTTTTTTTTCTATTAGATTGATGGCTATCTGATGATTTCGTTTTTGGTTATTATTATCGATGTTTTATAGTCTCATGCTCAGCACGTGACAGATTCTAGTGAAATAAGAAAGAAACCGGCCAAGTGCGAGTCGGACTCCCGCATGAAGGGTTCCGCACCATCGTACAAGATTTAATCCTATGTACGTACTTTTTTTATTATTTGTTGCTCTAGCGGCAAATACACAATCTGTGAAAATTTCAACTGTCTACCTGTCTATTACGGATCACGAGATACAGCCCGCTGACAGGCAGACAGACGGACAGCGGAGGCTTAGTAATAGGGTCCCGTTGGTTTCCCGTCGGAACCCTAATAACGACTAGTACTAAAACCAGGATAGTGAGGATAGTATTAATTAATACGTAAAAATCAGCTTCCGTATGCTTTGCTGATCACTGAATTGCAGAAATGTCTATTTGTATATTGGTCAGGACATTTCCATAGTACCTGTAAGCTATGCTTAGTTTGGGTCTAATCTAAATGGTGCTGTGTAATAGATGTTCTAGAATGAAACGAATTATAATGCAGCCTGTATTACAAAACTTTAACATGAAGGTACTCAATTATTTCATACGATTCAGGAGCTGAAATTCATCATTATTCATGTACTTTCCTCTTAAGAAAATATTGATTACTGATGGTGAAAAAATCATTATTTATTTTTATTGATAGAGTAGCAGTTCCCGCGCGGCTTTTTTCGCTACATATTTATAAATATTGCGCGGAACCCTAATTCTTTTTACAAAATAAAAGTAGCCTAGGTTACTCATTATAACACCAGCTATCTGCCTATGAAAGTCCCGTGGAAATCGATCCCCCCGGTCCGCAGATTACGGAACAAACAGACAGACAGACAAAAAATTTAAAAACTGATTTTTAGGCATAGGTATCGTGCAAATAACTGGATACGCTTAAAAAACTATTATTTTGATGATGATGATAATATGGGTGCTTACCTGAAGGCTTGTTTTGCGACGGAGGTCGATAAACATTAGATCCAAACATTCCTCCAAAATTATATTGAGGCCGAAAAGGAATATTGTATGTCGGTCGCTGAGGCTTCTGTGGTGTCTGTGGTGGCCGTGGTTTATGAAGCTTCTTTTGTTCTGGATAGTACGAAGGAGTATTGTAGCTGCCTTCGAATAATTGTCTATGATATCGTTTATTATTAACATAATTCTGTGCGGGTCGTGTAACTGAAACATATTTTACAATTTGACTAAATGCAATTTTTGATTAAGATCAGACAAGAGTATTACCAATATGGGTCTGCTGGACTTTAGCAACATACAGTTAAGTTCAGTCAAACTCAAAACAATTTTCTACAAATCACAAACAATTTGTAGGTACTATGTGAGTATCGAACCCCTAACACTCAGAAATAGCAGTTAGCGATGTGACAACTCAGCCCACTGGACTAAATAAGTGAATATATGAATAAGCTATAAATAGCTATAATATATATCGTATCTATCAAAATACTAAAATAAAAAATGTGATTTGTTGTCTTGTTTTTAATTGATATCTGCTAAACCTGTAAATTTATATACAAACGATCATTCTCTATTTGTTCAAATCTATAAAACATTTCCCCTCATAATTTTCATGCATGTGCATCATGCATGTATGTGGTATTTCAAATTAAACAAAAACTTAAAAAGCACACTACATGTACTTACTTGAACTTAGATCTGTTTCGTCGTAATCTTCTATGTCAATGCAATCATTTACTTCGTCTTCTTGTGGCTGTTCTTGTAGGCCGTTGAGATTGTTATTGTAGGAAGGCCTTGGACGATTGGGAGTCGTCAGACCAAATAAGACTCCTAATGTCCGGGGTTCGCTCTCTTCCCTTAAACTAGCCGCACTTCTACGAGGGGCGATTTTGTTTGTAGGACATAATGAAGGATTAGCTGTCACTGCATCCAAGTAAACGACGATTGATAGCACCTAAAACAAATACACGAAGGAATCCTTATAAAGTCAGAAATAATAATAAAGTCAAAAATAATAATAATAAAGTTATAAAGTCCTTATAAAAGTATTCTTTGTTTTAAAATAGACTAAACAAAAATAAAAATAACACAAAACGATGAACTAATAACTCAAGACACAAGTCCACAGCAACTCAATAATTTTAAACTGGTTTTATAGGAATGACTTATTTTAAATTTATTTCACACCAAGTATATTTTAAATAGCTCACGTACCAATGCTACAATAGGCAGGAATTTCTGTGATATGTCCATATTTATAAAACTATTTATTAATTTTATTAAATATTTTTTACACAGTAGTCACTTCTCACTAATAATGATATCTGAGTGAGGTTCTTAAAACATCATGTATACTATCGCAACTCCTCCCCCACGCCACGTTCATTGTGAAATAAGACCGTTCGTTTAGGTAATGACCCCTCCGCATTAGGATTATTAGGTATCGATTTGTCAAGGCATTGTCCTCAAAAACATACCTACACGAAAAAATCTCTCACAAAAAATAGGTTGTTAAACAAATAAACAAGTGAAGTTTGTTTAGTAAACATTTTTAAGTACGGAAGGCATTACGAGTACGTAAGTATCTACTTGATAGGTATGAATATGAATTGATAAATATATACCGTTTTACATTACTTATTAATCTTATTATAAGCAGTAGGCACAGGTGTTTTACCCCCATATTCGACAGCTATGTTTTTTTGTACAAATCCCACCTTATATGGGTGTATTTCGTGCAACACAGAAACCGTCATTTTGTGAACCCGTACATCGAACCAAAAGGTTTCTGATGGAACCAACATTAAGACGGATCTTATACTTTATCTACAGTTCTACTTAAACGATTGTGATAAGATTTAAAAAGAGTCATGAAATTTAAAACAGGATTCCCATAGAGCCACAACCACATCATGTAACTCGTCCAAGTGCTTGCCACACTTTCCCTTGGTCATTCATTGAGCATTTTATGATTGTATAAGTATTCCTCCACGTGGAAACTCAAATAATTTCATTGTTAAAAAAACCTAACCGTGCTTCCTTTACTGAATACCGTCCAACCTTACTAGTGGGAGAGCCATGCTTCGGCATGTATGGACCGGCTCGACCGGAGTGATACCACGGCCTTACAGGAAACCGGCAGTAAAGCAATGATTTCGTTCCGTTCGTTCCGCCGAGTGAGTGAAGTTACCGGAGGCGGATTTACCAGTAGGCTGAGTAGGCTGGACCCTAGGGCGGCAGATTTTAGGGGCGGCAAATTTGGGGCCAACATTTTGAAGCTGCCTTACAAAAATTAAAAAGATTCACTTTTACATATTCAAAATGTGTCTGAAAATAGAATACTTACTTAAATCACCGAAAGGGCATGACTCTAGAATGCAGTAACAAATTTAAATTTTCGTAAAAAAACTATCCGTTGAAAAGTTGATCCGTTGAAGCGGTTATGTTTGAATTTCCAGGTATTATTATCTCCGTGTATCATAAAAGCAGGTGAAATGTGTAAAGTTAAAGATTTGAAATCGTACGTATTTTCTTAGTTTGGAACTATTCTATCAAACAAATACATCTTTATTAAAAAACACCTATATGTAAGCATTTATGAATCGTCAATGATAAAAAAAACAATTTAAAAGCATATTCTGGAAATTGAAACGGTCATAACTTGTAAACATTTTTAAATTCTTTTTGTACCTGCATGCTAAAGTCATGCCAATGTTAATAGGTCTTCACACTTCAACAAACAATTCAACATGTAATATTTTTCACCACTTTCCAATATACCTATATTTTTCTAGAATTTGCGTAGTCGCGTTTGGTTGGGGCGCGGGAACGAGTGACATGACCATTCGCTGGTGTGTCTGGCCAAGACAGTTTGGGTGGAAGAAGGTTTTCTAATTTAAAAACATTGAAAAGTTATCTAAGATCTACCGTAAGCCAAGAACTTTCATAACTTAATTAATTGAATTTCATCCGTCATCATTTAGCAAGATTAATTTTCATGTCAATTTCAATCATTTCGTTTTTTTTATTTTTATATGCAGACATTTTCATAAAAATCCTGACGTTCCATCAACATCCTTGGTTTTAAATACCCATAGTTTAATTCATATCAGCCGATGAGGTTCACTTTGTCAGTTTCAAAATGAGATTTCTGTATTTACTCGTAAAAATATGAAAATTGCCTAAAATTGTAAACGCTTTACGTTATTTATGGGGTCTACTATACGGCCCTAAAATATGACCACACTTTTCTATAACACTCTGTATAATTATTATGTTCCCCTTTTATCTTAAATTAAAATTAAATTTAAAAAATAGTTGCAATAAGTTACGGAGCCGTTTAAGTTACCGATAGTTTGTACACCTGCAAACTACCTTACACACTAATCCATTGCATCTGTCTAATGCCGCGTGCCTATTATCAAGAAGCCATTCGTTTTGCTTACGGACGGTAAAATTTCATTGAATTTTCAACGAAAATTTTACCGTCCGTAAGCAAAACGAATCGGTTCTTGATTATAGCAACGCGGCTTAAAACGTTGTCTGAAAAAATCGCAACTAAAACCGCCGTTTGTACCAGTATTTCTAAATTGGAAACTTTTCTCTATCGTGTAGGAATACTGCATTGTATTGTAGGTGAACATTTCCATAAAAATACAAAATCAAGTGCCTCCTAACGTCTAATAATCACATAAAATGAAGGTAAGAAGATGGATCAATGTAAGCCTTTTGTAATGAACTACATCAAATATATACCTTGCATATTTATAAACCTAGCTAGCTTTCCATTTCATCAAAAATTGTTGTGAACCTGTGTAAACAAAATGCAATTTTCGCAACGTTGCTTTGTCGTAATGTCAAATCCTTAAACAGTGCAACCGACATTAATTAAGTAAACGTGATTCCCAAGACTCGTGTCATGTGTTCAATTTTGAAGAACAATTTCACAATTACGTAGGTTGATGTCTCCGTTTGGATTTTTTGATTTTAATAAAATTACAGCTATTCAAGGTTAATTGCCTCTGCGACCTAGATATTGATAATTTATTTACTATTACACAAATATAAAACTGCAAAAGCTGTAGTTGTACATTAAATCATAAACTTAGTTCTAAGTTTATGCATTAAATAAATTAAAACAAAAAATTAACACGCATCAATTAACGCTAAACAAAACATTGGCAAGAAAAAGCAGCGGTAGCGTAATGGCTAAGGCGTCGGCCTTGCGATCAAGTGGTTGCGGGTTCGAGCCTCAGTGCACTACCGTCGTGAACCCACTCTTAACTTCTTAAGTCCTAACACAAGTGTTAAGCTTAGCTGGAGGGGTTAACGAGATTACTAGTAATGTGTGACTCACGTTACTAGAAATATTTAAAAAAAAATCAGTGCACTCTAGGTAACAAAAGTAATACATGACAAAGACATGATCTACGGCTGTGAGCGCTTGCCTGAGAGCGAGACGGAGCCGTGTGGTGGTTTGCGCGCACTTCTTTAATTTAGAGAAGGCGTAAACCACGAAAGGTTCTTTTGTTCAACAGGCGGCCAAGTCTGCCGGGTTTCACGGGGATTTCCTTTGTAAGTAACACTCCGATAACAAGGCAAAGCTTTTAAGTCCATTTTCTTTATGGTAAATGTTGTTGCTTCCGTTGTCACAATATTATACCCTGGAAGCATTAACAGATGTTTTTGGACGCTCTCATTCATAAACTAAAATATATTATCTCTCATTCTCCGTGTATCATGTCATCATGTGATATTAAAAAACAATTGAGACGCGATTTCCCGCCAATTTTTTTTTAATCAATGATTAAGTTTCATAAGTTAAAAAAAATTTAACATACGAAATTCCACATTTATGAGCGGCCAGGAGCGCAGAACTTTTAGTGTGCCATATGACTAAAAAGGAAATAAATAATAAAAAAAAGATTTTTTAAAACGAGTTTTTATTTAAATCCACCAAAACTTCAACTACATAGGCTGCACTAAAAGTATCGGGAATGGAATATTTCCACTATTCCTATCATATTAAAATCTTTTTAACTGAAAACTCCTTGGTTTTAAAAATCGAATACCATTTATTTATTTAAAAAAAGATTCTCGGTCTTCTCACAAGGTCTTCTCAAACTTGTTTAGTCGTTGAGAAAATGGAATTGACTCGAGAAAATTCAAGGGCGATGATTTATTATGACTTTCGAAGCGGTTTAATACAAAAACAGTGTGTTGACCGGATGCTTTCTGCATTTGGTGATGAAGCCCCATCCAAAACCACAATTTATCGCTGGTTTGCTGAATTTCAACGTGGACGTGTCAAGCTCAGTGATGATCCCCGTCAAGGTCGTCCTAAAACTGCAGTCACCCAAGAAAACGTTGATGCTGTGCGTAAGCTGATTGAGGAAGATCGACATGTCACATACCGCGAAATTCAGGCAAATTTAGACATTGGCATGAGTCAAATACAAATAATCTTGCATGAACAATTACCTAGGTTTAAAAAAGTTGTTTTCCCGATGGATACAGCATTTGCTCTGTGAAGAGCAAAAAAGCGGCTCGCGTTACTTGGTGCGTCAGAACTCTCGAAAGATTCCACGCAGGATCCTCAAATGCTGTATACAACATTTTATCAGGTGACGAATCCTGGATATACCTACGCGTACGAACCCGAAACAAAAAACCAGTTACGAGTTTGGGTGTTCGAAAATGAGTTAAAGCCAACTAAAATTGTTCGTTCACGGAGTGTTGCAAAAAAAAATGGTGGCCACGTTTGTCTCCAAAACCGGCCATGTTGCGACTATTCCTCTTGAGGGACAAAGAACGGTTAATGCAGAATGGTATGCTAGCATTTGTTTGCCACAGGTCGTTTCCGAACTCCTTAAAGAGAACTGCAACCGCCGCATCATCCTCCATCACGACAATGCGAGTTCTCACACCGCGCACAGAACAAAAGAGTTTTTAGAGCAAGAAAACAAAGAATTATTAGACCATCCGCCGTACAGTCTCGACCTAAGCCCTAATGATTTCTATAGTTTCCCTAAAATAAAGAATAAATTGCGTGGTCAGAGATTTTCATCACCTGAAGAAGCTGTGGACGCCTACAAAACGGCCATTTTGGAGACCCCAACTTCCGAATGGAATGGTTGCTTCAATGATTAGTTCCATAGTATGGAAAATGTGTCAAATTTCGCGGAGAATACTTCGAAAAGCAATAAATACATTTTTAAATGGTAATGTTGTGTCACTTCCTTGATTCCCGAAATTTTCAGTGTAGCCCTCGTACTACTTCTGGAGACAGATGGTCCTCTAGTTCTATCTAATTCAGGATCTAGAAGTGGTATGTATAATACCTACATGCATAATATAAGCAGGGCTGCCATATTCTATAATTGGATACAAAATTCGTGTAATTCGGTTATCCTATGTATCCTATTTGTATAGTAGATTGCATTGTATAATTGGATACAATGTCATTACTGATGTTATAGCTTAATAAGTACGTACATACACATAGAGATATTTATAACAAATCATGCCTGTGGTAAATTGTTAAACCCTTATACGTTAAAGTTAAAACGTCGTATAGTTTTACAACATTGATTTTGTACGAGTTCTGAGACTCGGCGGTATAAAATAAGTTGTCTTTACTGGCAGCCCTGGTATACAGCCCTGCTTCCAGAAATATTTCAGTAGATTGGGAAGGTTGGTTATTGGTTCTGGCAAAACTAGACGGGCAGTCCGACTGGTTTGAATTAAAAAAAATAGCAATGAGTTAAGACACTCATGACTTTTTCATCGTTGCTGAAAATTAAAAAAACTATTATTTTTAGTGCAAAAATCGTAGTGTTTGTATACTCTTTGGCAAAAATAGCCATTCCTGACTAGGCTGCATTGTTGTTTCCTTTGGCTGTCAATTGGGTAAAATGGTTTGAACTGCTAAGAAAAAAACAACTTTGACGTTTCGCTCATGAATTCATTGATTTCGCGGAAATAATCCTGAATAAAATATTATTATGGCTAAACAACCAGGTAAAATATATTTAGGGTATGAAGATGAAGTAATTGGTGACAAAAACCAAACTCTGTTAAATTACAAGGTTAACAAAATCGGTGGACTACCTGTAAGTTTTAACAAGGATGTTTTGTAAATTGATAACATTATCGACCGCATGCTTTATTTTAAATAAAAACTAATTTTGTTTGGTGCAGGACTGGCCACCTTTAGAGAATCTCCAGATTTCTCCAAAGTGCCCTTTATGCGGATTACACAGGCCTCTCGTTATACAATGCTATGCCCCTCTTGAAAATTCTGTATATCACCGCACATTATACGTATTTGCTTGTATAAATCCTAATTGTTGGATTCAATCTGAAAGGTAATACTATTATTTATTTTACTTCTTACTGATAACACTTATTTTCAATATTCTTTTACCAGCCTTTAATAATTATGTTTTAGTTGGTTATGTGTTCGAACCCAGTGCCAAGAGAACTCAACAAATGAATCAAGTGCTATTGTTGCATTGCCCAGTGCTGAAACTCAGTTGTCATGGTGCAATGGGGCAGATGAGTGGGATGAAAATGATAATGATGCAGCCAATGGAAATTTAATGAGTGTTGATAATGTCCCAAGCCCTAATAATTCTATTCAGCGGTATGTGTTATTGACTTGGTGCAATGTACTAGAAATTAAATATGTTGTAATGCCATAATTGACATTGTTTGTGCTTTTTCATTTCCAGTATAATCTTACTAAGAATCTTAAATCTGTAACAATTAAAAAACAAATTAATGATGTTGATGCTACCCGGTCTCTAATTTTCTTTTTAAATGGCGAACATTTATGTTATAACAAGGAAATAAATGATTACCTAAGTTCTCATTTAAATGTTAAAACAACATGCAAAGATTTTTGTTGTAGAAAATACATATAAAATTTTCAGGACAATAAAGGAGAAAGTCTTTGCAAAATCTCAATTAGAATATTATATATAGTTGTGTTCTAACTGAAACAATAATTAATTGTCAGTAAATTTTCATACATTATGGTCTGCATGAATTACACATAAAATATTAAGTAATTAATAGATGAATCCAATTATGGACATGATTATTTCAAGTTGCAAGTTAGACTTATTCACCATATTATTGAATGTTTATAGGAATTCTGATGAAGATGAGGAGAGTAACTCATTTGAATTAGAAACAGTGGAACAGGCACTTGGTAACCTTCAAGTATTTGATGCTCACAATGCCAACATGTCCCCTATACAAGGTACTTACTTATTCAATTCTGCATTGTTACATTAATAATAATACTGAGTGTTTTACTCTAATATGACTTACCCCTGTAAGTAACCCACACTCAATCATTAGCATATTTGTTCTTAGAAGAAAATCACATTAGATACTATCAAATTAGAAGATGGCAATTTACTCCTAGGAGATAACACTCTCTTCGCCATCTTGAGCTTGTTTTTGCCAAAAGAGCTGCCCTTCGCCCTAGAAGGGCAGTTCCACTGGCCAAGATTGATTGTGGTCTAGATCTAATCAGAGGATGTATAAGCCCAAATTAATGTAGTAAGCAAATTTTATATGAGTAATATTTTTCCTTTAAAATTCAGGAGCTGTAGGCGCTATCGGTGCACCTATAGCCGCAGCAGAGTTGGAAGGTGGTGACGAACCTGGACTGGTTACAGTAGACACACCTACTGCACCAACTAATGATGTTGAAGCATTACTGCATCAAGTATGTAAATTTGAAATAGTGTTTCAAATTTAACCATCAAATTAATTAATCAAAAGTACATTGTTTTTGCACCAGCTGTTTTTAAGTTTTTTATGCACTGCTTGTGGTATTTGCGTTAAGTTAAGGTGTACCAGATCTTGAGTCCCTTTTATGTTAAGTTGAGGTATACCAGACCTTAGAGCCCCTTTTACGTTGAGGTATACCAGACCTTGGAGCCAAATTTAATATAATTAAGTCTTGGAATTTAAAAGGCAAACGGTTTTAAAATCTGCAGTTTTTTTTTGTATGATCGAGTAAATTATTGTAACTTTCACCTTTAATATTACTAATTAGTGGTTCTGGAACTGGGAATTTTACATTTTTATTGAGATAATGGGGGCTTAGCTATTATCATCACAGCACATACCCAAGCAAAATTAATTTATTTTTCTTTTATTTCAGACTGCAGAATTGCCCCATGACTTAAGGACTCGATTAATGTTAGGACCATTACAATTTGTGCCCAAATTTATGTATGTTGAAGAAGAGTGGTACAAATCGTCCAACACTGATGATAGAGTTACTGAATTGCTCAATAAATATAAACGGGAGAATGGTAAATAGAATATAAACCTTATACCTATACTTACCAGTATTTGTACAAAAAGTTGTGAGTACATCCTCCACCTAGTCGATAATGCATGCTAAGTTCTAACAAGTTTAACGCACATTGTCTTTGCTACGGAACAACACAATGATGCTCAGTGCAACGAATTGCGTCACTGAAGATGGTACACGTACAATGCAAGATTTTACATTATGGTTATCTCTTTTTTTTCTTTTAGAAATAGAAGCTTGCGCGGGTGATCGGATTGGGGTTGGGGCTGCCGGCTCTGACGATGAACCATACGAGGAAGCGACCCCTCTTCATGGGGACAGATTATTCCACGCTTTTCTCACTCGCTTGCGTAAGAATCCTGGACAAATACTCAGGTAATAGTTACAAAAATAATTCTACACGAAAATGGTAAGGAAGGTTTAAAATGAATGTAAAATAAAATAAAAAAATAACTGCAGCAGTTCTGAAAAACTTTGTTTCTAACCTTCCAGCCAAGACTTACTGACGAGTTTTTGTTGTTTATTAAAATTAAAGACAATAAGCTCAATCCGATAGACGTTGCGATGGACTCATATCCCTATCCATTCTGGCTTTAATTTTGTTATGTTTACAAACCGCGAGAGTTTAAAATCAGGTAGCTTTTAACATATATAAGTGTAGGTTACAACTATTTATACAAGCAAATAATATAAAAACACAGACGCATGTTGGTAAATGTCTGCCAGGTATTCTCGAGAGGAGCCCCCGGTGCTGGGCGCTCCGCTGCCGAGCGCGGCGGGCTCCCCAGAGGCCCCGGGCGCGCCGACCATCTGCACACGCTGTGGTTCAAGACTCACCTGCGAACTACAACTTGTACCAGAATTCACTGAAACCTTGCGGCTACACCCCACTAACACCAATCTTGCTCATTTACATTTCCTCTCTGTACTCATTTTTACTTGCTCACAAAGCTGCTGGCAGTCGTCCGATACACTAGTGAAGGAGTTTGTTGTGTTCCAACCCGAAGTTGTCTAAATTGTTTTATAATTTCCCATACGTCGTGCTATCGTGTTCGATGTCTAATTAGGTATTATAGTGCAGCCGGTAGAGCAAATGTGATGGTTGTGAATGTGCATAATTATGTTTTTGGTAGCAATCGATCGGGAACAACATATAGAACAATATGTAGGGGTTGCGTCACTTACACTTTATAACGTCATTTACTCTGGTTCTGTTGAAAATAATCAAACTCAACAACAATCTTCCTCATGATGCTGCCTATCAAATTTGGTTTATTTTTACTAAAAAGTTATGCTATTTTGCAACTAAGGCATTTAAAAAAATAAAATAAAAAGATGTTTAAAAAATTTAAAAACTTTTGTTTGGAGTTATCATCTAAAATATGAGTCTTGGAGCTTGTGTAAAATAAATCAGGAATGTCGATAGGTCGATTTTGTAGCACAGCCGAAAAATTTAATTTTTCAAATTTCCTTCATTACAAATTAAATTCTCCTATTCTCAGTAGTTCAAGGAACAGTTCAATTGATTGAACTAGTGATACTTTTTCATATCAGTAGTTCAATTTGTTTACATCATTGAACTACTGATACTAAAAAGGCTCAGTAGTACAATCAACTGAATTTCGTCAAAAAGATTGAAGTAATGAGACTTTTTAGTATCAGTAGTTCAATCGATTTGTATCATTGAATTAATAATACTTAAAAGTCTCACTAGTACAATCCAAACTATTTCGTCAAAAATGGAATTAAAACGCCATGCATGCAGTGCAAAGTGACTCTGTTACAAAGAAACAAAAAAAAACAAATAATTACAGAACATTTTTCCGTAGGAATTAAAAATAATCAATAGTGACTAAAAACCGATACTTAACGTTAACATTTAACATATATATATGGCAATTTTTTCCAAAAATAGACCTATTGATTTGTCATGAACTAGCTGCACTTGTGACTGCTGGATAAATTGTCGTTTTCTATACACATTTTTCGTCGTTTTGACAATAACCTTTCCCCATATTTTTCTACCTGTTCACACCGTAACTAGAACTTCGAGAATATTTGGATTTTTATGTAATAAAGTGTTTATTTTAAAATTCCACCCTTTTACTACGTTAGTAGTTCGATAGCGTTTTCCAAATATTGACTACATTTTGATAAAATCTTGCTTTAGTCAATATTTTTCATAGTATATTTTAAATTTTGTCATACCCATATCCGTAGGCATTCCATTACATGTATAGTCCCATCCGCAACGTATTTCACTTTGAGGTACTAAAGGTAAAATGCAAGTCAAGTTAATAATCCTCTTATGTATTCGTATCTTATCTAGTTTATATATTTTTGCTTTACGCCACAAAGCATTTCGAAAGTGAAAATAGCACCAGTTTATCTCAGCTTTTGGAAAACATTTTGTCAGTGATTTATTCGCAGCAAGCTCATAATCAATTCTGATTTCCTGTGGTTGCCATTCCGGTATTTGTGACTTTATTAAATTAAAAAGAATGGTATAGGATTTTTCATTTCTGTGTGATAAAAATGCGTAAATTAAAGGTACAACGTTAATACTTTCATTGGTTAAACTATCTAAATCACCTTGTACAATTGTGCAAACGGGAAAGGGCAGCAGTTAAAAATCCCATCCATGAAGTATTTTTTTAATTTACGCAAAATAATTTTCGCCTTTTCCGAACAGAAGACTAAAACCTTGATTTCACCGTCATAATATTCCGCATACAAATAATTTTCAAACTGAACTGGAACTTCAACTTCTGCAATTTTTCGGCAACAGATTTTATTTACTTGTGCCAGTTTATTTCGTTTCCTATAAATAGTTGCCTTTTTTTGATCAAATGTAGGAATTGGTAGTTTAGCTGCAATATCAAGTCCACTCTTTCTGATAACAACGAGACATTCTCTGAATATTTTAGGTGCAGATTTGTTACCTACAGCTGCTTCTTCAATAGCGTTATGAATTTTAACACTTACATAATTTTCCGTGTCGTCTGGGATACAATTGTCACTATGTTTTTTACATTTGATTACGGTTTCAGTGTCCTAAAACAATAGACTAAAGATAAAAAACACATGTAGGTATATAAAATAATACATTCTATTAAGATACAAATCATTGCATTGCATTGCATTTAAGAGAGGGTTTTCGAGAACTCAACAGAACACGTTCCCATTTTGAAATGAGCAATGTTTATAATATTGATGACCAGAGTGTAACAAAACCCAACCCCGTCCTCTTCGTATTTTTAAGAAATTGATCATTTCTTGACTCATCTTTATAAAATTATAAAGATTATGTAGCATTAAAGCAATCTAATCAAATAAAACATTAGACTAAGAATTAAGTGTCAGTACTGACACTTATTTATAAGTGACCACAATTCCGTGGCTGGCGTGAATATGTTGACATGTCTAAAATTGCTATTTTTCAGGGTGACCATTTTTAAGTTTTGAGGTTATATGTAAATTTTGAGATTTCAAGTAACAAATATTTTTTTGGTGACCGAGTGTAAGTTGACATAAGAAAATATCAATGTCCATTCACAAAATCATGTGAATCGTTAATTTGACATGAGGTTTTGTCAAGTTAAAAGAACAGAAAGAAGAACGTTAAAATGAAATTGTAAATTTTTTTCATATGAATTCCTAATGCGTAGGAGGTATTACGCCAATAAAAAAAAACATGCAAGTCGACATGTCAATGTGTTCACGCCAGCCATGGAATTGTTCTAAAGAGGTTTGATTAGCTATTACAAAAATAAGCACGTTGCACTGCATGCATGGAGTTTTAATTAAATTTTTGACGAAATAGTTTTGATTGTACTAGTGAGACTTTTGAGTATTATTAATTCAATGATACAAATCGATTGAACTACTGATACTAAAAAGTCTCATTACTTCAATCTGTTTGACGAAATTCAGTTGATTGTACTACTGAGACTTTTTAGTATCAGTAGTTCAATGATGTAAACAAATTGAACTACTGATATGAAAAAGTATCACTAGTTCAATCAATTGAACTGTTCCTTGAACTACTGAGAATAGGGGATTAAATTGTGCAATAACTACTTTATCGATCCTGAACAAATTTCGAAGGTAGGTTGAGTACATATGGAAGCACTCAAATAAAAATTTACATTGCAAAAAACGTAGTCCTTCATTAATTTTCACTGCCTTGAATGTATAGGTATGCTTTTTCAAACAAAAAAAAAAATATTATTGAATTAGGTAGTACTATCTACTCTAGTAGTATCTACTATCTACTCTAGTAGTATCTACTATCTACTCTAGTAGTATCTACTATCTACTCTAGTAGTATATACTATATATAGGTAGTACTATCTACTATCTATCACTAGTGCAAAAAGAAAGAGGAACAAAAAGTTCATCAAAACTTTCCTCTTGAAGGCTTACACCTCGAGTTAATTAAAAAAATGTGTCAAAAGAGGCATTTTCCCGTAAAATTTTGCAGTTTTTGAATTTTGACGAAAATACCTACCATAAGAATCACTGCGCAACCCCTACACTCTATAGGTTGTTACCGATTGATACCTACCAAAAACGTAATTGTGCAGAGTCACAACCAAAAATTGATAGGATTTGAAGCTCCATCGACTGCACTATTATTATTATAAAGCTTAAGCTGCAGAAGTTATATATTATATAAATATGTTATGTTACTCAGTTGTATCTTGAGACTATTTCTAGAAATATTTCCGATTGCGATGGTGTAAACCTTTCATTAAATGATACATTCGTTATGATGTGTGATGTTTTAAAATTCACTGTTATTTATAATAAATAAAGCATAGCTTCTCTTATCTGCCCCAATGTGATTATTCTATTGCTTAGTAGGTATACCTAATCAAGACAGATTTAAGTTTTTTACCCCGGTTCCACACTCGCGACTCTCTCAATTCGTAGCGAGTGGAGGCTGCAAGAGTAATAGCTATCCACATTCACAATTTATTCAATTACAGAATGAAGCGTCGGAACATCGAGGCGAGGTAAGACGAGAAAAGGCGAGCGTACAAACAGCACTCGCGTCGCTTCGCCTTGCCTCCTAGAGAGTGTGGAACGGGCTTTAAAGTAAAGGTTACAACTAAAACTATTTCTGATTATACTTCCTAAAAAGCCCGACCCACGATCCGATCCCGGTGGCGAGGCAAGCAGATCAACAACACTCGCTCACGCTCAGTATGTAGTTAACTTCAAACAAGTACGGACACGTGATTCTCTATTTTTCAAGGCGTTGTCTTTCTTTTATTAACCTCTATATGTATAATAAGCTTGTAAAACAGTTTAATATTGGTAAGCGCACAAGGCAGCAAATGCAGTCACTTCAAATCACACTCATCTTGTAGTAAACGAACCGGGCTATTGAATAAATTGAGAATTTGGATGGCTAGCACTCTTGCAGCCTCCGCTCGCGATGAATCATGCGAGGGCCTCTACGAGGCGCATTCGCGAGAGTGTGGAGCCAGTGCAATATTTTTCGTATGTGTATACATGTTATATATAGGTATAAATGAACAATTTAGCAGCTTCCATAAATTGAGAATTTACTGCTTCATAATAAAATTATTAATAATTAAAGTAGGGATTGAAACATATAGAACTGATTTTTTTATGTACACTTAGGTACTTATAATAACTGGTAAATCTAAATTGTCCATAGGTAACTGCCAGATAGAAAATAAGTTACAAGTAAATGTTATATGAGAAGTTAGAGGACTCTGACTTCCGGGCAAAAGCCAGGTCGAGTGACAGATATGCGACCCTGACCTTACATTCCTCAATCCATCTTTATAAGTCATTACTTATTCCTTTCCATCCTTTCTTATATATTTATCCCTTTCCATCCATTGCCTTCCTTTCCCGTTCAATATACTCCCAATTTTCCCATCTTTAATTCCTAAAGTTCCCAAGTGGTTGACGCCAATAGGCTTGCCCCATATTACGAGAGTAGGACGAAATTATAGTTGGCAAAATGTGAGTGTTTTACGCCTCTGTTTACTCTACAGGCGCGATTATATGTATGTAAATATTATAAGAAAGTATAAGCCTTGGCTAAGAGAAATTGTTAGTTACTAAGAATGTTTTTGTCTCATTAAAATTTGTTATTATTTTTTACCAACTTTTAAACTTGATCACTGCTTGACATAGATCTGATGATATAGGACTTAATTTATCATTTAAGTAAAACCACCGTAACCATAGAATAGGGTAGGTCCTCCGGTTAAAATTAATTTATTTAACAGTATTTAACAGGAAGTTAAGTGTTATATAGACGATGAATCATTTAATTCCTTATTGTTTTTAAGTTTGTAATTATTTTTAATTGTAAAACCAAACAATATTAAATGATTTGACAATAGCGGGATATGACGTCATAAACCGTTTTGACGTTTTAATATATCTATGATCGTACTTTTTTATCTATAAATTGAATTGTATTTATTTGAAAGAAATCATAACGTGTTTCATTACTAGTTGTGATGACAAAATTTAACTTTGACTGACGACTGAAAATTGAACTTAAGATAATATCGAGTAGTAATCTCAATGTCTCGTAATTGATTTTCTTTTGGAAAAGCTTGCGCCTTCATTTCATTTACTGAATAAAATAGTCAAGTATGCGACAATATCATGTATCTAGAAGATATTTTACGTAATTATTAATTTAAAAACAATTCATGAATACTGTCATCGCAAGTAGTTCCGTACAAAAAAAATTACAACTTGTAACGAAGTAACGCGTGATTTCAGTACGAATCTTTTAAAATATATATTTTAAATTTTAAGGATACTAATCTACTTATTAAATTTTAATAGCAACTAGGAAAAATAAAAAGCATGTTATTTCTTAATCTTATAAAATTAGATTGTTATAAACCAAAATATAAATTATGGTTTTTACATAAAATTCTTAAATCAATTATTAGTAAAGCTGTGATTTTATCCTTTATTGTAAAGCCATTGTTAAAAAAAAACAGTTTTCCGGTCCATGAATTCATGATAACTATCAAACTGTCAATCACTATGTAGAAACTTTTAAATATTATATTACATGTTAGTTATATCAGAACTTTGCATTTTTACTTAAGTACCTACTTAGTGAATACCCCTACCCTCTACAGATTTTTTTACGGTTCACGGGTGCGATAAACGTCGTTCATTTGTCCTTGCTTTACTGAAACGCCTCATGTGTATATTTTTGTTAGTTTGCAAACTAAAATATCTTTATAGACTAAAATATCATATCCACAACGAAGTGGGTACGGGCAATGAGAAAACTCCCTTTTGATATTAAATCACTGATGCATTGTTAACACGCAAAGAAACACTGTACAGTTCCTAGGTTAGTATTGACTCGGCGGTGACCAAACGAAAAGTGAGATCGTCCGTCCGCACGCCGACACCCTCCGCCTAGACTCTGCGTAACGCCGATAGATGGCGCTTGTTCCTTTCCGGTGAATTTATTATAGAGGGCGCTCTAAGCATCCGTATTAATGACCGAAGATGCGACATATATATATATATACAAATAACAAAACAAATGGCGACTTGCCGCTGTGATGTTACTATAGGTGACATAACAAGTGTATTCAAATTGTACTCCTTGTGTTAATTTTTCTTGTTAATGATACGTCAGTAAGCCTGTGTCAAGAAATCGTTTTATTTTTAAAACCATTTTTTAAGTGTTGTTATTTTAACTTATTTAACGTCATTTTATATAGATTATCTGATAGGCTAAACACTAGAAGTTTGTTTCAACTTTATTTGAAAGAAATAGGTAAGTTTATCAGAAAAAATCCAATAGAAAAATGCGTTTCAAATATCGTTTAAAGTAGGGTGGACAAAAAAAATGTACCGCTAAATTTTGGTTTCACATCTTCAAATGCAACATAGGTAATTAGAGTTTTTACCAAAAACGGACAGTGCAACCTGGTCGAAACGTCAGGCAATTCAGAGGCATGTAATACCTTTTCGTAACCGTGTTAATTCCCGTAAATACATAAGTAATATTATAATTTTATTTGAACTTATTTGAATTATTATTTCCTAATATTTGTAGTTTTGTGGACAATTTAATATAATCTGGGCGAAGTAATGGTGGAAAACGTCTATTTATGGCAAAACTTCCTTCAGACAAAGCCAGGTTAGTACAATTGCTAACAGTCTCTAAATAATACTGTCTAAGGATTCTTTATTATAATGTACATAATAATTTCTCGAGTTATATGCTAATAGTGTTCTATCTAAGCTGTAAATATGACTATCGATATTAACAGGTCCTTAATAATTTCTTTAAAATATTTTTTTTTATCTGCTAGCAATGGGTGAAAGCTATTGGAGAAGAAGATTTAGTTTACGTTTACGTCTACAAAAATATGTTTGTGGTAGTCATTTCGCTTAAAATAATTATGTACGGTTACCGTACAGGGGAAATCTGGTTATAAATTAAAGAGAAGATTCAGCAAAATAATGGTAATTCTAGAGTAAGTAGATAACTACTTAACTTACTCTAGAATGGTATGATTTAAATAGTAATGAGCACACCCGAACCGATCGGTGACCGAGAGCGTAGTTTAATTTAAATATGAAGTAGCGTGATTGTCAATTATCAGCAGAACCTGATGTTGCAATTATTACCTGATCTAAATCTTGATCGATGTTCACTTGCACATAGCAGATAAACATGTAGTTGTGTCCATGCTTGGTAAGTCGGGAAATTTCGAAATAAATGCTGTGATAGGTTCTTTATCAGAGACACAGTAAACTAAAAACTGCCTATTTTGTTGCAGAACCAAAAAACTTTTAGTTAATCCTAATGACAAACATAAAACACTAGCAAATTTATGAAATAAAGATGTTGCATTTTAAATTTAATTTTTTTTTTGTTTTTATAGTGTGTTTTTTTAGTGGTTTTATTTACCTATTACTGCTATAAAAGACATCTTAAATTATTATAACGAAACTGCTTATGGTTATTTTTAATCTGTGGATTTGTCGATAATTCTATTATTAGAATAGACAACACTATTTTAATTTCCTTTTAGCATAACTTTTAGCTCCCATCCAAATTTTTGTTTTTGTGTTGGTAAATTAAAGTTGCTCCCGTTTCATTTTCACGTATCTTTTTTAATTAGAGGGTCCCGCGTCTTCTAACGTAGTGTTTGTATACTCTTTGACTCATAATTCGAATTTATCGAAAGTTGCTGGCTATGGCAAGAGGAGGAGAAAAGTCCGTGTGTAGTGTGTACCAACTGTAAAAAGAAAATAGAACCAAAGAGTATACAAAAGTATAATATAGAACTCTATAGGCTTTCAATCATTATTGCATTAAAATTTAAAAATACTCCTTTGGCGCTATCGCTATGATAACACGAAATTTTGATCAAGACTCACTCGGAAACTTTCGGCAGTATTCAGTTTGAAAATAAAAAATGTTTTTAACAAAAAATTTAACCGATGAAAAGAACTAAAAAGCAAAAAATAAATAAACCTTTTAAGTCTCGAGTATTGGGCTTATTTAGATAAAACTATAAAAAATTTATAATCTTATTTTGAGTCGGTGCCAAATAATAAAATTATTAATTATACCTAAGTAGAGTTTGTTGTTCGGCGCCGACTTTTTGTATTTTAGTTCTTTTCGTCGGTTTAATTTTTTATTAAAAAGATTTTTATTTTATGATTTTTTCCATCATCAGCTCAGCTTCATGATGTGATAATTCCTAAACGCAAATACCTGATTAAGTTATGAAAAGTACCGTAAACAGAACCACTATTCGTTCCTACAATTTTCGAAGGTTTCTCTCAATTTTATCAGGATCCCATCATCAGATCCTGACTTCCTTGATATGGGACCAGCCCTGAAGTATACCCTATCTAACAAAAAAAGAATCATCGAAATCGGTTCATAAATAACGAAATGAGGGGTAAACAAACATAAATATATATATATATATATAAATACCGTATATACGGTCGAATTGAGAACCTTTTTTTTTCGTCGGTTAAAAAGTGGTGGACTTAATAATGAAGAAGAATAATGAAAAACTCATTACGGTAATAATTATCATGAAGGTTAATTACCTTCATGATAATTTTTTTGAAAAGTCTAATCTCATCACTTCTTACTTCGATTTAGTTTAGTATTAGTTTAGTCGATAATCTAGGTTATAAAATATAGGAAGTAGGTGTGTACCTATTTTGAGAGGCCCGATTTATTTTCTGTGCACTCCTCGTTTAGGGACTTTTCTCTGTAAATGAATCGGTGCGACAAGGCTGTAAGTCAGTAGCTCAGAAAGAAGAACATCAATTTTCGGAAGTTAAGTTGTGAATATACACTATTACAGTAACTAGGTGCTCATTGAACGTTTGTTATTCGCACGTTATTTGTGAAGCCTTTGAAGTAAGTACAAAACAACATGGCTAATGAAACTCCAGTTCCTCCTCCTGTTTTATGGGCTCAGCGCAAAGCAGAGGTCATTCTCACAATTAGCATCGAATCCAAGGATCCAACGATTAAAATTGAACAAGATTCTGTATATTTTAAGGGTGTAAATGTATCTGACAATAAATTACATGAAGTAACCATACCTTTATATGACACTGTAATGCCGGAATCCAGCGACTACGTAAATAAAGGCCGGTGCATAGAAATGTTACTTCACAAAAAGAATACAGATGCTTCTTACTGGCCATCACTAACAAAAGATAAAAAGAAACCTCACTACCTTAAGGTAGACTTCAATAAGTGGATAGACGAAGATGATGAAGAAGAAAACAGTGGTGATGTTAGTAATATGGACTTTGGAGATGCATTCCAAACGATGGGTGATGACGGCGATTCTTAGGACAAGGAGGCTGATAAACCCTCATTCTGTGACTTAGAAACTGACTCCGATGATGAAAATAGACCTGATCTTGAATGAGACCTCCATTATTGTTTATCACATGGAAAGTACATTGTTTATATGGTTGTATGGTTATAATAAAACCACTGAATATGAAAAATGTCAATTTGTTTGACTAAATGAATGTTCAGCTATTCTGCCTTTGCATTTAAAAAAGAAACTTTTCTTATAATATTTTAAATTAAGTCTGTAGCTAGGAAACCACTTAATATTTGTATAAGCCGTAAAGTGTTTTTTTTTTACTGTAATCCTTAATGGTTTAAGATTTGATCCTTTCATTTAAAATTTAATGTTTTGTAAATCTTTTTATAATGTATACATTTTTAATATAAAAGTTAGCATTCGGATTAGTTTCTAATATAAACAATAAATTCATATGTATTTTATTATTATGGTCTTTTTTTTGCTACTTAAACTTGTGTAGGTATAAATTACCTTTTTCAAATTATCTCAAGATGTTCTTTTTGTCACAGACTGAAGGAAATTCTATTTTAAGCACAATTGACTTACCTCCTAAGAGTCACATATATTATCCTCTTTACAGTACAATCACATATTATCTATATTGGTTTTTTAGGTAGTATCTTTGTAGCTAGTTACTAGTGCAACTGTAAAGTTCTCTTAACCATATTGATGTGGTAATGCATATTGCCAACCAGAATGCAAACCAAAGCCTAGTGTAAAGTCACGTAGTATCCGCCCCTGCCTTGTATCTGCCATTAACAAGTGTTACATTGATTAATAACAGCAATTTCTTTAGGATCCTAATTTTCCCATGAAATGATACCTTGTTAAGAGTCTATGCAATATAGTCATTGGTGAACGTCTCTGCCACTCAGTGACAAATTCTTCCTTGATCTGTAAGGAAATGTTGAATTTGGTGATATTTCATGCTCAAGTTCACAGAATCAGCTGTAGGTTAGATGAAATAAAAAAATAATTGTATACATAGTATAAAACAAAGTCGCTTCCCACTGTCCGTCTGTCCCTATGTATGCTTAGATTTTTAAAACTACGCAACGGATTTTGATGCGGTTTTTTTTAATAGATAGAGTGATTCAAGGAGAAGGTTTAAATGTATAATACATGCATAATATAGTAAAGAAACACTGATAATTTTAGAGGTTTCTAATGTGATGTCGTAAATAAACACATGTCTATCTCTTAGTGATAACCCACAATAACCATTTTATATCCTTTACTTTGTACGAAAAATAATGGCTTATTCACGAAGCGATTTTAAGCAATACTGCATTAATCCTTATCCAATTAAGTACCTTAAATACATTGTACAGTTAATATAGATCAATATGGCCCTTTACAGCATGCATATTTTCCAAGATATTACAGATTTAATCTAGCGAGGCAAATAACAATTATCACTACATATTATAAAACAAAGTCCCCCGCCGCGTCTGTCTGTCTGTTCGCGATAAACGGAAAAACTACTGAACGGATTTTCATGCGGTTTTCACCAAAGGGCAGAGTGATTCAAGAGGAAGGTTTATATGTAGTATACATGCATATTATTGTAGAGAAAAGTCGAGAAATTTAAAGATTTGTAATGTCATGTCGTAACAAACATATTTTTGTGAGCTTACATTGCAAACGCTGGCTAAACCTTACGAGATAGATCAAATTAATGTACTACGGAATTGTATATCTTAAAAAGATCAATAAAAAAGTCCGCGATGGTAGATGTTTATCTCATAAGGATAACCCACAGTAATGGTTTTATCTTTTACATATTACAAAAAAATTATGGGTTATTTATCAAACTATTTTAAACAATACAGTATTATTCCTTATCCAATTAAAAACATTAGATACGTTGTGCATTTCATGTACATCAAAATTGCCCTTTAGAGCATATTATTAAAATGAATATCTTAGAAGATATCAGAGACTTAAAAAACGGGAGCAGAGCGGCTGGCGGGCCGGACCGATTTTGATTATTGTTTTTTGTTAGATAGGGTACCTTAAGGGTGGTCCCATGTCAAGGAAGTCAGGATCTGATGATGGGATCCTGATAAAATTGAAAGAAACCCTCGAAAATTGTAGGAACGAATAGTGTTTCTGTTTACTTTCCATTACTTTATGAGGTTTTTGTGTTTAGAATCATCATTTCATGTAGCTGAGCTAATGATGAAAAAATCATATTATAAAAATCTTTACTACATATTATAAAACAAAGTCCCCCGCCGCGTCTGTCTGTCTGTTCGCGATAAACTGAAAAACTACTGAACGGATTTTCATGCGGTTTTCACTAATATAGACAGAGTGATTCATGAGAAAGGTTTAGGTGTATAATTTGTACCCGTGCGAAGCCGGGGCGGGTTGCTAGTTGCTAATAAATATGAATATGGTTAATTTATTTATTTTGTGAAATATTCGCCTGGCCGTGGTTACGGATTATATATTGCAGCAGACATTATAAGATTAAGGCAGAAACATAGCTACTAACTATCCCTTTATTTCTTCTTCATTTCAACTTTAACTTGCTTCAATTTATGCCATAGGTGGTGATGGTTGTTTAAAATTAGTAAGTAGGTAACAATTTTGACTCTGCAATATCTATTTTAGAGGTACGGGTACGAGTACAGCTAATGATGTGAATTTGAACAAATTACAAAAACAAAACGTGGCCAAATCGAGCTCTCCTTATATTCCAAGTTTTGAGTTAGTAGTTGCGACTTCTCAAGTACCTACATTATAACAGATGTGATAAAAGTTCATCAATTTCGACTTCTAAGAAACACTAAGATCTAATGAAAGGGATCTAAAGATACTTGGACTCTCGGCAACAGTCTTCCAGATAATATTGATATTGTTTCACATTTTTTATATCTAATAGAGTCGCTCTGTCGCATAGTATGGGTGAAAGGAGGGCTTCTAAACGATACCTACCAATTCACATTAAAAGTATCGTTAACGGTATTTTGTAAAGATACCTGCCATACCGATACGATTTGGTAGCGATACTTAAGTAACATAACATAATTTTATTATAACGCTAACAATTACCTGTTTTAACGTTAGGTACCTTATTCAAGCGGACGCTGCCGTTCATGACCCGTGACCCGATGAGACACAACACAACTCATGTGTCACTCCACGTAATACGAAAAAAATCGATCCAAAAATTTTAAAAAGTTTTTTTTTACCTCGTTGGTAAACCGTAGTAGTACCGTAACCGGGTAGTCGTAGCTGTCCCCGTACCGTAATTTTGGTATAGGTACTTAATATAATTATCGTGTTTACTTTTTGTCTCAAAAATAAACCTAGATAGTGGCAAAATAGGGAATTACAGTTTGTATGGGAATTCAATCATCATTGTCTAGTTTATTTGGATGAATTTTGGTATAAGAAAATTTTGGAACCTACCTATTTACTTGTTGCCGCGGAAATAAATCTTGAAGGTAGCAAAACAGGAGATAGAAATTACTATGGGAGACCAATCATTTGTCAAGTTTATTTGGTTTAATTTTGATATACCTAGAGATATATCTATAAATTTTAATAAATTTTCTTTATTTTGCTCTACTTCTTTTTCATGGTGGGGTCATAATATGGACATTTGATGCTTGATGTATGTATATACAATGCATCTCCTTCCTACGATTATGAATATGAACCGCAGACTGTGCGTGTTTTCGAAGAGCTTCTGATAACTTCTTCCAGTTATTGTATCCGGTGGTTAATTATTTTTTATTCTGATCGCGCAATTGCTTGCCGAATATTCTACACACGAAGCAGTATACTTTATTATCACTGATGCTATATTTTAACCACGTATATTTATCATAGTTTTGTGCGTTAAATGCCCGCAGTTTTTCTCTGAGTTTTGTACGGAGAAGTCAATTCTCGGCTGACATGGTCCTGTCTGAAGCGTACCAAATTCACTTTATCACTTATGATCTTTGAATGCAAAACTTGTTTATTCAAACTAGAGTTAAAAGACGTACTTGGTACTAGGACTGGGATTGCTGGCCCGTCTGCGTTATCCAGAGATTGTTGATCGGTATGCGAAGTTTTATTAAATAAATTTATAATCAATTCTATTTCCCTAGAAAAAAAAACAGTATAATTCAAATCTAATTCGCCTATTTTATAAATAATATAGGTAGGTATCATTTTCTTTTGATAAAACCTAATTGTCATGAATGATATATCACTACTTACATATTATAAAACAAAGTCCCCCGCCGCGTCTGTCTGTCTGTTCCAGTGGCGTAACAATAGGGTGGCAGAGCTTGTAAAATGCCACGGGCCCCCAGATTAATCTTAATGTGGTAACCACTGATGATCGCCTAAAACGATCGATCGATGTGTGTATTGGCACCCTAAGGGAGGGGCCCCATCCGATGAATTAGCCACGGTCCTCAGATGGTAAGTATAGTTAAGCCACCGGTCTGTTCGCAATAAATTCAAAAACTACTGAACGGATTTTTTCACCAATAGATAGAGCGATTCATGAGGAAGATTTAGGTGTATAATTTGTGATGATGATTGTTGAAGATGTCTCTGCTACCCATGCGAAGCCGGGGCGGGTTGTTAGTGATAATAAAATTACGCGATTACGTATTTAAAAGGTACAAAGGTACCTTACCGTACCAGTACAACCTGGTCAAAACGTTCGCTCTGACGTTTTGAGCAGGTTGTACTGGTCGTGGTCACAGGCTGACTACTTCTGCAAATCATTGATCGTTGATTCCCGTCAACATCATTTTATTATCTTCAAAGGTATCATTAGGAGATAGATACCGTCGTTTGTCTTCGTTTTTGGGAGCGTTTCTCTAACACCCGGTATGAACCCAGTCTAAAATTTCAAATCAGTCCCCAAACATCCTGGGGTGGGCATCAGACCATTCTGGGGTGGGCATGGCCCACCCGGCCCCTCTCTATATATGCTTACCAAAATAATTTGCTATTACGATAAACATTCTTTTTACGCCGAACAAATTTATTTGGATTCACATTTTTATTAAAATTTTCCAAACAGTCTTTCTAAAATTGTTTACATTTATGAATTCTTGAGCTAACTCTACAATATCTAATACATCTAATAATTGCTTATGAACGTGATATACTGCCAAATTACTTAATCTGCTTTCATTCGTGGTACTTGGCAAGTTTGTTTTCAGTCAACGTAACGCTCTAAAATTACGTTCAGCTTCGCAAAATGAAGCAGGGCACGTCATTAAAAGCTGCTTGGAGTTTATTACATCCTGGGTTATGTGGGGATAGGTGCTTGCACGGTTGTTCCGCAGACTCCTCGGAGACACCCTCGAAGGGAATGAATGTCCGGACACCCCCATTGTTGCGCCCCTATATACGCCTATGAACTAGGGTAAACTCACCTAGTATCGGCCCCTGCCTTGTATCGGCCGTTAACAAGTTTTTTACATTGATTAATATTTAGGAGCACACAATTATTTAGGAGCCTAATTTTCCTAAAAAAATATACCTTGTTTAATTAAGAAAGTGTCTATGCGATTATGTTCTTCGTCGAAAGTCCCTCGGTTGCTCAGTGACAATTTGTTTCTCGACCAGTGAGGAAATGTTGATATTTCGTTCTCAAGTTTAAAGAATCAGCTGTAGATGGAGTTATGATTTATACTAAAAATATAATAGAATTAGAATTATAATATAATAATCTAGACTTAGAATATAATAATCTAAGACTAAAAAATATTTGCGTCGATTGCTAATGGATTGTAGCTTAATAGCTGTAATCTTCTACGAGTGTATGGTAGTAGAAAAAGTGGCGCGCACCATATTATAATGCGCTGACACTAATGAATAGGAATATGGTATTATCTAAGTAACATTCTAAACAGAAATATTATTGTTTATTTACTTATTTTGCAAAATATTCACCTGGCCGAGGTTAGGTTATTGATGAGGTTATTTTATATTGCAGCAAAACTCAAAATCGGCCTAGTGACCGATATAAGGCAGAAACATAGCTACTAACTATCCCTAATATTATTTTGTGACAGTGTTTAAACATTTTTAACTCTTCGATATCTATTGAGTATTTTAGAGGTAAGTACCTGTTTGTACCTTCTACCAAGCACAGCTAATGATGTAAATTTAGACAAATTAGACAAAACTTGACCAGATCGAGCACTCCTTAAATTCCAAGTTTTCAGTTAGTAGTGTCGTCGACACATCAAAAACTCTTTTTTTTTCTTTCATGGCTCACGGTTCGTATCGCCACTAACAAGTAAAAGGCAGGGAAACAATATGAAATAAAAGGAAATTTTGAAATTGGATAGGATCTGGATAAGGAACAAATTAATATACATATTTAGATTTTTAAAGAGTCATGGGTTGTTATAAAAGAGTCTAAAATACTATATACATCAGGAGTACTGGAAGACAAAAGTAGGGGAATAGATGAAGGAAGTGGAATGCCGATGGAAATTAAGGAAGAAATTAATTTTGAACTATCATATAATGGGCAAGAAAAGAATAAATTATTCAAATCTCCCACTTCACCACACTCGAATAGGTCACTGTTGACAATTTGGAATCTGGCAAGATGAGCTGGAGTACATACATGACCGAGTCTCATTCTAATGAGGGAACTTGTAACACGTTTATTATAAATAATTTTGCCGAACCAAAACTTTGAAGGAATCCTTGACTGGATCCTAGCATAATTTTTACCTTTGAAACGGCTGAATTCAGCCCAAAGATTTTTCCAACACTCTTTTAGATAAATGGATGGCAAAGAAGCCGTGTCATGGTAGTAATTTATATACGGATCTTCAACTCCATCCTGTACAGCCTCATTAGCTAAGCGGTCTACCATTATATTTCCTCGATTCCACAATGACTTGGTATCCACGCTAAATAGACAATTATATTTAAGTTACAGCACTTTAAAAGTAAATCCCTAATATCAACGATAATAGTATATATATTACCTTTAAATGGAAATCTGCCTAGAGCTTGTAATGCACTTAACACAAATTTCTTGGAAATAACATACTCAAGAGCTTTAAAAATAGCATAACATTCGCCAGTAAAAACTGAAGTTTCAGGAGGAAATTTGATTTTAAATGCATTATTAAATTGTGAATGAAACACTCCCACTCCAACCTGTCCCGTAGTAGAATGTTTCGAAGCATCTGTAAAAATGTAATGAAAGTCTCTCCATAAATTATCTCTAATACAGTTGAATGTAATATTTGCCTGAGGATCATCCTTACTAACACCTAATGAGTAATGTATATTTGGTGACAATATAAGTGATTCGAAGTTGCCACAGAACAATGGAAAACAAAGGGAACTATAAATTGGAGTTTAAAGTGAAATCATTTTTTCATAACTTATTACTAAATATGGAGTAGGATTGTGTTTATAAAACTTGGATGTGTGTACAATCTGAGAAAGTTTTTGGAGTTTTTGATGAATGGGATGGTTTGATAGTTGGGAACAACGGAATATAAATCTGTCAGACAGGTATTGCCGACGAAGATGTAAAGGAGGATCTACACATTCTACCTGTAGCGCATTAATTGGGCTTGACTTCATACAACCGGAGACGATTCTCAAAGCTTTCGATTGAATCAAATCTAAACCTTTGAATGCAGCTTTGTTACCCGCTTCTAATAAAAAAGTACCATAATCAAGGACACTTCTAATCAATGCATTGTACATTAATTTCATGGTATATGGGTGTGCACCCCAACACGACAGGCACCTAAGGATATTCAAATTACGCTCACATCTACTTGTTATATATTCACAGTGAGATACTCCAGTTAATTTGGAATCTAGTACTATACCTAAAAATTTGACACTATTTTTAACCGGGATAGCTTGATTATTATATAATACAGTTATTGGAGGAGGGAGTCTTTTCTTAGAAAACAACATAGCTGAACTTTTAGTTGAGGATATTTCAAGACCGTTGTTATCTAGCCACTGTTTAAGAAGGTCTAAAGACGCAGTTAGCGATGTACAGGCAGAACTGATGGATCTATGAACAGAATATAATAGTAAATCATCCGCATACTGAACTAGAATCTTCTAGGGACAACTTAATTTTCCGTTCTGACAGTATGCTTATAATCAGATTAGTTAACATAAAAGGAACATTTAAAGAGTTAAGTTTCTTGAACAAAATGGATAAAACAACATTGTCATGGGCCGATTTTATATCTAAAAAGGTTGCTATTACAGCGGTATTACCAGAAAATGCAATGCGTATATCCGTTGTAAAAATGGCTATACTGTCCATAGTACTTTTACCCCGTCTAAATCCAAACTGATTCTTACTCAACAAGTTATTGCTCTCTAAGAACTATTCGAGACGAATTTTGATTAAATGCTCAACGATTTTCATTAATGCTGAGTATAGAGCTATAGGACCATATGATGACGCTTCAGAAGGGCTTTTATTAGGTTTAAGAATCGGGATGATGTCTTGTGTTTTCCAGTCGGACGGGATGGAACCAGAAATCATAATCGAGTTAATTAAATCTAAGAGATACAATAAAGACTTATCACTAAGATGAACTAAAAAAGAATAAGGAATTCCGTCACTACCTGGCGCTGAGTCCCGAACATAAGATAGCACTCCCTTCAACTCAGATAGTGAAAAAGGGCTGTTGAGACCAGAGAAATTAAGAGGTACATTATGAAGAAATATCTTTTCTGGAACTGAAGGAGGAGCTAATTTATCTAAAAAATTATTAGTTAAGGAAGTAGGTAAGAAATTGGAGGAAGTTTCAGAAAAGGCAGATCTAAATCTCCGAATATTCTGCCATACCATAGATGGCCGAACATTAGGAGACATAGACAAGCAGAAGGATTTCCAGCTGTCAGATTTCTTTTTTCTCTATAGATTTTTAGTGATACTTAGGTATAATCTGAGAAAGATGATCGAAATTTTCCTCAGTACATTCTCCACAACATTTGAATTCTGCTTCTTTTCTAGCTTTTACCGCTTCTGTACATTCCTTGTCCCACCAGGGTGGAGAAGCAATGAAACCAAGGGATGCATTTTTAACAGGAAAAACTTGATCAGCCGCTACTATTAATGTTTTGGTTAAGGATTCTGCGCACTGGGGTTCAGAGCCCTTACAGACAATTGGGAGACTAGAAATATTGGCGTTAACTATCGATTTATATTTTTCCTAGTCGACTTCACCCAGCCTATACTTCAAGCGAGGTAAGCGGGCAGATGAGCTATTAACGCGAAAAAGAAAAGTGAGTACCAGTGGATAATGGTCGCTACCATGGGTAGATTGTAAAGGAAACCAAGTAATTGTAGATGCTAAGCTCAGATCTGGTACACTAGGACAATGTCCAGGGCTTGAGCGGCGCGTAGGCAAGCCAGTATTAGGTATACAAAGATTATGGGTGTCTATAAGATCGTTTATAATGTTCCCATAGCTATTCGTTGAAGAACTTCCCCAGGAATGATGTTGGCAGTTAAAGTCACCCAACAATACAAATGGCTTTGGAAGAGAGGTTATAATACTTTCAATTTCATTGAGAATATCCGATGAGGGATGTGGAATATAAATAGATACAAAACAAATATCATTAATAGTAGCAGCGACAACAGAAAACCCACTAGAATTTGGTGCAGGTTAGGGAAATGGGTAAAAAGAAGAGGCCGCTTGACAAGTAGAGCTACTCCACCATACCCATCAGAGCGGTCCTCCCTTAGGCTAGCATAGCCTGGAATCTTAAACAAAGAACCTGGCTTCAGCCAAGTTTCTTGTATAGCAAATAAAAAAGGTTTATATTTATTAATAAAAAAAATTATTTCATTTTTTTTGGGAACAGCGCTTTGACTATTCCACTGAATTACCTTTGCAAGCTTGTCCATTATTATTATTATTAGATTTTTTTTGTGATAGCATCAACTACAGGGGCAGCGTTGGACGGTAAAAACAGATCGGATTGAGATAAAGATTTTATCAAAGCAATAATCAACTTCTTGGTATTCAAATTCTCTAAATTATTATCTTTAAAAGTTAAAGCACAGCCATTGGAAGAGGAAGGAGTATTGTAATCTCTAATGATTTCATTATGAGCATCTTTATCATAGCTCTTTGAAAATTTGTGTTGTGATTTGGGTTTTAAAAAATCTGTTTTTTTAAATGAAGTATTCATAGTAGGGTTAGCTGAACTTTCACGTTGAGGGGCTATTGTAGATGGGCTTATATTAGAAGATAGCAGGGCATCAGCATAGCGTACACGAGAAATTGGGGCATGTATCTTAGAGGCTTCAGCATACGAAATACAGCTCTTAGCCATACTGTCTTTAATAGCTCTCTGTCTCTTATACTCTAAGCATTTCTTACTGATAGCATAGTGGGAACCTCTACACAAACAACATGTAACATCCTCCTCCAATACAGAGCAGCTATCTCCAGTGTGACCCTGACCACATTTAAAACATTTTGGTTGTGACCGACATTGTACTTTAACATGCCCAAACCGACAGCAGTTATAACATTGTATTGTAGGGTAAATATATAAATCCACAAGTAAGGCAGTATAACCAATAAAAATTCTTTTAGGTAAGACCTGTCCATCGAATGTTACAACTACTGTCTCTGTTGGTTTCAGAACCATTTGACCATCCACAATACTTTTCCTTTTCATTCTTCGTACTTTAAGAATTTGACCACAGCCAACTGGAATATTCATATTTTCAATCACCTCTTCATCTGACCATTCCACTGGAACGCCCTTTACAACACCCATACGGGTGACTGAGAAAGATGGTATAAAAATCTTATAATTAGCTAATTCGAAAGCCGGATTAGTTAGTATTGCATTGGCATCCTTGTCTTTAGTAAAGGCTAATGCAAGCCTGTTACGACCAATGCGTTTCAGGCTTCCATTAACGATATTATGTATTGAATTATTTTTTAGCAATTTTCTAAAAGTTATAGGGTGTAGGGATACACTGTCATTGGGACTCTGGGACGTTTTTTGAATGTGGACGACGTACGGCGCCGCGTCGGAAGAATGGTAAGACATTCTGGCAACCGACTGTGACTGTACAGGAGAGATTTGACTTTGCAATACTGATTGACTGATTGAGATTGAATCCTTCGCGACTGATGGTGTTGAGCTATCTTTGGTAATAATATCTTTTAAACATTGACATTCATCTTTATTATGCTCTTTCCTTGACAATGTCGTTTACGGCTTCTTTTTTTGTTACAAGTTCTATCTACAGCTAAACGTTTACGGCTATTAGTTCCCAAACTGATAGATGTATCTGTTTCGTTGCCAGATTCCTCGTTGGAAACAGTTATTGAGAAACCTATATCTGGAACCGTTCCCCCGGGATCGGGGTCCAAAATGGGCGGCATTATCAAATTGGAGGGAACTTACCCCAAGCTTCTCGATTTATCACTATTTATAATAAATACACAAAATTAATATCTACACTACTATATATACAAACTGCGATCACCCTCTGATCCTAATTTATGTTAAATATAGAAATAATTAATTATTAAAATAAAAGGTTCAAAAGCACGTCTCCACGGCTTTGTGTTTCCCGCGCTTTTTTTTCCACATGAAAAACTTATTTATTTTATTAAAAATAGAGACAAACTATAATAGATGATGTGTTATCATCTATTATAGTTTGTCTCCATTTTTCACTATTTAATAAGAATAAGTTAATAGACATTATTTTGACTGGTTATACCTACCGGTAACGCAATGGTATTGGTCGATTGATAAATATTAATGAATAGTAGGGTTATAAAAAGGGTAGAAATAAGTTCAGAACAATTGACTGGAGTGCGAATAGAAGTACGAACAACTTGGCAGTTACTGTTAGTTAGTGATTTTCATAGTTTTGTGAGACTGTTTCTTACAGTAGTTGTAACTTGTAAAGAACTTTATAACACATGTACCTACTTACCTAATAAAAGTTCATCACTTTCTCCTTATAAGTCACGCTAAGATTTAATCAAAAAGGACTAGATCTAAAGATGTTTTGACGCTCGGAAACTGATTTTACTCTACCTTGAGCAACAGTATTATGCTACCTCATTCACCTTAAAGATGACTTTATTCACCGCTAATGAAGCAAAACTAAATGAATTTACAGCATTTATTTGAAGCGCCTTGAGACGGATGTGTGGTGTAACTAGGATGGCTATAAACGCTAGGAAATATAAAAAAAACACTGGCATGAAAATTCTTTAAATTATTATTCTTTTGCTCTTTCTTCACTTCTGTCATGTTTAAATGAATAGGTAAATATTACATAACAGCAAAACATACAAAATACTACCAACCCATAGTGATATAGTATTGCCGATTTTTTGATATCAACATTGCGGTGACGTCAATGTCCCTACACTAAAACTTAGTCACACGTAGGGTAGGGTGGTTGACAATGTACCAGGCAGCGGTACAGAGTGAATCATCCAAATTACTCAGAAATGCGACGTTCTCGTTTGGTGCAAACTACGTTAGCTTAGATTATATATAGGTCCAGATGCCTAATCCGTGCCTCAAAACTGAAGCCAAAAAATACAAGCGTCTAATATAAATATAAGCGTCTCACTCGTTACACGCGAGCGAACGTTCGCCGCTGAAGTACGTCTCGAGTCGCCACTTATAATATTTAAAAATTCCTGCTTGTGCTGTCACATTCTGTAAAAATTATACAAAAAAAAATCTTAAGTGTCCGAACATCACATTTCATATGTAAGTATTCTATTTTCTAATGTATTTATAAACAATAGAACAAAATTTCAAATTAATAAAATTACGACGCCATTACTAGAGATGTTGCCAGGACGTGAATTTCATTTACCCATAACGCATTCTAGCAGTATATATATTTTTCTTTGCCAAACTTTTTATTTATAGAAAGACGAGAAATATGCTTAATGTTAATGTTCGCGAAACTGGAATCCTTCAAATATTCTTAATTTCTAAACTCTAGCACCCGGAGTTCAATGTGTCCGTCAAACGATACTTTAGCTGTGGGATTGTACTCGTATTATAACTTATTATTACTACTTCTAACGAACACAGCTATAGAGCACTTAGGACTTGTAAAATTTTGCTAGTTTTTTGATACTTTATAAAAATATATGTATATATATATATATATATCCAAGTCCTACAAAACAAGGCAAAACATTTACTTTATTTTATCAAAATACCTTTTGTTACTCTGTTCCTGTGAATAAAGTTGCATTTAATTTTATTACTCAAAAGAGCTTTTATGTTACATTTACCATAAAAAAAATTACTCTTATTCTCAAATTTTTTTCATACGGCCTTATATGAAAATCGATTCTTAAGGAGGAAACTCTAAAAAAAAATGTCTTGAAAACAAACCAACAAATATTGTGATAAATAAATAGTTCCTACTAAGTAGTTTTATTTTACATTTGTCTTTTTAACTAAACGAATTAAATGAAAAAAAAACGAAAAAATGAAATAAACGAATATTTGTAACTGATTTAAATACATTCAAAATGTATTTATTTAATATTACTTACATCAAAAAAAAATATGTTTAATAAAAAAGTCCCTGAATTTTGGGGTAACCTCTATGCACTGGTAGTAAAACCGTCAATGCACATAAGCATAAACATTGTACGTAGACACTCGCGTTGGGCGGGGTTCACTCACACAGCACCAAAAAGTGGCTTCAAAGTAAACGGTGACTTTTGTACTAGTCACGGTATCTGGACCTATATATAATCTAAGTACGTTAGGTAACCGTCTATATGGAGCGGACCTCCCTATCTAATCAACAGTGAGCCAGCGGAAGTAACATTTCGTCTCATTTTACTTACCTAAAAATCAGTTGGCTTGATAAATGAATGCTTTCTTGTGCTTTTATTTAAGATAGTTTCGATAAGCACCACGTGTTTGTGTATGTGATTACTTAACCTCAAAATCTGAAAGTGTGGGGTTGTACAGTGAACCAGTGATCGCGATAATATTTATAAGGTACACCATCTTTTTGGTTCCCCGACGATTGAATAGCACCGATCGTGGTCACGAGTGGACTGATGAGAGTTCAGCCACCGTATATGTATATACAGTATTGTGACTCGGCCCTGTCCGTGAAATTATTACCTACCGGCAGTAGGTACGGTACGTAAACACGCGATAGGGCTGCTCATAATTTCATCTACCTACTTGAGTTTCTTTCTAGTTTTGTGATTGTAAATATTATAATTTATTGTTTATTAATAAATTGAAATTCGTTGTGAACGAAAGGAGTAGCTAGAGTTCAATAAAATACATGTGTTTTTTGATTAGTAGATTTAACAAAAAAATCACTTATAAATTTGAAACTGAAAAATATTTGTACCTTGACTGTGACGTACGAAAAGCTTTATTGTTAATCCGCATTCCGATAAAAAGTTTAATTAAAATACTTTTGGGAAACATGGACAAGGAGAATTACATGACAAAGGCATTTATCTAAATCATTTCGACAAATCAGTTGCAGCCATTCAAGGCGTCTGAAAAAAAATTGATTTCCCTTCTTTTTGTTTGCTGATTCTGTGTGTTAAAATAAACTGCTGTCGCCGAAGGTTACCAAACTCCAATCCTTACAAACTTCAACACCAAAATGCAAGAAACAGCTGACGAGTAACCGTCCGTAAAATTAACGTCCCTACAGCTCAGAGCAACTTAAAAATTTTTTTTTTTTGGTTTCTCATCCGATGTCGAACCGCTGCAAACGTTACATTAATAACGTTGCATTTGATCAAACCATTTCATCATGTGTACGCTACCTACAGTAATCAAAACCTCTAACTAGCTACTACAAAGTTTTATTTATAAAGTAAATTATAGTGTAAATCTTACTAGGTAGGTACCTACCATTTTTACTTTCATAATCATTTCATAATGATATTTCGACTAATTCAATAATATATGTAAGTAGCTAAATAGGTACATAAGTAAGTAAGTCACTCGTGTGTCACTTGTCACCCTATCTACTTATTTATTTATTAATCCAGGTATTTTACTCGGTGAAAAAAGCGAAATACCTACCTATTAAAAAAGAAACAAATTACGTACTAGTAGGTACATAAACATTATTTTTTAGTCTTACCTTTCGGAGTTTCCTGATAATTAAAAAAAATATTTTCTCTGGGTGCGTTGTTTGAAGAATTGAAGCAACCAAAACCAGCACAATATAGTTTATAATTTCTATTTGCCATATTAAGTATTTTATTTGTATTTATTTCATTGAAATACACAAATCGCTCGCTTACTGCTTAAAAAACGATCACACCGTTCGTTCGTCACTGCGGAGCATTCACGACTGTTTGTGTACCGAGTGTTAACCGAACTCGAGGCGTGTAGGTATGTCTCGCGATCCGACCGTTTGTATGAAGATACAATACTGTTTATACTGTGGTTCAGCGATGCCTCCGTGAATGCAAGTTTTAGCAATTACTCGTACTTGATCTTCACTATTTTTATTCGTGCTGTCGGTATACACCACTACTAAAAGGTATTGTAAAAGATAATTTTTCTCCAGTCCAACGTCCTCGTTAAAATTATGTTAATTTCTGTAATGTTTACGATATTAATTTTATTTCACTTCGTTTCTTATAATCCCATGATTTTAAGGCCTTAGTTATTGTCATGGTTTATTGTTTGCACATACACTTTACCTACTGTGTACCAGACCCTGGTTCATCGAGTACCATAGAGTGTACACAGTGAATCATTTCCCTATTAATGAAAAAATGATTTTCAAAAGAAGTTAAATTGTCTACAATAAAAAGTATAAAGCCCATTTAGAGCCCATAGGAGGCGACTGACAGGTTTTAAAAATTTTGGTAGTTCATTGTCGACCATCTTACCCTACGTAAAACTCGCACACAAACATTTCAGTTTCGGTGACGCGACAATGAGGAGACTGTTCGTCTGTTACGCTAGTAGCAGGGGCGTAGCTGCCGCCGTATCAGCCGTATCAATGATACGGGGCCCCCGGGCTATAGGGGCCTCTAACGTGTGTAAGCAAAACTTAGTAAAATGTTATCCACAATAGTCCGTGTGTCACCACCGATTTTCTCAGGAACGGGTGGACCTAGCAAGTTGAAATTTATACCAGATACTGAGGTCTATAGACCCTATTAGGTATATAAAAATCAAGGTCTTGAGTCAACACGATAAAAAGATATGGGCAAATTTAGATTTTCGAACTTGTAAGTACCAAAATTTACCTTAATTTTCAACTTTTTTATTTTTCGGAATTTTCCCTTTACTTGTGCTGTAAGACCTTGCTTTTAACCAAAATTGACAATTCTAGGTCAACCGGAAGTACCCTATAGGTTTTGGGTCGAAACCAATAGGGTACTTCCCATTTACCTAGAATCATGAAATTTCGTAAGAAGCAAGGTCTGACAGCACAAGTGAAGGAAAAAATCCGAAAGTCGTTAATTTGTTGTTATATCATAATAAAAAAAGTTTTTGTGATTACGAACTTAAATTTTGCGATTGGGTTGTTCACTTTGTCGTACATCGCAACCGCAAAGTTAAGTTTGTCTTTCGAAAAGGACGGGCAAAGTCTTTGAGAATTGATTCTCGAGATGGACGTATACAAGTTTGTTTGCTTACGGAACCCTAGGTGCAGGTCTGACTCGCAGACTCGCACTTGTCCGGTTTTTTTCCCGAGTTAAGCGTGCGCCCAAAAGTTGGCAACATCCTACATCGGCTATTGCGGGATTCTCCCGTTTGAACCATTTTTGTTTCTTTTGTGAGAAATCTTTACCCCTTATTTGGGCCGCCCCAACTAATTTTGATACAGGGCCCCTCCAAGGCACGCTACGCCACTGGCTAGTAGGTATACTAAGTTTGTGGTTATATTATTATGTCTGTCATAAGAGCAATAATTACTATGTCTGTCATTCATTCGGTACAGTAAAAAAATACACAAAGGAGACAAATATTTTTTCTGCTGTTTATCTTCCAATTTCCTTTTTTCTTGTTTCTCAGGTATTGATGTGCTGTAATGTCATCAATAAAATGGATTACTAAACGCCTGATGTATCTTTGGGACACTCAGTTGGAGGCTTTGGAGTCCACCGCGACGCCACCGCGGCAAGGGGAATTTGGGTTTACCCGTACACGCACTGCATCATGGCGGGAAAAGTATCGATATCAATTCAATCTACCACCCGTGCACAAACTGGCAACTTCATTGTTTATGTTAAGAACTGATAAAATAAATACTTATGTATTAGTCATCTGTCAAGTCTTTCAATGTAATAAATTGCCATTGCAATTGCCAAATTTAATTTAAAAGAAAAAATTATCAAGGAATGGTGCGTGTATAACAGACGACATAGAACTAATAATGTTTGCGAAAGCTGGAACGCCGGCATTAATAAAAAAAATAATAAATATTATGTAACGGTAGCTAAACTTTTGATTAAAATATATTTAACGCCAAATTCTAAATTAAATGATTCACGAGACGCACATTATAAATTAAGGGACTATCAGATACTTCAAGCACAATTGCAACTTTTGCACAAAGAAATAAGCATTGGTCATTTCTTGGAAAAGTTGCGTTAAGAATTTATTTAATCCGAAATTAAAATTATGTAGGTGACAACTTTGTCGTCTATACATTTATCATATATTATCGATATTTACTTTTCCCAAATAAAAGTAAACCCAAATTCCCCTTGCACCCACCAGTGGGAGAAGTTGGTGGGTGAACGGGTCGCGGTGGTTTGCAGTGAAGTTCCTTTCGCTATATAGGTATAAATATATTTACTGGATTGAATAAAGGAATTGTATCAAAATATAGGTAGTAAATGTCGATTAGTTTTCAAAGTTCGTAACTCCAAAATTTTCGAATAATTCTTTAACTGATCTTTAAGACTTACTTTAAGGTACTTAAACATTACTTAATGTATTTTTATTCAGATTGATATTAGATAATTGACATGACACCGCAGTGGCGCACGAAATCTGTCCTGCCTAGTGTTTGTACCACAGAAATCTAAATAAGGTAACATAATAATAAAATAATAATATATCTAAATAAGGTTACCTTATTGACATAAGCTTATAAAACGCATACTTGTTTTTTTTAAATGGTTTTTTTACAAAAATAGTATTCGTTCTCACCTAACAATTTGTTGATTTGACTATGCCAGTCGATGGTAGATGCACGCGCTACCCCAGATTAAAAAAAAAAAAAAACTGAAAATCGAGTTAGATAATATATGACTGAGACAGTCTTTTTTTTTCATTTTCAATTTGAAGTAACTCAAGTAAAAAAGGTTGAAAACTTAGATCTAGTTTTCAACCTTTTTTCAGATTGTGTACCTACCTGTTCGGTAGGCTATTTTCGCATCACTGAGAATAGATTAACAAAATAAGTATTCAACTAGTTATCATGTAAAATTTGGAGTGCTAATTGCTATTAATAAACAAATAGCCACTTATTTCTTCTACTTATGTTAAACACATTTTTTTAAAATTTGTATATAATTACCAGCAACAAATCTGTGAAGATTACATGACGATGAAAATGTTACAGAAAGCATACTGTGAATCGACTTTATCAAAAACTTGTGCATATGAGTGGTACAGTGCATTCAAAAGCGGTCGAGATTGGTTGGAAGATATGCCTCGCTCTGGTCGACCATAAACGTCTTCAACTGAAGTTAACATCGCTAAAGTGACGGAAATTGTGAGTGTACATTCTGTGTCTCACGAATCGATTCGTACCAATTTAAACTATCTCTTGGGCATGAAACACGTTGCCGCTCGACTAGTCTCAAAAGATCTGAATTTTCTTCAAAAACTCAATCGCGTAGAAGTCGCTGAAGACATGCTAGAACGAGTCAATTCCGACCCCTACATTTGTAAAACGTATTGTTACTGGGGATGAGACATGGGTTTACGAGTGTGACATGCAAACTAGTCAACAAGCTTCGGAATGGCGACTTCCAACTGAACCGAAACCGAAAAAAACCACGGCAAAGTCGATCAAAAGTCAAGGTCATGTTGACTGTTTTCCTTGACTATCGAAGTGTTGTGCACTCGGAATTCTTGCCAGAAGGTCAGACTGTAAATAAAGAATATTATTTGAGCATTATGCGGGCGTTTGAGAGAGCAAATTCTTCGAAAAAGGCCAAATTTGTAGAAAGAAAATTCTTAGATTACACCACGACAACGCGCCATCACACAAGGCAATGATTGTGAACGAATTTTTGAACAAAAACTCAACAAATTCCATCGAACAATTAGTCACCGGATATGGATCCGGCCGACTTTTTTCTCTTTCCAAAACTCAAATTATCACTTTGAGGTAGGTACCCGTTTTCAGTCGATAGAAGATATCAAAGAGAATTCGCGGCGAGAACTGAAGTCGATTCCGGAAAATGCATTAAAAATGTTTTGAAAACTGGATTAAGTCTTTGGCGTAAGCGTATTATTTCTGAAGGGGCCTACTTTGAAGGCGATACGATAAATTTGGAAGAACAGTTAACATTTTGTGTTTTATTGACCTTTTCCCGGTACTTTCTTGACAGAGTAATAGAAAGACGTGGATGACGTAGATAAAATACACCTACATATTTTACGCAGTAATGTATTTTATTGGTGTGTTTGTCACATATTATTATATGAATAAAGAAGAATGTTTTTGTGCGAGTTCAGTAAAAACTAAAATACTTAGTGGAAAAAAACCGGATTATTGACTAGAAAACATTACGTTCCAAAAAACTGTCGGTTAACCGATTATAAGAGTTGCAAGCCCTAACTGACAATAGCCAGTTCGACTTACAGGTTCGCGACCCTGACCTTCTATTGAGCTAATGCTTACACTCCCCAATCCGTATGAGCAATATCCTTTCCCTTCTTGCCTACCTTTTCCTTTCAAAATACTCAACTTCCCATTTTTAATTCAAATACGGACTAAATTATTCATACGTTTCATACGTCTCTACCTACCCCTTCGAGGATACAGGCGTGA